>OW240912.1:35136411-35305945 GCA_933207985.1 Pelobates cultripes | reverse complement strand
GAATAATCAACACCTGTGGATTGCTTTAAGCAGGAACAGTTAGATGCCAGGAGAAAAATAAAAAATAATAGTGTTTATACAATAAAACAAAAATGGTCCTATAAATAAGGGTACCAAATAAAAGTTTTTATTGTTAAAATACACAGTAAAAAAACATTTGACGCGTTTCACCTCATGGGCTTTATCAAAAATGGCTAAAGGATAGTAACCTGGCATTAAACAGTATTTATAGCTATATGCAGAAGATTTAAAATTGGCGCCTAAAACAGTGCACCAATTACAAGCAAGGGATAGCATAAACGTTTTTTTTCAATTACAAACTAACACAAAAGTAGGTGTACATATAAAAAGGGTGAGTATATACTTCATAGTTTATTAGATTAATAAAAACGAACATTATTTTAAACAATATTTAATAGTAAAAAGCCGTCACGTGATTGGAAGCGACGTCACGTGATCGGACGGGAGCGGCGAATAGCACGCCGCTCACTGAAGCAGAGAGCATTGCCTACAAAGGGCACGTGACCGTCAAAAGGAGAGCAAAGGCTCTCGGGGAATGTGGTTTTCGCCGGTCACTACCCTCATATGAGAGAGACGGTGGGCGGCTGACTGAAGGTACTGGTAGTCAGCCGCTCACCTTAACAGCTTACAGCATATAATTAATAAAAACATGTTGGCACACTTAGATACTTTTGGCATAAATAAATAAATATATACAACATATAGGAAAGAAATATGATAATTTAAGATGGGATAAAAACGGATTTCATGATTGGTATGAGTATAAAAACACATATATATATAAAAGCAGAAGTAACACATAGGTTAAAACACTGGTAGATACTGATATTATATTTTTTAAAAACTTGACAGATAATGATATTATATTTAAAAACCACACATAGTTTCCATAAATGGGTAGGGGGCAATATTAATATATATAAGTGGAAAATAAAAAAAAAATATATATATATATATATATATATATATATATATATATATATATATATATATTAAAGAATTAGAAAAATAAATTTATTAAAAATTAATTTATTAAAAAATTATAAAAAATTCCTTTAAAGAATTTATAAAAAAATTATGCAGGTCGAAATCAGACCTTGGGGTGAGAGGGTCTGTAGTTTATAGACCCATTCCATTTCCACTTTTCCTAAAATATTTTTAATATCGCCTCCTCTCCATGGTAGAGTGCATTTTTTTATACCCATGCATTTAAATAGTTTAGGATTTTTATCGTGATTCAAAAAATGTTTGGATACTGAGTGATTTAAGTATCCATTTTTAATATTTCTGCAGTGTTCACTTATCCTTATTTTCAAGCACCTTGTTGTCATTCCAACATACTGGAAGCCACAAGTAGCAGGTAAATTAAATTTTTGGTGTTACAACTTATAAATTCTTTCATTGGATAGGTAGTTCTCGTTCTGTTAGAAGTAAATTCGGTGGTCTTAGATGGTAACGTAGAATCAGTAGTTTTACACACAATACACGTTTTGCATTTATAAAAACCTTTAGCTTGGGGAAAAAAAAGATAGACTTTTTTTTTTGGACTTTTGAATTTTTAAGTTTTACCACTACTAGTGCACGGACTCTGTTTCACACAATCTTACTGTACTTTTACTGCATATTTTTTATTGTATATTTTTATCCTATTATTTTATATAATTTTATATATTTTATATATATTTTTTATCTGTATCCAGCGCAGCCCTTCACCCCTTCTTTTTTTTTTCTCTACTATTTTATTAGGGTTCCTGAGGGATTCCCTTTTGAGGGTTGCAGCTCTTATTTTTGCTATCTAGCGCAGACTCCTCCTCCCCTATTCTTTCCACGTATTGTATAATTCCCTCCGGAGTCAGCTGCTTTGCAATTATTACTTTTTACCATGTCTATTTTTGAGTGTAGAAACAATTATACTATTGATGTAGATCATGTCACATTATTTGGCTCACATTATTTGAAAGCAGCCTCTATTAAGTAGACTCTTTCAAGTAGGAGTTAGAAAACCAGGAGTTACTTGGAGTGTTTTGTATACTGTGGAGAGTGGTTTGTATACTGTGGAGAGTGGTTTGTATTTTATTTTTGTTTAATCTTTAAAGTTTGTAAGGTTTAAAAAAAATTACAAAAAAAAAATTTTGATTTTTAAATTTACTTTTTTTTTTTTGTGTTCTGGTTTTCCCCCCTTTTTTTGTGCTGCTGCTTGATTGATTGGGGGAGTGTTCATTGTTTGCACCTGTGTGGGATTTGTATCCCCATAAAGGCACACCCCTAACTCACTGAGCTTGCTCACATTATTTGAAAGCAGCCTCTATTAAGTAGACTCTTTCAAGTAGGAGTTAGAAAACCAGGAGTTACTTGGAGTGGTTTGTATACTGTGGAGAGTAGTTTGTATTTTATTTTTGTTTCAAGGGGATTGTTAGCAAGATTGCTGGTTTAACTCAATGCACATCTTGTTGCATGTATGGCTGCCTGGATGTACCCGTCCAGGGTCCATACCTCTGTGATGGTTGTGTGCGAGTGGCTTCTCTGGAAGCTCAGATTGGAGATCTTGAGAAGCAA
The DNA here is from genome assembly GCA_933207985.1 of Pelobates cultripes. Taxonomy (NCBI): domain Eukaryota; kingdom Metazoa; phylum Chordata; class Amphibia; order Anura; family Pelobatidae; genus Pelobates; species Pelobates cultripes. The sequence goes on along the minus strand of OW240912.1, from coordinate 35,303,368 downwards.
ATCGCAACATTGAGGGAGATTGACAATCTTGAGAGGAGTCTACTGCTCACTGAGCAGAGTTTAGTGGGGACAGGTAGTGGAGAGGGAGGAGATAAGACAGATGGGGAACAGGCATGTAGCTGGGTGACAGTGGGGCGAGGAAGCAGGGGGGGAGGGAAGAGGAAAGGGCTAGCTAGTCCTGATTTGGTGCAACCTAGCAGATTTGCCCGTTTGAGGGAAGATGTTGGGAGCATCAGCTCAGGAGTAGCTGTATTAGAGGAAGCTGTTACTTCTAACAGCCGAGCTAACAGCCCCCCTAGTACGGGTGGGGATCAAAATGTAAGGAAGGCAAGACAGGTTGTGGTGGTAGGGGACTCTATCATTAGGAGAGCAGATAGGGCAATCTGCCACTCTGATCGGCTCAACCGGACAGTTTGCTGTCTCCCGGGTGCTCGGGTCCGGCATGTTGCTGACAGAGTGGATGGATTATTGGGAGGGGCTGGGGATGACCCAGCGGTCATGGTCCATGTTGGTACCAATGACAAAGTAAGAGGAAGATGGAAGGTCCTAAAGAATGATTTCAGGGAATTAGGTAGCAAACTTAAGAAAAGGACCTCCAAGGTGGTATTCTCTGAGATATTACCTGTGCCACGTGCTACAGTGGAAAGGCAGCGGGAGATTAGAGAGGTCAATGCGTGGCTTAAGTCTTGGTGCAGGAAGGAGGGTTTTGGGTTTTTAGAGCACTGGGCCGACTTTGCGATTGGGTACAACCTTTATAGTGGTGATGGATTGCACCTAAACGGGAGAGGGTCTGCAGTGCTGGGGGATAGGATGGCTAGAAGGTTGGAGGAGATTTTAAACTAGTAGTAGGGGGGGAGGGTCATAGCAATCTACAAAATGGAGATAGGACAGAAAGGAGATGGGCTTTAGCACAGTACAAGGGGGGTGGAAACGGGGGGAGGGGCAAGCTCAGAACAGAGAAGCTGTGTAATGTTGAAAATTCACAAAATATACAAGTGATGCATAATATTAAATGTATGCTTACTAATGCAAGGAGCCTAAATAACAAAATGGGGGAACTAGAGGCATTAGCATACACTAAACAATATGATATAATAGGCATAACTGAAACATGGTGGGATGAGACACATGACTGGGCAGCTAACTTAAATGGGTACATGTTATTTAGGAAGGATAGGAAAAACAAGAAGGGTGGTGGGGTATGTTTGTATGTCAAACATGATTTAAAGCCAAATGTTAAGCAAATGGAATGCGAGGAGGATAATGTGGAAGCTTTATGGGTAAATATCTGCTTGGGGAAAAGAAGGGAAACCAACTATTGGTTGGGATATGTTATAAACCACCTAATGTTAATATTGACGAGGAACAACAGCTGTTTGAGCAAATTGAGAAAGCTGCAAATCTGGGTAACACTTTAATTATTGGAGATTTTAATTACCCGGATATAAATTGGGACAGAGGGACTAGTGCCTCAGCAAAGGGAATTAGGTTTTTAAACTTGTTAAATGACACCTTCATGTCACAACTTGTACAAGCACCAACTAGAATGGATGCTTGTCTGGACCTGGTTTTAACAAACAACGTTGATCTTTTGACCAACATTCAAGTAGGTGAGCACTTGGGAAATAGTGATCACAATATAGTGTCCTTTGAAATAAACTCAAAAAAACAAAAGCACATGGGGAATACTAAAACATATAATTTTAAAAAGGCCAATTTCAATAAGTTAAGGGAAGCTTTACAATATATTGACTGGCATAAACTCTTTAGTGAAAAGAACACTGAGGATAAATGGATCATCTTCCAACAAATATTACAAAGGTACATTTCTCAGTATGTACCGTTGGGAAATAAATATAAAAGAAACAAATTAAAACCAATGTGGCTTAGTAGAGAAGTAAAACAAGAGATTACAACTAAGAGAAGGGCATTTAAAGCATTTAAATCGGACAAATCAGATGCATCTTATAAAAGATATAAGGATGCAAATAATGCGTGCAAAAAGGCAATTAGACTTGCTAAACTTCAAAATGAAATAATGATAGCTGAAGAGAGCAAAACCAACCCCAAAGCATTTTTTAAGTACATAAATTCAAAAAACAAAACAAAATGAAAGTGTAGGTACACTAAAAACTGAAACGGGGGTGTTAATTAATGAAGACCAGGAAAAGGCAGGAATTTTAAATAACTATTTCTCCTCCGTATATATTAAGGAAGAACCCATGGCAATAGATGTGCAAATGATTGCTACTAAAAACTTGCAGAATAATTGTAATTGGTTAACTCAAGACAAGGTGCTGCAGCAACTAAAGAAAGTTAATATAAACAAAGCTCCAGGGCCTGACGGTATCCATCCACGTGTACTTAAGGAACTAAGTGCAGAAATAAGTGAACCTCTGTTTTTAATCTTTCAAGATTCTTTTCTTTCAGGAAGTGTTCCGGAGGATTGGAGGAAGGCAGATGTGGTTCCTATATTCAAAAAGGGTTCAAAATCCTTGCCTGGAAATTATAGACCTGTGAGCTTAACTTCTGTGGCTGGTAAAATATTTGAAAGGTTATTAAGGGATAATATTCAAGAATTCCTTGAGAAGAACATGGTTATCAGCAAAAATCAGCACGGTTTTATGAAGCACAGGTCATGTCAAACTAACTTGATTGCGTTCTACGAAGAAGTAAGTAGAAGTATAGATCAGGGTGTTGCCGTGGATGTGATCTATTTGGATTTTGCCAAGGCATTTGATACAGTTCCACACAATAGATTAGTGTTCAAACTCAAGGAAATCGGTCTAGATGAAAATGCTTGTTCTTGGGTAGAACATTGGCTTAAAAACAAAGTACAAAGAGTTGTCATTAATGGTAAATTTTCAAGCTGGACAGAGGTGGCAAGTGGTGTCCCTCAGGGGTCTGTTCTGGGACCCCTTCTATTTAACATGTTTATAAATGATCTTGAAGACCGCATTGAAAGTCATGTTTCAGTGTTTGCAGATGACACCAAACTTTGTAAAACAATACAATGTGAGCAAGATATTACTTTGCTGCAGAGGGACTTAGATAGACTGGGGGACTGGGCACTCAAATGGCAGATGAAATTTAATGTTGAAAAATGCAAAGTTATGCACTTCGGCGTAAAGAATACACAAGCAACGTATACCCTTAATGGAAGCGAATTAGGGATAACAACACATGAAAAGGACTTGGGAATTGTTATAGACAACAAACTATGCAACAATGTGCAATGTCAATCAGCAGTGGCCAAGGCCAGTAAGGTATTGTCATGCATGAAAAAGGGCATTCATTCTCGGGACAAGAATATAATTTTGCCTCTTTATAAATCACTGGTAAGACCCCATATTGAATATGCTGTGCAATTTTGGGCACCTGTTCTAAAGAAGGATATTATGGCACTATACAAAAGCTTGAGGCGGGTGCAAAACAAATTTGAAGGAAAGAGGACCAACACTCAAAAGGTCTTCAAAGAACCCAATATAAAAATCATAATCGCGCCACCTCACTGATATAGATAACAAGGTATTAATCTGATAAAATAGTACAAACATTGTGTCCTATCTATGTCAATTGCTTGACCGCGCAGTGACTGGGTTTGAAGAGGACTTGAAGAAAGAAGATTTTCCAAATCAAAGGTACAAAAATTTTTACTGTAAGAACAATCAGAATGTGGAATTCTCTGCCTGAAAAGATCAGAACAATACTAAACACACCATGTTCAAACGGCTACTGAGGCTTTACAGGACAGAGTGCTTCTCCACGGGACATGTTAACTCACGGGCAGCTAATAACTCACTTGATCCAAGGATAAATCTGACTGCCATTCTGGGGTCAGGAATTTTTTTCCTAGCTTTTGCAAAATTGTGCTTCAAACTGGGTTTTTTTGCCTTCTTTTGGATCAACAGCAAAAAACAAATGTGAGGTAGGCTGAACTTGATGGACGCAAGTCTGCTATGTAACTATGTAACTATGATCAGAACAATACTAAACACACCACTCCTTTTTTTTGGTGAGGCTTTACAGGACAGAGTTCTTCTCCACGGGACATGTTAACTCACGGGCAGCTGGCTCATCAAGGAACCAGAGCAGCTTTCCATGTACAGGTAAGACACGTGCAGCCGGTAAGGGTTCAGGCTCTTCTTCCTGGAGGATACGCTGCAAGCCTGTTGAACGAGGTGACCTTGCTCGGGTCCCAGGTGTACGGTTCCTAAAATGGCTGCCATATACACGTCCACTGATAGGAGACGCGGAAGGTATTAAACTGATCAGAACAATACTAAACACACCACAAATAAGGTTTCTCTCCTGTATGGCTCCTCAAATGATGCTTAAGATTAGAAGCGGCTGAAAAGCATTTCTCACACTCCGAACAAAAATATATTTTTTTAACATTCTCTCCACTTTGAACGAAATGACGTTTTGGGAAGAGATTAACATAATTAAACACAGGCAGTAAAAATACAGTTTTTAGCCATACACTGTAACTTTAAAACTACACATCCCATCTTCATAATTACATATTTGGAATCAGCACACTTAAAACATAAACATAACCAAAAATCAGCCAAATCCATCCAGGGGTTAAAAAGTTAGCTGGAGGTCCCTTTATGACCGACCGCAAGCACATTTTCCTGCCCAAAACAGTTCCATAGATTTGGGCTGTGAGGTCGGTCTATTTCAGGCTGAAAAAACGACTAAGTCCCATCGCGAATGGGACTTAGTCTCTGCAGCTGAAATAAGGCTGAAAAAGGCTGAAAAAAAGACTAAGTCCCATCGCCGAATGGGACTTAGTCTCTGCAGCTGAAATAATTTCCCATTTACTGAACCAAGTGGGAAATAGCAAGGCAGGCACAAAGGGTTTGCACCAGGTCTGGGGACACAGGGGACACCGTCTTAAAGGGGCCGTGTCCCCAACAAGTCTGGGGACACGGCCTTAAAGGGGCAGTGTCCCAATCTTCCTGATGTCCCAAAAAAGGTGTTTAAAGGGCCAGCACCAGTCACATAAAGAGTCCATAAGCCCCAATATGCCCACCGACAGTCTTAAAGGGCCATACACACCAAATAAAAGTGCATACATTTTCACAATCTCCCAGGGGCCATAGTCATGCTGGAGGAGGCTGGCAAATAGGCTTCTCCACAACCCAGGGAAGCAGGGCAATTTGCCATTTAAAGGGCCCGTTACAAATAGCAGTTTGTAACAAGGTGTCAATCCATATCTGCCAAGTGACCCGATGTAGGGGGACCAGTCCCTATTCTGCTCTGTGTCAGTGTGTACCAGGGAACCTTAGGACAGGTGTCAATCCATATCTGCCAAGTGACCCGATGTAGGGGGAACAGTCCCTATTCTGCTCTGTGTCAGTGTGTATCAGGGATCCTTAGGACAGGTGTCAATCCATATTTGCCAAGTGACCCTATGTAGGGGGACCAGTCTCTATTCTGCTCTGTGTCCGTGTGCATCAGGGGCTCTGAGGACAGGTGTCAATGCATATGTCAAGGTGTCAATATGTCATATGTCAGGTGTCAATCCATATTGATTGTGATTTAGGAATGTTAGGTGATTTCTGCCCTTTATGGATTAAAACCAGACTCTGTATCAACTGTGTAATTTTCCATGGGAGTTTTGCCATGGATCCCCCTCCGGCATGCCACAGTCCAGGTGTTAGTCCCCTTGAAACAACTTTTCCATCCCTATTGTGGCCAGAAAGAGTCCCTGTGTGTTTTAAAATTCGCCTCCCCATTGAAGTCAATGGCGTTTCGGGCGGTTCGCCGGTTCGCGAACATTTGCGGAAGTTCGCGTTCGCCGTTCGCGAACCGAAAATTTCGGGTTCGCGACATCACTATTAGAGACATGTTTTCTTAACCTTACTTTAACCCCTTAGTGACAGCGGACGTATCAGGTACTTCCGACAAAAAGCAGTCCTTAAGAACCGCAGACATACCTGATACGTCCACGGCCTATTAGAGCCCTGGAAGCGATTCTATGGGGGGACTGTATGACAGCCCACACAGTCCCCCCTCTGCAAATTAGGAACCTCAGGGGCCATGTGACTGCTCTGAAAGAAACATAGCCATAATAGATGTTAATTGTGTTGCCAGCAGGGGGACTGCCTGAACTGACAGGCTGATTAAAAAAGTAAAAAAAGGTAAAAATATATTTTAAAAAGTTAATAAATTAAAAATAAATATACTTATAATATATCCATATATATTGATAGAAGAAGTGGGGATAGAATTACTGCAAGTCAAAGAATCAATACAGGAGTTTGAATTGACCCATGTGACTGCCTTGCAAGTGACGGCATCTACTGAATTTATGCTTAAACTTCAGGATGATATACAGAAATATCAGAATGAACTTATCCGCTTTAAAAAAGTTAAGGTTGAAAAGGTAAATCACGACTATAAAGTTCACCAGGTCTACCGTTGGCTAAGTGGATTAGACACTAATACACGTAATCCTGTTCCCATATTTAGAACATGTATAAGGAAGCCTGCCCTACAGACAGTAGATATTAGTTCAGGGGAATCGGCCTCAGAGGGAGAAAAGAGGACAGATTCCCAAACAAAAAAACAGGTCCCTTTTTAAAAGGATGGAGGACACCTAAACGACCCACCACGATTGACCAACGAGCAGAGATGTCTTAGACGGGGACAAAAGGGTCACAAGAAATATAGGAGCCATGGGAAAAACCCCCAGACAACGGAGATAACATCCATATTTAATCTTTGAAATAAGATCTTGGATCAGAACCATATTTACAAAAAGGACTTACGTTTATTCCTGTAGCCAAACCCAAGAAATTTGATATGGCCATTGATCTCTATAAACTTCAAAGAACGTTATATAGTAATGAAGTAAGAAAAGACGAGAGTTCCACCAATACATATATCTTCCCTAACCGAAACAAAAAAGATATTTATACACCTAATCCTTCAATTAAGACCTTCATGCAAATTCTACGGCATGAGATAAGTCCGCTAATAGCAGCACCACCTTACCACAGAGATAATCTTTCTAAAGATGAACATGCAGCACTTAAGGATCTTATCCAAGACCCTAATATCATAATTCGGCCGGCTGATAAAGGCGGTGCCATAGTAATACAAGCATATGACGACTACAGGAGTGAAATCATGCGACAATTACACGATACTTCTACATATCTAAAACTCACTTTTGACCCGGTGATGAAATTCCAGAGGAAAATTGAAAAACTTATTGATGAAGGATTATCACATTGTTATCTTGATGAAAACACAGCCAAATTTTTGTTTGTTAAGCATCCAAAACATCCGGTTATGTATACCTTACCGAAAATACACAAGAATTTGGAGCGGCCACCAGGACAGCCAATTGTATCCGCTAAAGGGGGATACATTGAGCCAATTGCTCAATTTATTGACCATCATATTAATAGCAGTGTAAGAAAACTTCCAACATGTCTGAATGACACACAACATTTTATCAGTCAGTTACAAGATGTTGATCTCACAGATAAAGAAATTATATTGGCTACTATGGATGTCCAGAGCCTGTACACTATAATACCTAAAACGGATGATGTCTAATGATGATAGGTACAATTGCCCCCACATTCCATATCTTATGGAGTGGTTGGATATTGCTTTAACTTGTAATTATTTTAAATTTGAGGATACCTTCTACTTGCAAATCTCTGGGAATGCTATGGGGGCAGCCATGGCACCTGCTTACGCCAATGGGTTCATGTATGGGTTTGAGGAGAAATATATTCTTCAGGAATATCAACCATACATAATAAAATACCTTAGATTTGTGGACGATATTTTCATAATCTGGGAAGGTACCATAATAAGTCTTGAAACCATGGTTCAACAGATTAACAATCTACCAATTCCAGTAATATTAACACTCAATTGCAATAAGCATAGCATCGAATTCCTGGATGTCAAGGTATACAAGAATGAAAACCAATAAGTTTTACTCTATTTAGAAAAACTACAGATCGGAATACTCTACTTGCTGCGACCAGCTTCCATCCTCAACAAGTGAAAGATTCACTACCTATTTCACAATTCCTTCGTGTTATGAGATATAACAGCAATTCAGACAATCGTGAGCAACAACTTCAAGAAATGTGGGACCATTTTCTTGCAAGAGGTTTCCATCCCCGGACTCTTGAAGCGGCTAGAAAGAAAGCCTGGAACAAATTTAATCAAACTAGGACCACGTGCCCTAGTGTAAAGAATAATATATTTCTTTCACTTACGTTCAACACTGCAACTCCATTTGTAAGAAAATGTATATACAAACATTGGAATATGTTCCAGGTAGACCAAAATCTCCCCGCGAAGTTTAAAATTAATCCTATCATTAGCTATAGACGCAATCGTAATCTGAGGGATCTATTGGTGAAGAATGACCCTCGACAGTGTTATGCAAAGACACCTAAAATCCAAAAAAAGGGCTGTTATAGATGCAGTGGCTGCGCCACTTGCAGCCATATGCAGACCGGAGCAACATTTGTCCATCCACACAACGGGAAGAGAATTCCTATCAATCATTACATCTCATGTATGACTACACATGTGGTATACATGATTACATGTCCCTGTGGATTATCTTATGTCGGGAAGACCGACATGACCTTAAGAGATCGGATGAGAGGACATCGCTCAGGGATTACAACAGCCTTTAGAGATCATAGAACTGACAAGTCAGTGACTAAGCACTTTTTAATAGCGCAACATCATTTACCTACTCTTCGCTTTATAGCCATTGACCATGTCCAGGTTCCACCACGAGGAGGGGACAGATCGAAACTACTACTTCAACGTGAAGCTTATTGGATTCATCATTTAAACACAGTAACTCCGAAAGGACTTAATGAAAACCTGGTCCTCTCGATATTTTTGTAAAGTTATGTTTTGATAGCCACGTGATCTAACTCTTTACCTCACTTTTATCTCTTAACTATATGAGAGTATGGATAGGATTTAGTTGTTAGAGTGTCTTTGTGGTATGGTTTGTAACTCAGTATAAATTGATATATAGATATAGGGTTGAATTAATACTATATTAACTTCAGGAGTAATGTGTAAAATTTGTTTTGAGCATTATGCGTAACAATATGTAGATCGATTTTTGATAGGTGGTTTTCTGATCTCTAGTCATTAATAGTAATTAATAATCTGATGCTTCCTCTTTAAATAATAAATAAGAAATAAGAAAGATTATAACATTGAGTCATAGATCTGGCTCAATTGTGTGTTAATAGACAATACTTTATAGATTATAGTTGTATATAGAAACATAGAAACATAGAATGTGACGGCAGATAAGAACCATTCGGCCCATCTAGTCTGCCCAATTTTCTAAATACTTTCATTAGTCCCTAGTAATTTTCTAAATACTTTCATTAGTCCCTTATCTTATAGTTAGGAGAGTCTTATGCCTATCCCACGCATGCTTAAACTCCTTTACTGTGTTAACCTCTACCACATCAGCTGGAAGGCTATTCCATCCATCCACTACCCTCTCAGTAAAGTAATACTTCCTGATATTATTTTTAAACCTTTGTCCCTCTAATTTAAGACTATGTCCTCTTGTTGTGGTAGTTTTTCTTCTTTTAAATATAGTCTCCTCCTTTACTGTGTTGATTCCCTTTATATATTTAAATGTTTCTATCATATCCCCCCTGTCTCGTCTTTCCTCCAAGCTATACATGTTAAGATCCTTTAACCTTTCCTGGTAAGTTTTATCCCGCAATCCATGAACCAGTTTAGTAGTCCTTCTCTGAACCCTCTCTAAGGTATCAATATCCTTCTGAAGATACGGTCTCCAGTACTGTGTACAATACTCCAAGTGAGGTCTCACCAGTGTTCTGTACAATGGCATGAGCACTTCCCTCTTTCTACTGCTAATACCTCTCCCTATACAACCAAGCATTCTGCTAGCATTTCCTGCTGCTCTATTACATTGTCTGCCTACCTTTAAGTCATCAGAAATAATCACCCCTAAATCCCTTTCCTCATATGTTGAGGTTAGGACTCTATCAAATATTCTGTACTGTGCCCTTGGGTTTTTACGTCCAAGATGCATTATCTTGCACTTATCCACATTAAATGTCAGCTGCCACAACTCTGACCATTTTCTAGTTTACCTAAATCATTTGCCATTTGGCTTATCCCTCCTGGAACATCAACCCTGTTACATATCTTAGTATCATCAGCAAAAAGACATACCTTACCATCAAGACCTTCTGCAATATCACTAATAAAAATATTAAAGAGAATGGGTCCAAGTACAGATCCCTGAGGTACCCCACTGGTGACAAGTCCAAGCTGCGAATATATTCCATTAATTACATGTAACGTATTATATGTAACGTAGTTTGTTGTATCCCGGTTGATTTTTTTGATCTGCTTTTATTTTCTTTTTTGGTCACATTTCTCTTTTACATCTGTTGTGCACTATGGTTCACTGTACAGATCGATCTCTCCCTGGGATGCATATAACTATCATATTCTTTTCTCCATATTTAGCCTAATACTCCGTTCCTATTTGTAACTGGAGTATAGGCATTGTTTGTATGGTTGCTTAGCAACCCGGTCACATGCACGTCTACGTAGGTTTTCACGTGGGTCTCTCACTCTCAGGTTTGTTCAACCCGGTTGCGGTTTGGTCACACTATTGGAGTAGATGGATTGTTTGGGAGGTTACTTAGCAACCCGGTCACATGCATGGCTACTCACGTCACATGCACGTTCCCACGTGGTCTTCCTCACTTCCGGGTTCCTCGGCCCGTCGGCTGTTTGATCACCTAATTGGTAAGCTTGATTTCACTTATTAGTATATATTGCTTATGGTAATTATGTTTCACTGTGATTTTAATAAAGACCCCAGGAGGGTCGAAACGTTGATTTTCTATATTTTGCACAGAAGATGTATTATTTGATGATACATTAAATATATTTTTTTCACTGAAAAGAAGTCCCAGAGTGCTCCCTCTATTATCTGATGTGTATATATATATATATATATCTATATATATATATATATACATATATATATATATATAGATATATATATATATAATTAGATTATATCTATATATAATATGTATATATATCTTATATATAATACATACTAATTATTTTTTTATATACACATATATTAATATAAAAATACATTAATTACACACGTATATATAATATATATAATAACTATATATATTGTATATATATAAAACATTATAAAAAATAAATAATTAATAAAAAAATCAATTACATGTAAAAATAATTTTTACAAATTTCAAAAAAGTATATATATATATATGTAATTTTATTCTAACTATTTTGATATATATATATATATATATAAATAACAATAATACGAAATATACATATGTCTATATATATATATATATATAATTACATAAATAATTTCATAAATATACACTTCAAGTATATAAATGTGCATATATATATATATATATATATATATATATACATTTAAATTCTATGTGCATATTTATGTAATATTCTACATAAGTAAGTAATTTTATTGATTGCAATTTGGGGGACCTGCCTCACAACCCAGGCCGAAAGTCCAGAGAATTTTATTTGCTAGCACTATATTTAACCCTGTAACTTTCCAAGATACCCTAAAACCTGTACATGGGGGGTACTGTTTTACTCGGTAGACTTTGCTGAACACAAATATTAGTGTTTCAAAACAGTAAAACATTAAATTGCTATGTGTGTCAAAAAATCACCAATTATTATTATTTTTTTTAAATGTGGCATAGATTGGTGGTAAAATGGTTGCATGAAAAGAGTCACAATACCCCAAGTTTAATACCTTAGGTTGTCTTCTTTTAAAAAATATATACATGTGAAGGGTTATTCAGGGATTCCTGACAGATATCAGTGTTGCATTAATTTTGAAAATTAATGGCTTTGAAATAGCAAAGTGCTACTTGTATTTATAGCCCTATAACGTTCCAAAAAAAGCTAAGTACATGTTAACATTGTGCATTTCTAAACTCAGGACAAAATTTAGAAACTATTTAGCATTGGTGTTTTTTGGCGGTTGTAGATGCGTAACAGATTTTGGAGGTCTAAGTTAGAAAAAGTGTGTTTTTTTATTTTTTCATCATATTTTATAAACAAAATTTATAGTAAATTATATGATATGATGAAAATAATGGTATCTTTAGAAAGACCATTTAATGGTGAGAAAAACAGTATATAATATGTGTGGGTACAGTAAACGAGTAAGAGAAAAATTAGAGTTAAACACAAACACAGACGAAATGTAAAAACAACTCTGATCCCAAACGGTAAGAAAATTGAAAAATGGTCTGGTCACTAAGGGGTTAAACATTCTTCTGGTTTGACCCGCATATGGAAACCCACATGAAAAACTTAAGAAATACATTACCTGCTTAGAATGGCATGTTATAAAGTCCTTTTAGGATCTAAAATATTGACAATTTTTTGTTTTATATACCTTGGGGGTAGGACAGGACCTAACACAGGCTCTGGCATCAAGAAGTGCCAATGTTTATAAATACTTTTCCTTAAAAATTGGGATTGAGCATTATCATTAAAGATTATTGAGCAGCTGAAATCATTAACTACTATATGCTTATCCACTTTCTTAGTAGGAGATTAAAACAGCTGTTGTCTGTCTATACCATTCAATCTGTGTATAGATTCTCTCAGGAGATCATGGTCATAATGTTTCGCTTAAAATTACAATCTAACACTCTCAATTTGTTCCACACATATAGCTATATCTGTAAAAAAAAATTAATCCTTTGAAATTGTCCATAAAGAATGTTATTTAAGCATGGTGGGTAATGGCAACTAGAGTTTAGAATTATTAAACACTTTTAAAATAGGTTCTAGCCCCTCTTATGTCTCTTCACTAATCCCATAGAATTATTAAACACTTTTAAAATAGGTTCTAGCCCCTCTTATGTCTCTTCACTTAAAACCCATCTCTTCAGGAAAGCATATGGCCTCCCAGAGTAAGCTCTACCTTACATACCTGTCTCCTGCTCTCTCCTATGGGACAGTGCTTTGCTCTCTCCTCCAGCTCTGCTTCACTCCTACTTGATATTTCATGTCCTAATGTTTCTAATACCCAACCTCCTATAGTCTGTAAGCTCGTTTGAGCAGGGTCCTCTTCAACCTATTGTTCCTGTAAGTTTTCTTGTAATTGTCCTATTTATTGTTACATCCCCCCTCTAAAAATATTGTAAAGCACTACGGAATCTGTTGGCGCTATATAAATGGCAATAATAATAATAATAATAATAAAATATTACTATCATCATATAATATCAAATCTAAAAAGTCAATGCTAACTACATTTATACATAAAAGACAATTTAAACTCATTCTGGATAATAACATAAAAAATGAATGATTCTGACTCTTCTCTTCTCCAGATAATAAAAAATATAAAAATCAATAAAGCATCTATAGAGGACTAAATTTGCCTCCCAAAGATATCCCTTCCAAATAAACACATTTTCCCAATAGGAAAAAAATATGTTTGCATAACAGGGTGCAAATCTAGTCTCCATAGCTGTTTCAGTGTAACCTCCCCCCCCCAAAAAAAAAAAAACTTTGTTGTTATACTAGAAAAAGTTATTCATAATTTTTTTTTGTATAAATTCTGTTAAAAACTCCACTTGCTCCATAGATTCTCATATAAATTATGTCTCATGGCTTGCAAGTCCAAATCCTGTTTAATCACTGTATTAAGTGACTTAAGGTCACAACTGACTACTCACAAATTCTCTTTCCATGATGTACCCTACACCAGCTTTTAAAGATCACTACTGTCGTTTACATAATATTTTTAAAAGCATAGCATTTATTTAAAAAATGTAATATATATCTACAGAACAGTTGAATGGATTGCTGCTCAGTGCTTAAGACAGGTACTTATATACATTTATAGAATTGTATCTATTTTATTAAATTATTCTTCAGAGAAATGTTGTGGGTTGTAATTTTTTGAGATTATATGTTTGCACACTTCTTGCAATATTTCAAACAGTGTCTTAAATGTTAGCATAAATGCAGAAGTACTCTTTTATACCACATATAGTAGGTATGACTAAAATACATAAGGAAATAGTCAAATATATTGTTTATAGCTTTTAGTAAAGAACTTATAACAAAATGTCATAGCAGTTTTGCTGTGTGGATTGCATTGCTCAGACATTTAAAAAATGCAGTATAAACTTATAATAATAAAAAAAAAAACAGTTCCTCTCATCATTTGCAATGACAGTATTTGTGACTAGGGAATAAACTACTTTTTATAGCTAAAGGCACCAAAAAAAGTTTAACTTAATGAAGTGGTTTTGGTATGAAAATCATGCCTCTGTAGTCTCACTGTCCAATTCGCTGCTATTTAGGATTTAAATCACTTTGTTTAGCCACACCTCCCTGCATGTGATACACACAACCTTCCTAATCACTTCCTCTAAAGGGACATCTAATGTTTACACTTCCTTTATTGCAAAGTTTATTACATTTAGAATGTTCATGTACATGTTCCCAGATTGCACCGCTGCAATCTATAATGAATGCGGCGGTGAGGCTCATTTTTATGTCCGCTCGCACTCTGTCAGTCACTGCACTGGGTTCCAGTTAAATATAGGGCTCAATTTAAAAGTCTGGTGCTTGCTTACAAGTCCCTACAGAATGCTGCTCCAACCTACCTATCCTCCCTAATACACAAGTATGTCCCGTCGAGGCCCCTATGCCCTGACAAAGACCTACGTCTATCCTCTGTCCACCTCTGATGCTCGCCTCCAAGATTTCTCCAGGGCTGCATCTCTTCTGTGGAACACCCTTCCCTTCTCCGTAAGACTTTCACCCAGTCTCCACTCATTAAAAAAATCATTGAAAACTCACTTCTTCACGAAAGCATATCAGTTAAACTGTAAGCAGGTTTTTATCCCCCACCCCCATGACTCATCTCCTGCAACTGTCAAAAATTACCTACTAAGCCCTCAATGAATACTTTTCTAACAACCTACTTTGTACCCCTACTTTTACCCTTTGTGTCACCATACCCCACTCTCTCTAGAATGTAAGCTCATTGAGCAGGGCCCTCCACCTTTCTGTTCCTGTACGTCCAATTGTCTGGTTACAATTACATGTCTGTTAGTCCACCCAATGTACAGCACTACGGAATGTGATGGCACCATTTAAATAATAAAATAATAATAATAATAATGTATTATCTCCTGCTCTTTTAATAGCCATCTAGACTATGCAAGAGCCTACCGTGTGTGATTAAAGTTCAATTTATAACCCAGGACATAACAACCTATAAAGTCAGTTAATATCTGATTTAAAATAAAGCCAGTATTACTTTCATGCAGGCTGTGTGAGTCACACCCAGGTTAAGTGTGGCTAGGGCTGGATAAACAGTAACAAAAGGTGATTAAACTCCTAAATGGCAGATAATTAAGCTGTGATACCTAATGGCTACAGTTGCAAATAGTAACCAAAAACTGTGAGTGTATCTCCCACCAAGCTCAAGCAAGCTGGGACATGCATTTTTTGGTGCAGACCTGATATTAAGGGGTCAGACATTGGAATTTGTTTTTTTATTACACTGTGTGACATCCCCCACCGTGCAATACAAGATTTTAGAACTTAATCTGCCCATTGAAATAACATGCAGATTATGTACACTTATTTAAGAATTTTTACTTTTTTTAATAAAATGAAAAATGAATAGTAACTTAAATCTATGAACGTGTGACAGGTTATTATATAAATGTTTAATAAATGTTAAATGTTTTCATTTTATTTTACTCAACCTATTAATGTTTTTGACCTTACTAAATCAGTCAGTGAAATAACCCATTTCCAAAGCTATGTGACTGCTTTTAAGATAATAATCTATATAATGTACCTTATCCATCACTTGTATAAATTTCGACTTTATCCTTCTCCAATCATTTGTAAAACTTGTTCAGTATTGAGGCACACTCGAAAGTGTAATTTTGTGTTTAATAGCATTTCAGTATATCAACAACATTTTCTCTCGGTTATTTTAAGTATTTATTGTTGATAAAAACTCGAGAGATGTTTAATGTTTCATAAAGATTAACTTTGAGCATTACCAATAAATTATATTTTATTAGAATGATTACATAGTCTAGTTAAAGGATCGTCTGCTTGAGATGGAAAAATAATCAGTTTTCTGGCAATTTATTGTTCAAAAATCATATTCTAACAAGATCACATAACCACAGTTTTACAGAGAACATTTTAAGTTTTGCATTTTCTTTTGCCACAAGCCAAGTTTTAAATAGAACCCCATCTGTTACATCCCAAATCACTGACTTTAGTGTTATGTTTTTCAGAAACCCACATTTTATAGGATGCCCATTTGACAGCAGATGTTTGGAACACAAATGTATTAGACTTCATGGCCTCTAAGTTGGAGTTACTCAGAAAAATATACCATTATACATTTATTTCTTCATATACATCAGTGACCTCAACATTAGTGTGAAATTAAATGTGAAGCTTTTAAGGAAGGAAAAAACGTAGAAATAGATGCAGAAATTATGACATTAATATGTTGCTTTTAAGGAAGAGTACATCAAAAAAGGCATATTAATAGAAATGACTTACTTTTTTATTTTGTCTTATCTAGAAAATTCATGACAGTACATTACATGACAGTGGGATGAAATATATAGTGATATACATTAAGGACAAAAAGTCTCTTATTAAAAATGCATTGCTATATGAATTTCTTGATTCTTGCATTTGACAAATGCACAATACATTAGAATTGTTCTGAACTGTATTATTCATAATATGTAGGTCAAAATAGCTAGCTGGAAAATTAGATAAATTTGAGATATTATTTTCCAAAACTAGCTCTACTGGGCATTAGCAGAATATTTATCTATCTATTAGACTTGTGCAATTCAAAACATTTCAGTTTTTTGGAAACACTTCACCATAATAACTTACTTTTTTAATGATTGATTGTAATATTTTTACTATTGTTATCTTAAATCATGAAAAATGCAGATTATGAGACATACATTCAAAATATGGGATTTATCCCAAAATTAAGGAAAAAAAATCAGTGGGCAGTTGACTCCCCACTCACCTGTTCCACCTTGACAGGAACATAGCGTTCCCTCACACCCTGTCTGTAGCTTCCGTGACCATTCTTCAGTGTTTTTTATTTATTTATTTTTATTTTTTTAAACTGTTGCCTAGGGACAGTATAATTAATATATTTGATTCAAAAAACAGGAATTCAAATAATTAACAGTGTTTGTAGAAGCTGAAAGATGGAGTTGGTAGGAGCTGATGATAGGGCACATCTACAGACTGGAAGTGTGGGAAAGGATGTAAAGGGTGAATGGGCTGTCCATTACCAATGCCCACTAACTTTTTTTTAGTAGTCAAAATAATTGACTGTCTTTCAGTGTAGATAAAAACAGCTCCTAACAGCTTATGCTAACTGTGTCTTTCGAGGTAACAGGCGCTGCAAGACAATCAAATTAATCTCTTACTAGAAATAAAATAAAAAATAAATAACAAATCAGTGAAACAATTCTAAATCAGTGAATCAAAGTGAGAGTAAGTGGCACTGGTAGTAACATCAAGGCTAGAGGAACTTTTTCATATTTTTTTTTCTGTCGCCTAATTCACTAGATGATGGGTGTGATAATTATCGATCAACCTTTCATACCCAGTGGAGGAGGTAGTGCTGGTGGTAGGTTGTGACAACTGCATAAAATCAGATACAGCACCAGTAGACCTGCTGTCTGCCCTAATACTTTCGTGTTCTGCTTCTTCCCTCAGACAAAAAATACTTTTGGTATCTTTGCAGATGTTAATTTATACCAATACTAGTGCAATTACGCAGTATTCGTCTCTTATTCCCTTCCTTGCTGCACAATTTGCATTTTGTTATTTGACCTTCTTGGAGGTAATCAAATTGATCCAAAACTTAGCATTATTGGTGCAATACAGTACCCTCAACCCTTTGCTTTGTGTCTGTGGCTAGATTTGCATTGGTCTCAGTGGAAGTTGTTGTAACACTAGCCTGTACATTAGCGCTTGGTTGAGTAATGCTGATGGAAATGTGGATGGTGCCATTACTGGGGGTAGTGTTGATTGGTGGTGGTAGTGGTGTTGCTGACACCATTGACAGTGGGTGAGCTTGTGCCAGTGGTAACAGTTTATTTCTCAACTGCTGGATGAGATGACTTTACAGCAGATACAGATTGACTTGGAAATGATGGACAATATGCAAGAAGCAAGTGAACACTAACTGAAAGAGAAAGTACTGGGCTGCTGCCTGTCCTCTCCACTCTCTCCTCTTCCAATTCCAATGGGTCATTAGAATCATATTTGAGTAGCTCATGGGTCAGAGGCAAAAATAATATGTTGCAGCATTGGGGGAAACAGAAATATCATCACTGGATTCAACATCACCACCAAAAGAAGTTCAAAAGAGAATGGAAAATTCTAAAACATTGTTATTTTTCAGGTAATTTCCTATCAAACAAGACTACAGAGACCCTATACACTGGTTTTGATGAAGGTAATACAGAACAACATTAAATATAGATGGGGTTTAATCCTAATAATGTGGGAGAGCAAAAGGCCTTATTTAGTAGGATTAAAAGGGAAAATAGTTGCATAACTAGAGCTTAGTACCCTAGTAAAGTAAAATTGATTATCAAATTGATTTTTGTTTCCATGTTTTGCATGAGGACCAGTCCCAAATTATTAACACAAATAAGGTTATCTTTATAACATATCATAACTGATGAAGATATCCAATTTTTAGAGTTGAACTATTTGTAAGGAGTTAGGTTACATACAGTATATAATATCATGTAGTGTACAAAGCTAAGGTATATGTAACTATTGGATAAAGGTTTTATTACACATTGTAAATGTATGTATTTATGAAATATTTTACCAGGATGGATACATTAAGATTTCTCTCATTTTCAAGTATGTCCTGGGTTCAAGGATGTCCTGTAAATGTTGTAGATGAGGACCTGTAGAAATATTTAATATTACAAACTTGCATATAATTTCTTACATTATGTGTCACATGTATATTTGGATATGTTGTATTTCTTTTTTGTAATCCATAATGTTAAAGGAGCACTATAGGGTCAGGAACACAAACATGTATTTCTGACCCTATAGGGTTAAAACCACCATCTAGCCCCCCCCCGGGCCCCTCATGCCTCCCTAAATATAGTAAAATCTTACTTGTATTCAAGTCTGGAGCTGTTTACTTTGTCCCTGTTTCCTTTTGACCTACCCACTGCCTGCTAACATCAGCAGAAGTGGTAGCCTGATCCAATCACAATGCTTTCCCTAGGATTGGCTGAGACTGACAAAGAGGCAAATCAGGGGAAGAGCCAGCACAATTCAAACACAGCCCTGGCCAAGCAGCATCTCCTCATAGAGATGAATTGAATCAATGCATCTCTATTAGGAAAGATCAGTTACTGCATCCAGAGGGAGGAGACACTAATTGTTTGGAGGCATTTTAGGCAGCCATGACCCAGGAAGGATCTCTAACAGGTATCTGAGGAGTGGTCAGTGAAGTTATCACTAGGCTGTAATGTAAGCACTACATTTTCTCTGAAAAGACAGTGTTTACAGCAAAAACCCTGAAGGTAATGATTCTACTCACCAGAACAAATTCAATAAGCTGTAGTTGTTCTGGTACTATAGTGTCCCTTTAAGTCACAAATTATTATCATGCATAAAGTGGTTTCTAATATTTATAACATGAAAATATACATTTTGGAAACAGCACAATTTTTAAAATATGTGGCTCCATTCAATTTATTATATTATGTAATGCACAAGGTTAAGGTATACACAATTATTAGGGATAGTGTTCAGTACACAATGTAAAGGATGTAAGTAAGGGACTGTGGAAAAAAAATAATATCACAAACGTATAGCTAGGTTCAAACATTACATTTCACAAATTATGTGACATAAGAATATTTGGAACTTGATTATATATATATATATATATATATATATTTTTTTTTTATTTCCTCCTATTTGTAATGGTTTTTCCAAATATCACTTGGTAGCTATCTCCTGCTAAGGGTTAAATTTAAACTTTGGGTTGTATCTTTTCTTTTCTCTTTCATGCGGGAGTGACAGGACATGGATAGCTACATCTTGTAGAGGGTTTTGGGATAGTAGCTATGGTTTTGAGAGTATTTCACATGAAAACTTTTAGGGTGAGATTTTATGAGTATATGTTTTCTAAGTATGTGTTTGGTTGCTGAAGGGATATAAATCAAATAGATCAACACATCCTTCTCAATCATGCAATGCAAGTAAAAAAACACAATATAATGAAAAACAAGTATTTACCCTTTTTCACTAACTGTTGTAAGTATAGAAGGTACCTCAAAATTCTCGATACAAAATGTAAAAAAGGTATAGCTACACAAATATAAAGCAAAGGACCAAATAGTGTAATACTTTCACAATACTCTAAATAAAAATGAATTCAAGGTTAAACTGACAAGTCAAAATATAGGTAAAGGCTCATCAATCAATGATGGTGTCCTCCGGTCTGTATTGTTGAACTGTATCCTCATGCGTGCATGTAAAGGAAAGAGAAAACAACCATAGTGCAACACTGTAAATTAAAGCGGCACTGTCATGCCGAACTTACCTTTCTTTAATCGCTTCCCCTTCTCTCCTTCTGTCAGGATCTGTTCTTCATTTGTTCCTGTCTGCTCTAGTTTTCTTTAAAACATAAGTCAAAGTAGGGTTTCCTATACCTGACCATCTCTGACCAGCAGAGGAGCAAAGTGTGCTTCATTTCCGTTGGTCAGAGAAATTTTCCCACAATTCTTAGCTTTCCTCTCTGTTCCCGTGATGCTTCCTGTCAGTATTCCCGAAAGTCCTGTCATTTAGACAGGACGCCTGTAAACTTCTGAATTGCGTCCTAACAGAATGAGAACAGTTTCTCCATTTGTGTTAGAATGCAATTCGGGACTTTCTTAGGATCAGAAGCCACCCCCACGGTATTAGGGAGATATCCACCAAAAGGCTGAAAGACCTAAATTGGTATTTCAGCCAAATGTACTAATACTAAGTAAAGATTACTTAGTATTAGTAAATTCTGACCCTAATTGCTATATTGCAAGTAGGGGCATGTCTACTAAACAGTGAGCAGCCCATGGCTGCTAACTATTTAAAAAAGAACAAAAAAACCTTAGTACCCTCCCCGGCCCCCACTCCTGAGCGGCGGATGGGGGCCCTAAGGGATAATGAGAGAGTGAACCTATTGTCCTTCCCCCCGGACCCAATCCCTGAGCGCTGGGTGGGGATCATAAATAACAATGGGGGAACCTGTTGTCCCCCCAGCCCCCACCCCGAGTGGCGGGTGGGGGCCATAAAAGACAATGGGGCAGGACCTATTTTCCTCCCCCCCGGCCCCCACCCCTGAGCAGCGGGTGGGGCCATAAAAGACAATGGGGCAGGACCTATTGTCCTCCCCCCGGCTCCCACCCCTTAGCGGTGGGTGGGGACCATAAAAGACAATGAGAGGGGGACCTATTGTCCTCCTTCCCAGCCCCCACCCCTGAGTGGCAGATGGGGGCGCTAAATGAAAAGGCCCCTCCCCCCTTCCAAGGTGACTAGGGGTCCCCATGCCCCTAGTCACTCACAACCCAAATAAAAAATAATCCCCTACCTACCCCCATCACCCTAAAAATAGTGAGGGAAAAACTAAATAAAACTTGCCATTTGATGTCTTTTTTTTTTTAAATCTTCAAAAAAATCAGACGAAAAAGAAAAAAACCTGACGTTAAAAAATTAATCCATCTTCACCCGGTGAGGGCATGGCGCAGACTGAGCTCCCCCCCCTCATTTTCCTTTAAAACCCCCACCTGCTGCTCGGGAGGGGATGGGGGGAAGGACAATAGGTCCCCCCCCTCATTTTCCTTTATGGCCCCACCCACTGCTCAGGGGTGGGGACTGGGGGGAGGACAATAGGTCTCCTGCCTCATTATTCTTTAGGGCCCCACCCACCACTCAAGGGTGGGGGAGGACAATAGGTCCCCCTCATTGTTATTTATTTCCCACACCCACCGCTCTGGGGTGGGGGCCGGGGCGGTCCTAGGGTTTTTTTTTTAACAGTGAGCAGCTAGAAGCTCACTGTTTAGTAGACATTCCCCTCCTCGCAACCTAGCAAGTAGGGGCATTCGGGAGATTTTAATCTCTCTCTTATGCTATTATGGGGGTCATATTGACCCCATTAGAGTGAGGGAGGACATGGGGTGCTTAGGAAGTGGCAGGGAGCTGCTCCCTGTCGCTTCTATCTTTACATATTACAAGGAGGGAGTTGCACGCCGGTAGCTCACTCCTTGTAATAAACTGAACAAACAAAGGAACACCTATATTCAGTGTTTGTTTGTTCGTCTGATATTTCTAGTCATTTACCGTATATACTCGTGTATAAATCGATCTCATGTATAAGTCGAGTGCAGTTTGTGACCAACAATTGTGAAATATGCTATGCCTCGTGGATAAGTCGAGGGTAAAACTTGGGGCTATGAAATTCTGTGATTTTTATAATTATATACACACACACTCTGCATTATATACACACACACACTCATACAAACACACACTCTTCATTATATACACACACTCTGTGTATATAATGCAGAGTGTGTATATAATGTAGTGTTTGTGAACTGGGTGGGGGGAGGGCAATTTTTATTATTTAAATTTTTTTTATTTTAATATTATTTTAATTTTTTTTTGTCACCCCCCTACCTGCTTGTTAACTGGTCAGGGAGGGGGGCTATCTTAATCCCTGGTGGTCCAGTGGCATGGGCTGTGAAGTGGGGGGGCCGGCAGGAAGCATTTACTTACCTTTCCTGCAGCTCCTGTCAGCTCCTTTCTCCTCCGTTCCGGTCAGCTCCACTGTAAGTCTCGCGGTCTGGTTGCCGCGCGGATCGTTGCCATGGCTCTGATGGCCGTGGCTCTCTAAGTTGCCATAATACAGACAGTGACTCGAGTATAAGTCGAGTGGGGGTTTTTAAGCACAAAAAATGTGCTGAAAAACTAGACTTATACTCGAGTATATACTGTATTCATCTTTCTGACGAATGAATGAATAGATGAAATTCCTGTTTGCATGCCCAAGTGTTTAACTGGGCATGTGCAGGAATTTCACAGCGCTATCTAGTGTGGGCTGATGACGTGTCCCACAGGGACTTCATCTACCCACACAAAGATGGCGGCGCCCTGAACATAGGTCCGGGCACAAAATAAAGTTAAAATAGGTCATATGGGGAGCTTAGGGGCATTTGGGGGTGACTAGAGGTTCAGTTAGATGTAGTGGAGTCGGGAGGGGGTTAAAAAAAACAGGATTCAGCCATGACAGTGCCGCTTTAAACAAAGTCATTGCTTTATTATGTTAAACTTAGGCCATCAACATATCACTTGTAAATCATGGAAAAAGTGCGTGATGCAGATAAAAAAATATTCATCCAAGTATAATATGTTTTTCAGGTGGTAAAAATAACAATTATAAGAATCACAGCATAAACAATGAAGCCCCACATATGCCCTATGTGTTTCGTCTTAACGGTAAGACTTCCTCAGGGGCATTAAAAGAAATGCAGCATATCAAAGTCAATAACAACACAAACCATTATATGACCCATCAAGTTCATCATGAGTCCTGTTTCCTCCAATCCTGGAATTTGATGTCCAGCTGATGTGCTTTAGATTCACACCACAATTTCATACGGAACCCGGGTCCTCTTGTGTTATGCACCTACGTTCCACCAATTAATAAAAATTAATAGATTAGAATCAGAAAAAACTATTACAAATTTACAGTAGATTGTCTTAACAGGGAGTATTATCACAAGGGTAGCAGAGCAGATACAATTCTATATAATAAAAAGAAAAAAAAAGAATGAATGAATGAGATCAGATATATATGACATTGATGGAGATAGGGAACAATTTAGTAAATTTCTGCATAAATTTGTATAGTTTGCCTTATATGCCTCTCAAGAAGAGATTAAAGGGACACTATAGTTACCCACACCACTTCAGCTCAATTAAGTGGTCTGGGTGCCAGGTCCCCCAGGTTTTAACCCTTCAGATGTAAACATAGCAGTTTCAGAGAAACTGCTATGTTCACATTGCAGGGTTAATCCAACCTCTAGTGGCTGTCTGGTGGAGTTGGAAAGGACAACTGACAGACTGTTACAACATATCATCATAAAGACCTGATGGTTTTAGTACCTTATTTTACAAATTATTCAAAAATAAAAATCACGGATCACTTGGTGAATGCTTACATTGTGATCATTTTTACAAGATTTTTTTCCTGCTCAAATGTTAAGGGTCAATATTTTATGAACATTAAAACAAGGAAAAAAAAAACATCAGATGTAGCTGGTTATTGGCCAATCTCATTGATTAATGTGGTTACAAAATTATCTTCATCTATATTGGCAGAACAAGCTTAAGTTATTTTACCTTCCATTAATAATAAAGATCAAATAGGTTACATAGCAGGCATGTCATCATGTAACAATATATGATGTACAATAAATATTCCTAATATAGCAGTAAGAAAATGTGTCCCAAGCCTGAGCCTGTCTCTAGACAGTTGGTTGGATGGGGTACATGTATTTAAGGTCTAAATGGCTGTATACTAGATGCCTTTAAGTCTCTCTACACAGATCCTTCAGCAAGAGTTGTAGACACTAGCTTATGTTCCAGTTGGTTTAAGTTAGGAAATGTCATTATGCAAGGATATCCCTTGCCCCCTATTCTGTAAATTTTGGTCTTGTAACAATTTGCAAATAATGTCACTCCAAGGGTGCATAATTCATTGTTGCACAATAGAATATTGCTATTGAATGTAATTTGTGTAGTGCATATGTGAATTGGCCACTTGTTTGCAAGGTCAGATGAATAATTAAGCCTCATTTTTATTATATTTAGAATGGGACAAGCACGATCTTCTAATCAAGCCCAAACATGATTTGTGTTACTTAACCATAGGGGAAGGGATTGTGATGTCCACTATATTGGATCACAAGTAAGGAGTGTGACATATCTATGGAATGGGAAATGGTAACAAATTCATAGATGCAATTATTATTTCTGTGGAAAATACATACGAGGAGATAGAACCAAATGTTTCCATTTGGATTGATATTGGTCTGGAACACTTATAGTTACTGTAGGTACTCCTTATCCCCACCTCTGGACAAGGCTTGGTAATCTACAGGGTATATATCTAATGATACTGAAGTGTACATTGGACTTGCTTGGGGGACAGAATCTAATTCTAAGTCAGTCACCACCTTTCTTACCAGATACCCCCCGGGCAGAAGTTTTACTTTAAAAACCTGAGCAAGTAATTAGGACTTCTGTTATTTTATGCCTTTTGTTTTTATCTGTTGTTTGTGTATCTAATTTAATTGTCATCTATATTTTTGTATGCACTGTGACAATTTTTTGCTCATAATAAATATTACTTTATCAAATTCTGCCTTGGTCTGGTAAAGAATCCCATTACCTGAAGAGACTAATTAGTGTTTTTTAATTACATAGATATTGTGATAAGTTGTGTTTGGTGGGTTTTTATTATTAAGTTACCTGGGGGACCAAGGCACCCCATTTATAAATTGTCTTGGTGGTGGCAGTGTTAAAATAGTAATATTTATATTATTATGGTTGTGTGGGTGTTGTTAAAGGGGATTTTATAATATTTCCGGTCTAGTGCAGACAAATAGTGAGCTATAACCCTTTCACCACCACAACTATGCCATGCACACTCTTGAAGTGTTATTTAACTTTAAAAGATGAGTTTCAAATTTGCCTACATGGGAAAAAAATATTTATCTCCTTATTAGATCTGGTAAACTCATTGCAATCCTAATGAATGAGATAATACATTATAGCAAAATCAATTATATATGAAATATAGGAAAGTCAGGAGCACAGTTTGTTAACATCAAGAAACTGACAAAAGAGATGATAATGAAAAATGATGGTTTTTACTTCTCAAAGAAGAAGTGAACTACCTTTATTGGTATTATAATTCCATTGGATATAAACAAAATTGTTGAGGTTAATTTCTTGGATCACAGCATCAGAGATATGAATAAAACATTAAAGGGTCACTGCATACTTCTAAGCAACTTTAGCTTGCTGAAAAGCTCTATTTGTGAAAAATGTGTCCTTTTTTTTGTTGTTGCAAAAAGTGCAGATTTCAGTAGAAATTTACACTTTTATAAATTAACCTGGTTACACCCCTTTGGCTTTCAAGCATACAACAGATGATGCTACTTCCTGGGTTTTTTAGCCAAATTCAGCTGACCTCAAGAGACAGCAATTGCTCAGATCACCTGACTTACAAAGACATCTCATTGAGCTGTATTGGGAAATCTATGATTGGATATGCACAGGAAGTCTGGGTGGAGTTAAAAGGGGAGAGCTTGCAAAGGCAGCAAACAAGTGAACTGCAGGTTTTGCAGGCTGATTTCAGATATATACCCAATAGTGATGTCCCGAAATGACCTCACAGTCAGCAGACACATTCCAGCCAATCAGCAGCAGACCCTCCCTCCCAGACCCTCCCACCTCCTGGACAGCTCACTAAGAATGCAGCTTCACAATGGATTCTGTCCAGGAGGTGGGAGGGTCTGGGAGGGAGGGTCTGCTGCCGATTGGCTGGAATGTGTCTGTTGACTGTGAGGTACAGGGTCAAAGTTTACTCAATGATGAGTCCGCAGCAAACCGTTCGTGGCGAACCGTTCGCAAACCGTTCGGTGAACAGTTCGGGACATCACTAATACCCAATTAAAAAATACATACTTAAATGCATTTACAGTTTCATTTGGAGTATTTCTACACAATTTGGGCAGTGGATTCTCCCTTTACTATAATAGCACTGCAAGGAGATTTCATGGTATTAAATCACATTTTAACCAATGTAGATGCAAAGTACTTAAATTAAAAATCCAACACATAATGCTGCTCCCACCTATCTATCCTCCCTTATACACAAGTATGTCCCGTCTAGGCCCTTACGATCTGCTGAAGACTTATGTCTATCTTCTGTCCGTACTCCCACCTCCGATGCTCGCCTTCAAGATTTCTCGAGTGCTGCACCTTTCCTGTGGAACTCGCTTCCCTCCTCCGTTAGATGCTCACCCAGTCTCCACTCCTTCAAAAAATCGTTAAAAACCAACTTCTTCATAAAAGCGTATCAATTAAAATGTTAATAGCTACTGACTGATTCCTCTTCTGCAACTGTCACTAGTCTAATACTATCCTTACCTTTTTGTGTCATTTTACCCCACTCCCTCTAGCATGTAAGCTCATTGAGCAGGGCCCTCAACCCCTCTGTTCCTGTGTGTCCAACTTGTCTGGTTACAACTACATGTCCTGTCTTCTTCAGTTAGTGTGTACTCTTTGAATCCCTATGAATTACAATTTACTTGGTTTTTATGTTCCTTAAATGTTTCTGTGTTCTTGTTTTGAGTTTGTGGGTTGTACGTGGGTTCAATGTATCTCTATGAGGAGATGCTGACTGGCCAGGGCTCTGTTTGACCTGTCCTTGCTCAGCCCCTGATCTGCCTCCTTGAGAGTCTCAAACAATCCTATGGGAGAGCATTATGATTGACTCATGGAATCACTTCTGATGATGTCAGCTGTAAGCAGGTGGTTCAGGGGCAGAGACAGCAGCTGCACGCTTGAATACTAGTAAGATGTTAATATATTCGGAGGACAAGTAGGGTCAGGGGGACTAGATGGTAATTTCATATCTATGGGGTCAGGAATAAATCTTTGTGTTCCAGACCCTTTAGTGTTCCTTTAACTATTTAAAAGTAAAAAGCTTTCCTATCAGTCACTTATGGACAGGTTATAAAGAAACTTTTGTTGTCTTAAAGAATGTATTTTTACTGAAAAACAATACAATGACTGTGTCTAAATGTGTTAAAGTGATTAAATTGTCCAGTTGTCAAAGAACAGACAATTGGGGAAATCTAAAGATTTGTGAAAGGGATCTAAAAATAAAAATCCAAGATTGAACTCATCTTTCTTTAAAATTAATAGATATATACACAATGTTTCATTAATTGAAACCCTCTTCAAATTCATAAACAGGTGGTATTATGTCCCAGACAGACTGGCCAAATTATATCCAAATATAAATAAGATGTGATGAAGTTATGATTTAGAATTAGGAACTTATTTGCATATTTAGTGAAATTGTACATTTATTAAAATATATATATATATATAGTTTTGGGCTTTTGAATTCCTTAGTCATATTAAAATGACTTCTGAGATAGCTCCTCTAAATTTGAACATGTCGATATTCACTAATGTACAGACATACCTGGTCTCACATACTTTTGCAGCTGTAATAATATTGATCGCCAGAGGTTGGAAACAAAAACATAATTTGTCAAGGGCAGCATGGAGTATCCAGTTGCTCAGGCAGCTCAAGATGGAAAGTGGTAGAAATTGGTTCTCAGGGTTTTGAAACATTATCAAATATGTTATAGCTTTTTTGATAAAGCGAATCTGTATTTTAGCTCCTGGTTGTTGTAGTTATAAAAGCAGGAACTTGGTTGACAATGTGACGATATATCCCTGTTGGCAGTGTTTATGTGGTCATTGTCCAACTGAGCTGTTTCCATTTTTTTTTTTTCTTGTTGACATTGACAATTATGACTGGTATGAATGTATGTTATTTTTTTTCTTGTATCTATTTGAAATACACAATAAAGATATAGACACAGAAACAATGTGGAGCTTTTAACTGTAAAGCAGAGTTCCACAGCAATTATACTCTCACTGATATATTTAAACTACATCTGATTCACACCTCTATAATTAGAGTCCCTCTTTGTCCAGTAGAAATATTGGGAAGTATGTCAGTGGAAATTTTAAGCCAAATTGGAGAGTAGCTAGCCTTTATGAAAGTTATCAAAATGTCAAGGTTAATCCTTAGTGTTTAACGAAGAGAACCCTTCTGTGCTTATTGCCTACCAGCAGACAAACAGACTATGTTCACCATGTTCTTAGTCCCATGTCACCAAGCATGCAGACACGATCTGAAATGGTGTAAAAGCAGAAATACTATTTTTACTTTGATGTGATGCAGTGAATGGGTTAACATACCTGGTTCCTCAAGTCACATATAGTTAATTTGACAATGGAATAGAAATGTGAATGCTCTATAGAATGTAAGCTCGTTTGAGCAGGGTCCTCTCCAACCTATCGTTCCTGTTAAGGTTTTTGTAATTGTCCTATTTATAAATTCCTCTCTCATAACATAGAAAATCTGTTGGCGCTATATAAATGGCAATAATAATAATAATAAGTAAGTCTGAATGTATGATTGGGAAAAATATTAGAAATTCATTTTTTATGTTGTTGGTCAGTTGACAAAGAAAGCGTTTTATTTTTTGGTGAAATTGGAGTGCCTCCTCTATTTGTGATTTTATCTTGTGGTGGCCTTGACATCTGTCACAGTTGTGGTTTGCAACCAAGTGGTCCTTCTGCAAGAACCTGGAAGTATAGGAATACACACAAATTACAATATTCTTTTAAGATTTTCCAAGAGAGAATTCTATTCTTTTAAGGATTCAAAAATATTATTTTGCCTCTTTCTAATTGCAACTATTAACACACTTGGAACCTCAGGAATCATCCTCTCCTTTCATTATTCTATTTATAGTTTTAAGAGTATAATTAAGTTATTAGAGTAATCTATTTTTCTATTGATCAAAACAGTGAAAATATTTTTGTAATTACTTTTGGTATGTCAGAAATATATTATTAAGGGTCTGCAATTACATATTGTGAATTTTATAACTAATTATGTGTTTTATAGTTTTGGTTTAAGATGGAATCTTTCTCATTAGAAACATTTAATTAATGTATTTCGCATACTTGTAATTAACAAATTATTTATGCAACGATCACAGCTTGTATATTCAGATGCATTCATTAGAGTCATCTTGCAAATCCTGTTGCGAAGGTGGGCTAGTTTTTGTTGAGTATCAAGTATTTTGTTATTTTCTTGTAAATTTAAAACTGTTATGCACTGAATATACTATTCACAACACCATATTGCAATTTAACAAGTAAGATTGCTATTTTAATTTGTTGGCTATTTTCATAAATGTAAACTATTTTAAAAGGTGCTACTCTTCTGTGTTGTTTTACCTAAAATTATTAATAATTAGATTCTAAAATAAGACTACCAAAGCATGAAATATACCAATAAAAAACATTTTAACTTCATATCTGCTGATATTGATACTGAATTCCACAATTATAAATAGATAAACATGAATAGATGTTAGCACTATAAAATGTAGGCATATTCCTCGGTATAGGACATTGAAGCAAATATTAGAACATGAGGAATGCAAAGATATATAAATAAATGTATGAAAGAGGCATGCACAACTTTTGGTTAATTAGAGGTACAAATAATAATAATAAAAATAATATTTAGTAATATGTTGAGATTGAAAAGCTTTACAATGTGATAGTGCCATTAAGAAGTGTGGGCTTGACCTAACAGTTCAAGGTACTTTTAATTCTTTCCAATACATTGAGCTTATTTTATACATTGTAAGATTTTAGAGTAAATCAAGAATGGGGCACAAATGGGGGACTGCATGCATCCAAAAGGTTATGGTTAGATTGGGATAGAAATTGGCAGAAATTCTCAGTATGTTGTATCACTAAAACAAATAGCTTTTCAGGGAAGCTAGCAAACATTCATATCAAAACTCTTAATTGACAAAAAGTTCCTCAAATATGTAACAAAGGTATATTTGTATGTTGTTGCTGTACTCAAGAGATAGAACAGAATGCCAATCTGGGATATTTGTAGCATTCGGAAGCACAAGGCCTATGCAATTCACCATCAAAGGTCAATATCAATGTGAAAAAACTAAAACCATATAAATTATTGATACATGTAACTTACATGACAAAGTAAAAACATTCTAAATGCTCCAAAACAATTCACTCAAATTGTCTCAACTCAAATTAACATAGGCTTATTAAATCAATCTATAAAAAATTGCCATTAGCAATTTGAATTTGGTATGTCTATAATTAGATCCTCTAACTTATCAATTATTGCTATTCTCGCTGATGAATAGAAATCTGGGGTTTGTACAGTAGTTAGACATATACATAGTTTGTCATATGCACAAATGTTAATCTATGTTTAGTAAATAATCTTAATTCATTTTTTGCAATGCTCGCCTTACCACTTTAAGAAATCCAAGGTACATTGAAAGGTGTTTTTCTGTTTAGACGAATCACAAGGCTAATAACCTTGTACGTTGCAAGGACATCATGTAATCTCTTTCTTTGCACATGACCATCTTCATTCTCCTCCCTTCATGAAAGTCTAAACCTACCCTATGCCCCCTAGATAAGTCTAAGATCTATAAATGGTTATATGCCCATTTCATACTGCTTGCACAAGCTTTTCATGTGGTTTGTTTTTCTCAATATTTGATTGGTAATTAATGATACTGCCTTACAAACTTTGTTCTTAATGCCTTACAAACTTTGTTCTGTTTAACAAACATTGGACATTTTGTTAATTGACTCCTTTGTATGGTCTCTCATTTGGGGTGTGCTAATATCTGGATAGAATGTTTAGTCAATGGCTGATGAGGTCTAGTGATCACATAGGACTAGTTCCAACATACATGATGCATTTTAACAATTAAAACTAATAAGTTAGTTTCTAGTTGAGCTAGTTTTTTTTTTTTAAATTATCACCAAAAGGTTGAAAAATATTTTTTCATGTTTTTTTATTTTTTTATGTTTTTCATTCTGTATGTAACTGGATTTTTAATATTATGTTTACTTACTTGTATATTTAAAAATATAAATTTGTTAAATGTGATAAATAAAATTAAATAAATAAATTTACACCTCTTTATCCTGCAACTGGGCCCCTCCATTTAGGGCTCTGTCAATCATTGCTTCAAGCCCAGTCCTTTACATCTGTCAGTCAGCAATGCAGAGTGAGAGAAGAGGATAAATTAAACAATGTTTATATTTCTTCTTCTTATAAACAATGTTTTCCGTGCTTTTCTCTTATCTGAACTGGCCTGAACATATAATGTAATTTGCTAAATATTTGATGAAAGTCTGAAAAAGAATATAGCATGAAAAAAAGTTTAACATAAGTTGGTGATTCTCAATGACGTGTTTAATTGTGTAAATTCTAAAAAAGTGCTGATTTTTTTTAAAGAAAATGCAGAAACGCACAGTAGAACAATGTGCCAAAGATACTACAGTCATGAAGAGATGCCTAAATTCCTAGGGAATTAAAAATCACAATCATAAAAAAGTATTTTTTTTTGTTTATGTTACATTATCTTTCTTTTTTTATTAGTAGCTGTGCTTTTTATGGTTTGTATTTTTGGAATCATTTCTGTGTCCACACATTGTAGCAATTAATTAAATTCCAACATCAGTATGGTGTTGTAACATCATACTATTTGCTTGCATTAAGAATCATGTGACTGCACAGCTTTAACTGCCACACAGGAATGCAACAAGAGCGATCTAATTGCCATACATTGGGAGTGAGAGAGTGTTGTACTTCACTACCATTCACAGCAGTTACTCACAAAACCTCTAATCATAGGAGGAATTGTTTCTAAAAGTCATTGACAGTGGATCCTAAATATCAGGAAGCAGAAAGTGTTATATCTATTTACCCTTAATATTAATAACAGAGCCACTGACAATGCATTTCATTGACAATCACAATGACTGCTTGCATAACATAGACATCATGTGGCATCATGCGGAATATGTAACTGGGATTCACAGCATCTGTTTAATAAACATCATATGGCAAACATTGCTCTATCTAGCTACCATTAACATTAACAACTCTCTACACATTATGTGACAGAGACCTGTATCTAATTGCTATTCACAGGTTACTTGTCACCCATTTAAACAAATATGCTATTTACCACATGGCATCTGCCATCTTTTCAAAATATAAGCTGGGAAGCAACAACCAAATAACTTGGTTATTCTATATATTCTGAATATATAGTATCTTGGGACCACTTTCCCAATCACGCTCAGACAGCCAAAAAAAATTTATCAAAGTTTTCATAATGTTGTGAATGCACATTTAGTACATGGGTGACAGATATAGCAACATTCCAAAGAAAAAGGGAGTCTTTTGACAAGACTTGTCCCAAAATACTTTATATTCAGAATATGTAGTAAGTTTGGATCATGATGGTGTAAATATAACACTTGCAATAAATAGCCTCAACTTACAATACCATTCTGCACTCCATCCGTCTTCCAAACTCTTCTCTTGAAGCCCAAGTAACCTTAATACCCAAACGAGGGAAAGACATTATGTGGTAGTTATCAGCCGATTTCGCTGATCATCATCAATCTCAAAATATTCACTGAAATTCTAACCAATAGACTGAAACCATTAATCAAGGGGCTAGTCCACCCTAACAAAGCCGACTTTGTCCCTGAGAGGGATACAAAACACAACACAACTAAAACGCTTAACATTATATGTCTTTCTAAGCTCCGCCATAAAGACTGCCTCCTACTATCTATAGACACCAAAAAGGCAGGGTGGACTGGTTCCTTCTCTTTGAGACTCTGAGAGGGATTGGTTTCAGACCTAACTGATTAAATTGGGTAAAGGCCAAATACTCCTCACCGAGTGCCTGGATAAATGGTCAAGTGACTGAACTGGTGCATTTATGGAATGGCATGAGACAGGGATGCCCCCTTTCCCCCCTCATTTTCATCCTCATAATGGAACCATTTCTACAGGTGATCTGAAACAACTCTGACATCCATGGCATTACAGCCAACCGCCAATAATTCAGACAAATGTGGAGGACCTACTCTTTACGATTACAGACCCTTAACATCCATGGGACACTTCTCAAAGAGGGGACACTTCTCAAAGAGATTTCCCTGTACAGTAGACTCTCTCCAATTTTCAAGTTAACGTTACAAAAAGCGAAATACTACCTCTGCATCTGGACCAACGCACTGAGGCCATACTTAAAAAACAATTTCACTTCCATTGGGCAAAAGTAGCTTTCAAATACCTAGGTGTACTCCTACCAGGGAACCTTCATAAAACCTACAATTTTAACTACCCTCCCCTCATTCACTCCATCATATCCCTACTAACATCATGGAACAAGCTTCTCTTTAGCTGGCTTTGCCGTGTGCACATCTTGAAAATGAATATCCTCCCAAATATTTTACAAACATTGCCTATCGCATTACCCAAATCCTTCTTCTTCTCCATAAACCGATTATTTAGCACATTCATCTGGGCACACAAACATCCTTGATTATCCCTTAAAATGCTGATGCATCATAAAACTCAAGGTTGGCTAGGCATACCAAGCATGGAGGCATACCACAAAGCAGTTGTGCTCACAAGAGTCTATGAATTGGCCAACCCAAACAATTAGAAAAATTGGGGTACCAAGTCCCTATACTTTCAGTGCCTTGGCAAGAGAGATATTAGAACTGACATATCTCTCTCACCTCATTTTAGTCTCGAACCTTAAAATCTGGTACTTGATACGAGCACTCCCAAGTCTCTCACCACATCCCTCCCCTCTCTACCTAATCACTCACAACCCGCACTTTCCCCCTGGCACTTTCTCACTTTGCAATGTTTCACAATTTTTCATACCTCACTGTGATGTACAAAACAACATGCAGAATGAAAACCCACCAGAATAAATAGAGACATAAAAAAGGTCTGTAAACCGATCCTTAGAATGGCTGGACTATAGAATAAACATTAAGGAATGCCAGAAAGGGAAGGGAAGCCAGAAATACACAAGTACAAGTAACAAAGCCGAGTCAAGGGAGCCAGAAAACAGAATAGTCAATACTAAATATATACTAAACGGGAAAGAAGAGCGTGCTATAGCCAATAGACTGAAACCATTACTCAAGGGGCTAGTCCACCCTGACCTTTACCGTACTGTCATCAAAGACACAATCCCCCCCCCGCACCCCGGATTCCATTGGTTAGGAACCACAACAGGACACTCTGCCTTGGGCAGACTGGGATTTTATATGGTTGGGGGGGCATGGCTAGCATAGCCACGCCCCCAAAAGGTACGTGTGCATGGACATCAATCTGTGGGTTATGCTTATACAACCATGGATAATCGAGCACTATAGGAAATGAAAAAGATGAAATTGTTTGCAAAACAACAATTTCCTTCTGAAGAACCGCAACCATCATAAGAACCGGAATAGATTATTTAGTATTGGTGGATTCAAGTGGTCTACCATCTATGGCCTCTACAGCCAAGGGTGTTGCTCTTTCTTGGAGATGGAGTGCATATTTATTAGTAAGGACTTATCTATGAGGTTTTCTGCTGCCCCAGAGTCTATATATATGGACAATCTTCCCTCCTATTTCAAGATAGTGGATAGTAGAAGCTTTTTTTCCTCTTTAAGTACTATGGAGGACTCTTTAAGTACATCCAAGGCCAGTCCTCTATGAGAGCTCTGGAGTTTTCCGGCC
Organism: Pelobates cultripes; assembly: GCA_933207985.1. Taxonomy (NCBI): domain Eukaryota; kingdom Metazoa; phylum Chordata; class Amphibia; order Anura; family Pelobatidae; genus Pelobates; species Pelobates cultripes. The sequence continues at coordinate 35,267,697 of OW240912.1, read as the reverse complement.
TTTCTTGACATGACAAACAGAGATGTCCCCTCTTGCCACAGTACATACACAACCCCTCTCTTCTTCTATGTTGGCTCTCTGCCTCAGACGATTTCGTCATACCCAATTGCATGGGTTCTGGGATAGCCACTGCCATAGAATCTGAGAGTAAGGTGGGAGCTAGTCTGATAGACGGTCTTCTAGGTCTCTCTCTGGTGTTCTGAGTGTGTCTAAGCCTTTCATCTATATGCCCAGGATAAGTGATGAGGTCTTCTAATGTCTCTGGTAGATCCCTGGTTGTTACCATGTCTAACAGGAATTCGGATAAACCGTTAAGGAACACATCCACAAACGCACGGTTGTTCAAACCTATCTCTGTCGCTAGTAAACGAAAGTCTAGGATTCCATGAGGGAACGGATGCCTTGTTTTAGTCTCAGGAGAATTCTAGCAGCATTGGCTTCCCTGACTGGTGGATCAAAAGCTCTCCTGAAAGCTGCTAAAAACTAAGCGTATTCATACACTTAAGGACTGTTGTTCTCCCAGAGCAGATCCGCCTAAACAAGGGCTCTATCATTGAACAGGGTTATAATAAAGCCTATCTTTGTCCTGTCAGTGGGGTATGCTCTGGGACACAGCTCAAACAAGATGCTGACCTGAATAAAGAAGCATCTATATTTAGAGGAATCCACGCTACAGTGTATGGGTTGGTTTGGATTAGAGTTACTGCTGTGGGTGGAGAATTCTGCACCAGCAGGTATAGGACCAAGATATTGGGTTGATGGATCGGTTAATCTGTTAGTCAGGGATTGCAAGGTCTGAGCGAATTGATCCATACAGTGGTCAAGACCATCAAGCGTTGCATCATGAACCATTACCTGGGGATTAACAGCTGTTGTAATGTAACACACAATCCAACTTACAGAGTGAAAACCAACCAGAACATAAAGAAAGTGTCACGGGTGGCGGTACGGAAACCGGGACCCCTGAGAAACCGGGACCCATGAGAAGCTGGGAGTCTTCAGCCTGGTAGTGGATCATCAGGGCCTGGTGAAGGGTAACCACACGCCCCCTAGTGTTGAGCACCAGAATTTGTGCGGCTACATACCAGAACCCTGATGCAGCTACAGCGGATCCCAGGGACTAGGAGCTAGATGATATGCAGACCTCCCAGGAACTGGATAGGAAGCCTCTGCAGCATGCATGTATCCAGTACAAAAACAAGGCAAGGCTAGGATAGTCACCAAACATGAAAACAAGACAGAACTAGTAGAACCCAGAACCAGAGAAGGATAAGAAGCTAAACCCAGAAAATGTACACAATACATAAGGGAACATTAACTAAACAGGGGCAGGACAGGACTGTACATGGACTGGGAATACAAACTAAAACAAGACAAGATATGATAGGCAAAACAAGAGGAGAAATAACTAAGTACTATATATGAAAATCATGGGGATTTAGTCACATTAAATGATCATACATTGCACAAGCCTGCCAACAACGCCAATGTACCCCATATCTGGCAGGTCCTACTTTGCCTAATGTAAGCTAAACCAACCAAAGAAAACACACATACTACTTACCTGCAAAAAGGGAAGAAGACTTGAGCAGCTGCCTGCAGGGACACTGAAACAAAAGGAATGATGGAAAAGGAACGGGTGTGGCAACATAAAACAAACATTTAAAGGAACCCTGGAGACTGTGAATTCCCGGGTCGGAATACAGGAATGAATCCTGAAAACCCAGCATAAAGAAAACCAGGCATGGAATAGAAAACCAGAAAAACCACGAAAAACTAAACAAGAATTGTAAAAAGAGTACTGGATACAAGAAGCCAAGGCCAGACATCTCTGCAGAACATGGCATGATGTGACAGAAAGTCCCTAAACCGGTCCTTAGAACGACCAGAATGTAGAAAAAAAAACTTCAAGGAACGTCAGAACAAGTCAAGGTAAGCCAGAAATACACAAGTACGACTAACAAAAACTGAGTCAAGGGATCCAGAATACAGAATAGTCGAGAGCAAGCCAGGTCAAAAACCAAATATATACCAAAAGAGACACAAGAACGCGCTATAGTTCCACTAGTGACACTAGGAACTACAACAGGGCACTATGCCTTGGGCAGACTGGGATTTTATATGCAATACTGAGTGTACACCTAATATTTTTTGTACTAATCTATAGGGTAGAGAGTCCCTATTTGTGTGGTAGCTGCTGTCATTCTATTCAATTATTAACTGAAAGCGCCTTGAAAACACACAAATTCTTATTTCTGGGAATTTATATGGTTGGAGGTGTGGTTAGCATAGCCACGCCCCCAAAAAGGTACATGTGTGTGATGAGCTCTATTGCTTAGAACTATTCTGATGTCATAATGCCGGCACGTGTGCGCTGCATCATAAAAAGGGGTGGGCGCACAGCAGCTGGCGTCCATTGACAGGGCATAAAACAATTGGTGGAGATTATACCCTCTTCCCAATCCTCATCATTACAAAATTTTTGCTATTTACAACTTAAACACTTCCTAACTGCAAACATCCAACTGTCACAGGGGGCTAGAGACCACACCATATTGAAGACTCTTTGCAATGATCAAATCATATCTCAAAATTTTACTGTATTGTCCTCAAAGATGCCCTGCCCCCGCACCCCTGATTCATTGACCATTGGTCAGAAGAACTTAACATATCATTCACTGAGACAGACCTCAAACATATTTTCGACAACACCTTCCACACTTCTATAAGTACCTTGATCCACAAGTAATTACAAACGGATATCCAGGTGGCACTACACACCAACCCATCTGCACAAACTCTTCCCAGACACACTAACCACATGCTCGAGATACAAACACATGGAGGGTAACAGAAACCACATCTGGTGATTCTGCACAGTGATTCAAACCTATTGGTCCAAAATTCTAAAACTCATACACACGACCACGAGATTAAACCTACCATTGTCTCCTAAAACCACTTTCTTCTTTCTCTTCCTTACACTCAGTCCCGCGACCAACCTGTAGACTCCTTTATCACATGCGAACATCTGTAAATTTGTTAATCCCTACTAAATGAAAGATTCACAACCCTCCAACAATCAGGGAATGGATCTTGAAAGTCAAGTCCTCCAGGATCATGGACAAAATTAATTTGTCTCTAACACGCGCCTACTCAACATCTCAGTAGCTGGAAACCATGGCTGGACTACATGACAAACTCTCCTGCTCATTAGGAAGATAGCCAGATGAGACATTTCTGCCCCACAATATAGGAAAATCATTTTTATACACCCCTGGCATATGTTAAATCCACTATCACCATCACTCTGTGCCCCACCCTGCGTATAGAACCACTATAGGGTTAAACATTTGTGCCTGGCATACTCGATTCCCCATTAAAGTTTTGAGATTCATACCCACTTCACTGATATCAAATCTGCTCAGGACCACTTCTTCTTAAAACATTTGAGGCCACTGTGAGAGTACACCTTAGCAAAATGATTACAATGCCTGTTTGACTGATTTACCATTTATGTACAGAGTCTATTACAATATTATCTGAACATTGTGTGCTAGTTACCACTCCTATGTACTTATTTATCACAATACTAATAATGCCCTCTCTTTGTGTCATACATGTTACAACTTGTAATGCTTTTGAAATTGCAATAAAACCCTTAAAAAAAAATAAAAAAAAATTATGAAGCAATTTATATATGATAATAAATAAACAAAAAGAAAAGAAAAGGTACTGAGTCTATGCAATTTATTAGAATATATCAACGTAAATGATTGGGGTATAAAGCTTACTCTCAATGTTTTAGTTCAAATGCTACATTATTTTTAATTCAGCACTTTTATTAGGGATGGTGCAATTAAAACTAGCACCCATTTTAAGTCGGTTGATGTCAATAACCATATTCATTTCGACAGCTGTCATTTTTCTCCCTGGCTGAAGAATGTGCTCACAGATCACAGTTATTTACAGTTAGCAGAAACTGTACAGATCTCAACACTTTCACCATCCAAGCTAGAAAAATAAAAGATTATTTTAAAAATAAAGGATACAAACCAAAAAAAAAATTTAAAAATGGGAGAAATCATCAAATAACTAGAGAATATAGATATAGGAACTCTTATAACATACAAATCAAAAGAATAACAAAAATAGTCACCAAATAAAAATAATTCTTACAAAATGTTGGTCAATCTTGAGGAATGACACTGTACATAGTTTTCTACCAGAGAATCCAATAGTTACATAGAGAGGGGCCCCAAATGTAAAAAATAAATTGATATTCAACCACATTAAAGAAAATAAGCAAGAACATTTTTTTTGCTTGTGGTTCATGCTTTGAACAGTAAAAATAAAATGTAAAAAAAAGACACTTGACTACTTTTAGAGATCCATATAAAATGAAAAAAGGTATAAAAGAAATAATTTAATAACCTGCTATTCAATTTTTTTTTTATCTTTTATCCTGTACTTGTGAACTCTGGTATTCAGGTATTACAAAATGCCCACTACATAAAAGAATGAGAAACATCTTAGGAACATCAAAAATGGATATGAAAAACAATGTTTCACGTCATTTTAAATTGAAACGCAATAGTGACTCACACAAAGTATATATACATTGAATAAGTGATTATTTTATTACGAAATTGAGTCAAACAGAGATTAGATGGATTTAAAAGTTAAATACATTGAGCCATCATGGACTCAATATAGATTTTATACAGCTTATTGTAGTTGTTCTGGTGTCTATACCATGTCCCTGCAGGCATATTGCTGTAAACCTTGCCTTGGAACATCTCTCCACCCACTCTTCATGGGGCCCCTAACACTCTCCATAGAGATGCATTGACCCAACAAAGATACTAGTTATTGAGCCAATACACCTCTACAAGGAGATGCCGATTGGCCAGGCTGGTGTTTGGCCACGCACTCAGCCCCACCTCCTTTCCTATGGGAATGCATTGTGATTGGCTGAGATCATATATTCTGATAATGTCAGTCAAGGAGGTAGATCATGGCAGAGCTAGCATTGGCAGACCCATGCAGTGCTGGAAAAAAGGGGAGTTTTATACTTATTTAACTAAGGGGGCAAGAGACGTGGGAAGGGATCCAGCTTGTGTTTTTAACACTATAGGGTCAGTAATATAGACCCTTTAGTGTTCCTTTAACATCCAGTGCCATGTATAAATCTATAAGCGTTTAAAAACAAATCTCAAACTTGCATATATAATTTTTTTCATTTTTCTAGAAAATATGTAAAAGTTTAAGAAAGGATATACATGTATAACATTTTAAATACATGTGTTTTTCCCTGATTTTAATTAACATGTTATGGATATTATTATAATTCATTGTATAGAGAAATCCTTAATACCATCATTCTGTAATTCTATTTTTCTTTTATGTCCACCTATTGACGAATTTCACTATGATTATTTCGCTCACTTAAACTGCAAAGACTGATGGACAATATAGTAATAAATACAAAATCGCAAAGAATCCTGGACCTGGTAGTTTCCACCATAAAGTTGAAAAACAGCAAATGCTTGATTTTCAACTAAACCGAATGGACATCTGGAAATCAAAAAGCATACCCCAAAGGATTATAGGCTTGGTAGTCTTAACCGATTAAGTTTGAAATTGGTGAATTTCAACCTCGGTACAATCAAATGTGCATCGGGAGCTCTGAATTCTGAAAATGATGTTCTGATACATCACTACCAGTCCATGGAACCCACATTTACTTCACTTCACTTTAGGATATGATAGATGATGTGTTAAAGTGAGATGCGACATGTCACTTCCAGATAATGAACCTCAAACATTCCTGCCCCTTAAAGGAGCATCCTGATTGGCAAGAACCATAAACTTAATCCCTTTAAAAGAGGGAAACCGGGAATAGCAAAAGGACCTATTGAAAAAGCCTGGGAACAGGTAAATTACATCTCAAAGGAAGGTTTTCAGTGCTTGTATTACTATGTTATATTATAGAGATTCATCTTAAAGGGATACTCTAATGCTAGGAATATAAAGCTGTATTCCTGGCACTATTGATCCCCTCTCATCATCCATCTTAAGACGATATCGACAATACCACTGCACAAGAAGATAGTGTTGCTGTCTTACAGGCACAGAAGTCTGTATGTTTAGAGCATTTTATTCCTACAAAAGGCTCATCCAAATATGAGTGTTGCATTACTTACTTTTATATACCAAGACGTGCATTATGCAAAGTTGCACTTATTTTCTTCTTTTGTTTTTATGTCTATATGAAGGTGTAAATGTTTGTATTATTTTGCGCTGCACTTGCACTTTGTGTTATTTTGGTGGGGCTATGTGTCTATCCTCTGATCATACTCCCACCTCTGATGCTTGCCTTCTCTAGGGCTGCACCATTCCTATGGATCTCCTGTTCCTTCTCAGTTAGATGCTCACCCAGTCTCCACTCCTTCAAAAAAAATCACGCAAAAAATCACTTTTTCACAAAAGTGTATCAATTAAACTGTTAATTGCTCCAAACTGATTCCTCTTATGCAACTGTCATTTAAAAAAAAAAAGAAGTCTTTGGTGAATACTATTCTACCAATCTACTTACCTAATACTTAATGTTACCTTTTCTGTCACTTTGGCCCACTCCCTCTAGCATGTAAGGGCCCTTAACTCCTGTGCTTCAAACATGTCTAGTTACAATTACATGTTTGTTAGTCCACCCATGGTAAAGTGTTACAGGATTTGTTGGTGCTATATATATATAATAATAATAAGTCATATCTGATCTTTCAAGAAGATGAATGCCACATGAAGACTCCATTTAGGAGCACAACTATAGCTTTGTCTCCCACTTTTGGACTCTCCCCTGCCACCCCTCATGGAGTCCACTCGATAGGACACTTCCCTTTTCCAGAGAGGTGTTTTGCTTTAAAGGTTAGTATCTGACTGGTTGAGTATGAAGGCACTAAGGAGCCATGCAGAATGATGCACTAAATGGGAAAGAATGACATAACAGAATAGTAAACAAAACCAATGAAAGTATATGCACAATATACCGATATCATTACTAAACAGTAACATCTATGCAAAGTTTTAGCAATTAAAAAGGACTGATTAATAGGCATAGTAAAATTTTAGAGCCATTTGATAATGTTCTTTAGATCCAAATAACACTTAAGTGTTAGGTCATTGTCATGATGAGGAGCACTCGTAAAAGAACTGAAAAAACTCAAAATAAGGGTGAGCAGCCAAGGGAGCAATGCTTGAGTCTTGGAATTAGCTATTTTGGCCCTTGGTATGTACACATCAAGAGGGGTACTGTTGTCCGTGTATATGTGCAGTGAGAGAGAGCCATGCCCAGTAGTATCACACAAGTGTGGTCATTAGAGATTCAGGGAGGGGGAAAAGTATTTCATCCCCTGCTGATTTTGAACTATTGCCCACTGAAGAAATGATCAGTCTATAATTTTAATTTTAACAGTGAGAGACATAATAAAAAAATAACAAAAAATCCAGAAAAATGTATAAACTGATTTGCATGTCAATGAGTGAAATAAGTATTTGATCAGCAAGATTTCTGGCTCCAAGGTGTCTGTTACACAGGTAACAAGCTGAGATTAGGAGCACTCTCTTAAAAGGAGAGCTCTTAATCTCAGCTTGTTACCCGTATAAAAGACACTGGTCACAGAAGCAATCAATCATATTCCAAACCCTCCACCATGGCCAAGACCAAAGAGCTGTTGAAGGATGTCATTGACAAGATTGTAGACTTACACAAGGCTGGAATTGGCTACAAGACCATCACCAAACAGCTTGATGAGAAGAAGATAACAGTTGGTGCGATTATTCGGAAGAATGGAATAGAAGAAGCACAAAATAACTATCAGTCTCACTCGGTCTGGTGCTCCATGCAAGATCTCACCTTGTGGAGTTTCAATGATCATGAGAACGGTGAGGAATCAGCCCAGAACTACATGGTAGGATCTTGTTAATGATCTCAAGGCAGCTGCGACCTTAGTTGCCATAATAACAATTGGTAACACACTATGCCGTGAAGGACTGAAATCCTGCAGTGCCCTCAAGGTCCCTCTGCTCAAGTAAGCACATGTGCAGGCCCATCTGAAGTTTGCCAATGAACATCTGAATGATTCAGATGAGTGCTTGGGAAAGTGTTGTGGTCAGACCAAAATCAAGTTCTCTGGCATCAACTCAACTTGCCGTGTATGGAGGAGGAGGAATGCTGCCTATGACCACAAGAACACCATCTCCACCGTCAAACACGGAGGTGGAAATATTATGCTGTTGGGTTGTTTTTCGGCTAAGGGGACAGGACAACTGCACCACATCAAAGGGATGATGGACAGGGCCATGTACCATTAAATCTTGGGTGAGAACCTCCTTCCCTCAGCCAGGGCATTTAAAATGGGTCATGGATGGGTATTCTAAACACACAGACAAGGCAACACAAGAGTGGCTCAAGAAGAAGCACATTAAGGTCCTGGAGTGGCCTAGACAGTCTCCAGACCTTAATCCCATATAAAATCTGTGGAGGGAGCTAAAGGTTCGAGTTGCAAAACGTCAGCCTCAAAACCTTAATGACTTGGAGAGGATCTGCAAAGAGGAGAGGGACAAAATCCTTCCTGAGATGTGTGCAAACCTGGTGGCCAAGAAACGTCTGACCTCTGTGATTGTCAACCATGGTTTTGCCACCAAATACTAAGTCGAAGGGGTCAAATGCTTATTTCACTCAATGACATGCAAATCAATTTATAACTTTTTTGACTTGCTTTTTTCTGGATATATTTTTGTCTCTCACTGTTAAAATACACCGACTATTACAATTATAGACTGATAATATCTTTGTCAGTTGGCAAACATTCAAAATCAGCAGGGTATTAATTACTTTTTTCCCTCACTGTAAGCGGACTGAGAGTTCACAGATACAGAAATCTGAGTTTAACCCCTAACAAGCAGGGATACAGGGTTGTAGTAACCATTATTTTTTCTTGAAATATACTATATATGCAAATAGAATTAGATCTAACTGACAAGTTCATGGTAAGACAAGGTCTCTACACTTGAGGGTATAAGAAGAATGAGCAGTGGGGATGCTCCTAAAAGGTATTATGGATAAATAGTATAAAAATGTAATAAATTAACTAACTCAATGTGATTACGGTAGCTTGTAGTTAAAGGGGGGATGATATGCTCAAATGAGCCTAGTCCCAAATGAAGTAATGTCCCAAGGTGCTTTGGCCTAGAAAGTCTATATAGTGCAGAACAAATCTTGTAGCATCCCGGATGATGGCCTCTTGGATTCCACAGAGACAGATATGGTTTCTCCATGAGTGGTCCTCCAGGTCCACCAATTTCCACAGAATTATAGTTTTATTCACCTCTATTTTTGCAGATTCTCAACAAGCTCATTATGGACAATACAGAGCTCATCTGACCTGTTTTCAAAGCTGTCTGGGCCCCCCTTAGCTCCCTGATTTCTCTGAGCAGTCATGCAAAAATTCCTTGAAAGTCCGTTTAACCCCTTAGTGACCAGGCCCTTTTTCCAATTTTCTTACCATTAAGGACCAGGGTTTGAGTTTAGCTGTAATTTTCCTCTTACTCGTTTACTTTACCCACACATATTATATACAGGTTTTCTCATCATTAAATGGTCTTTCTAAAGATAACATTATTTTCATTATATCATATAATTTACTATAAAAAAACCCCACTTTTTTCTAACTTTGACCCCCAAAATCTGTTATGCATCTACACCCGCCAAAAAACATGCATGATAAATAATTTCTACATTTTGTCCTGAGTTTAGAAATGCCCAAATGTTAACATGTTCTTAGCTTTTTTGGGAAAATTATAGGGCTATAAGTACAAGAAGCACTTTGCTATTTCCAAACCATTTTTTTTCCAAAATGAACGCAAGTTACATTGTAACAGTGATATCTGTCAGGAATCCCTGAATAACCTTTCACATGTATATATTTTTTAAAAGAAGGCAACCTAAGGTATTAAACTTGGGGTATTTTGACTCTTTTCATGCAACCATTTTACCACCAATCTATGCCAAATTTAAAATAAAAAAATGGTGATTTCTTTTTGACACACACAGCAATTTATGAATATATGTACAGATAACTTTAATGGTTACTGCCAAAGAACACCCCAATATGTGTTCAGCAACATCTCCTGAGTACAGTGATACCCCCCATGTATAGGTGTGTGTGGTTCTATGTGGGCTAAAAGACCTTATTTGGAGGGTGCACATTCCAGTTTTCCAACTTGGAATTTGCTCAGCTGGTCATCATGCACCCATGTCCTATTTGGGACATTTTTGAAGCCGGCCAATGTAATTTAAGATCATCAAACCATATATTTTTGAAAAGTAGACACCCTAGGGTATTTCAAATAGTGGTATGTTGACACTTTCCATGCAATAATTCTACTAATGTTGTGTTATTTGTCTCTCACATTGTACTTTAGGCATGGATTCTCAGTTCCTGTTATGTGTTACTGACAAAAAACACCCCAATGTGTGTTCAGCAACATCTCCCCAGTACAACATTGCCCCCAATGTACAGGTTTTATTTGTTTTTGCAAACTTACAGGGGTCAAATGTAGGGATTTCCCCTTTTCCACGTTTGCAGATTGAAATTTGCCAGATTGGTTTGCTGGGCCTATGTTGCCTTTGAGACCATATAGCAGCCCAGGAATGAAAATTAACCCCAAAACGGCATACCATTTGTAAAAGTACACAACCCACGGTATTCAAAATGGGGTATGTCCAGTCTTTTGTAGTAGCCACTTAGCCACAAACGCTTGCCAAAATTAGCATTCATGAAACTGCACTTTTACTGGTGATTTCATCGTCTTGATAAGTTTTACTGTTTTAAACACTCAAATTTGTGTTCAGGGAAGTCTCACGAGTATAACAATACCCACCATGTACAGGATTTATGGTGTTTTGGAAAGTTACAGGGTCAATATAGGGCTTGCTGCATCTGTGTTGACTTTTGAGAACATATGGTAGCCCAGGAATGTAAAATAACCCCATTATGGTATACCATTTTCAAATGTAGACAACCCATGGTAGTCCAAATGGGTATTTCCAGTCTATTGTAGTAGCCACTTAGTCACAAATGCTGGCCAAAATTAGCGTTTTTATTTGTTTATTATAAATGTTGTTTTTTTCAAATAAATATATATATACTTCTATTTATGACTTGGCCCTCTCCATGGCTGAGTGTTGCAACTAACTGTTGTTTGGGGCCACATTGTTATGGTTAATGCCAGACTGTGTTGTGGCGTAACCTGTTATAGGAAAATGTTGGTTGAGATGTGCCGGAAACTGACGATGATGCGGTAGGACTGTAGATAAAAGTGGGAAAAAATAAAGAATTACCATGTTGTGTAAATATATCAAGACAACGAACATAATGCAATGTAATTACCTTATTCTGACATATATAACAAAAGCACTCCGCATTTCCTGTACGGTTGTGAAATATACAATAATTAGCATCCATCGACCCAGTGATTTTAGTGATGTGTACTGGAATGTCTGGCTGGGTGTTGTAAGGCTGCCCCCGTCTGAGTCAAGTAAGGTGGATATGTCTATGAATAATTGCTTATGGACTGGCACCATTTTGTGAGTGGTAGGAGCTCCAGCTTAAAATATACTCTTGCATAGGATAGGATGAAATGATCCAAGCATTGTTGTAAGGTACAGAACTTGATGGTATTGTGAGATAGCCTAAAATATAAGGTGGCAAAAATTAGCGAATGCTACCAGAGACGTAATAACCAACATTATATGTCATGGTCTATTAAGAAACTCATGTATAATGAGAAGGCCCTGCTGTAGGATCGATGAGTATTAATAGATAGCGCCATTTAGTCAATACCAGGTTAAGGATCTATAACACAATGGTCCACTTGTATGCCAGAACCGAAAGTAAGTCTGTGCAAAATAGTACAGGCCTGCCATTGAATACCATGCAAATGCCATATAGAAGAGTGAATGGGTAGTAATTCAAGGCATTATGGCAAAAGAGCAACCCTAGCATAGATATCATGGCAAATGTGTCGGTAACATAACGTACTAATACTATATAAACAAGGAGCATATATGGGTATGTATCATAAGTGATGAAAACAGTTAAATATATATGTAGGGTGGACCATACAAGAGCCGTGTTACTTGTTTGCCCATGAATCTGGTTTTATAAGCAAAACATGTAGGATTGGTGTGCTCCCTAATGATTGAACTAACCTGTCGAGACAACCTTAGAGATAACGAAGGACCACTTACCTGTGACGTGAATAGTAATGTAGAGACTTGTGACAGCAATCGCTGGCAGACCACAAAGGACACAATTTGAAATACCATAGAACCTAGAGGAGCAACATTGTGTACATTGAAAAGCAAAATCTGACAGACACGTGAGTCCTACGAGGGCTAAGAAAATTATTGTAACCATGTAAGCGGCAACCCATATAAACCTTACAAACAACTGAGGGGTAACACGAGCGACTAGACCAAACCGGGTGGCCACTACCAGCATATGATGTCAACCTTTACCTAATAGCATTGAGGCATATATTACAATACTAATGATGAAACTCTGGAAAGTAAGTGAATCGTGAGCTTGTCACATGCATAAGCCCCTGTTGCCTGAAATTAATGGGTTTGCCCTAAGACAGATAAGTGAGGAATGTAGATATGTGTTTAATATAGCAAGGGCCAATTTCATAAAACCAACTTATATAGTGTAAATAACAGAGTAGAAAGGGTTGAGAACCAGAAAAATTTAAATACTGAAGAAAAACAGAAATTTGCATAAGTAACTAGCATCAGTATGAACAAGAATATGCAATGAAAAGTATATACATGGACCATAATGAAGGATGAATCAAGCTAACAAGTGTATGAGAAGCAAACCAACAACCCCTAATCATTTTAACTGAGGGCTGTGTTAATGTAAGTACAGTGAATGTATACACATGTTAATTTAGATTAGTGAACCATATAGTGTAGGCCTAAGTGGGGCTTGGTGTGATTACTACAGTTAGTTGCAACGCTCAGCCATGGAGAGGGCCAAGTCATATAATAGAAGTCGATATGTCCCAGTAAGGGGCCTAATACCGAAGAAAGTCTCACTGAGAAGCTATGTATTAATGAAATGCTGAAGATGTAAGTAGTGAAATTTGTCTTGAAAGAACAACCATGCAGCTAGTGGAACCCGATTAAATCAGTCTGATAGGTGTAGCATCACAACTTATCTATATCTTAAAGATAAAAATAGCAGATGTATGCCGCTTCAAATTATTTCTTTCTATGTACTTACACTTGGGATGAACATAGGTGTTTTCCCTACACCTTAATAATGTTTATAGTGAGAACAACCATTAACTATCATTACACCCAGATATGTTTACAGTGTACACTATGAGTTGGATTTTTTTATTGTTTCAGGCTCTGAACTCGAATTTGTTAATAACAAGCACGTTCATAAGTATAATCTTGCATGCACTATAAGGGTGATGTTTACCTGGTGTTCTTTTTGTCACATTGTGTGAACTTTTGGTTAAGTTTATTATCATTATCTATATCCTAATTCACCCATTGGAGTAAAACTTAAGAAGGAAAGTCAGGCAGCATGACAGAAAATCAATATCCCGTTGTATGTCTTCAACGTACAGGCGCATGGGCTCAATGTTGAATTGTGTAAAGATTGCATGAGTATGGAGAACCCTGCGAGGGTCAGCGTCCTGTTGGCAGCATGGCTAGACAAAGTGTTTCTAGTCTTCCCATTCTCTCATGTATTCACCCCCTAGAGGACACGAGTGCTGAGAACTTGCGTGGAGGTCGGTGTTGCTCGAGCAACTCGTGCCTACTTCAACATCGGCATTGTCCGTATTGGTGCGTATGAGCCTGAACAGTACTGCTATCCTGGCCGCTGATGGGAAAGGAAAGTTGCACAGCCGTTATGTGAGGAATGGTCCATAACTAGATAGAAGCCAGACTACTAACATCACCTATCGTGTAGGTGTAGTGGACCCAACTGGAGTACAGGGGATTTTACACGTCATCACCTACGGCAGGAATCTGGGACATACTGACATATAGTAATAATTAACTTGGATCAGGATCACTTAACTGGCTGGTTAGCTAGTGCCAAGTGGCAAAACCATTCACTAGGTAGATGATGGGTGAGGCCCTGCTAGTCGCCAAGTGGCTTGAGAGGCTCTATGAGTTGGCGCAAGGGGTATATAACTGATAAGATATGCACAGTGCAGTAGAGAACTTTAGAACCAGTAAATGACCTACCTACGGAAAGAACTGTAATCTGATGATCTGATAACAGAGGAGTAAAATATTAGTCCAGACAAACCTAAAATTGAATGACAAAAATACTCATAAATATTATCGGTGACAATATCCTTATAAAAATATGAGACAGATCACACATCCATAACCTGACCTAGGCATTTGTTTATAAGGATACATGCTGTGCTAATAGTTATCGAGCATGGTGAGCTAAGGGTCTCCTAAACGTACACCGCTACATATCAAATTGATAACCTGTAATAGAATATGATTAATAAGACATAAGAAAATGGATGTTAGCAAGATGTTGTGAGTACAACAGTACCCCCGATGTACAGGCCTCATGGCATCCACCTATGCTATCACAACAATTATATCATCAATTAAAGTGCCATTTGTGTGTGAAAAATACAAAAAAACTTAATTTTCACTGACAATATCATCACTCTGATATGTTTTTACTGTTTTGAAACACTAATATTTGTATTCAGCGACGTCTCCCATGTAAAACAGTCCCCCCATGTACAAGTTTTAGGGTGTTTTAGAAAGTTTTAGAAAGTTACAGGGTTAAATACAGTAAAAATTGTGTGTACCCTTTAACCCCTTAAGTACATATGAAATGTGTGACATGTCATGATTCCCTTTTATTCCAGAAGTTTGGTCGTTAAGGGGTTAAAGTGGAAAAAACATACCCCAATAGGTGAATAAAATGTATAGGATAATTTACCTATATGTATCTCCCACAGTGTAGAAAATAAAGGACTCCTTCCAGTCCTCACAGAATATACAAACAAAATAGATATCTCCAGAAGGGGAGAATAAAACAACTCATAGAGTAGTATATCAAACCAATAAACATATATGGTTCAAGGTTGCACTCACACAAATTAGATGATTGTAGGCATGTCAAAATTATAGAGATGGTATGTGTAACGGACCCCTCAGCATAAAAGGGTTAAACCGCCGTTTAGAAGATCTTCCCTTCCAGAGATGCAGGCACAGCTACTGCAGAACACCAATCAGCCGAACAGGAAACCATATGAATGCTGTAAACAGCTGAATAGGAAAAACCATACGAATAGGTTTACACACCTAGCAGTCAAACTGGTACAGCATACAATAAATCCCCCCAAGAATGAGACAAAGCTCCGTGTTGAGGGTCAAGCAGTGAACAGGCAGAGCTGTGGGTTTATTGTGCTTATGTACACATTCTTACACATTAGTACCACCCACAGGGTTTTGGAACACAACCAATAAACACATACAGACACTCCCACACAAATTCCTTCCCTTTCAGTAAGGCTTTTGACACTGTTGCACATAGAAGGCTTATCAATAAACTGCAATCTTTAAGTTTGGATTCAAATATTGTTGAATGGGTAAGGCAGTGGCTGAGTGACAGGCAACAGAGGGTTGTAGTTAATGGAATATATTCGAAGGTTGGACTTGTCACCAGTGGGGTACCTCAGGGATCTGTACTTGGACCCATTCTCTTTAATATTTTTATTAGTGATATTGCAGAAGGTCTTGATGGTAAGGTATGTCTTTTTGCTGATGATACTAAGATATGTAACAGGGTTGATGTTCCAGGAGGGATAAGCCAAATGACAAATGATTTAGGTAAACTAGAAAAATGGTCAGAATTGTGGCAACTGACATTTAATGTGGATAAGTGCAAGATAATGCATCTTGGACGTAAAAACCCAAGGGCAGAGTACAGAATATTTGATAGAGTTCTAACCTCAACATATGAGGAAAGGGATTTAGGGGTGATTATTTCTGATGACTTAAAGGTAGGCAGACAATGTAATAGAGCAGCAGGAAATGCTAGCAGAATGCTTGGTTGTATAGGGAGAGGTATTAGCAGTAGAAAGAGGGAAGTGCTCATGCCATTGTACAGAACACTGGTGAGACCTCACTTGGAGTATTGTACACAGTACTGGAGACCGTATCTTCAGAAGGATATTGATACCTTAGAGAGGGTTCAGAGAAGGGCTACTAAACTGGTTCATGGATTGCGGGATAAAACTTACCAGGAAAGGTTAAAGGATCTTAACATGTATAGCTTGGAGGAAAGACGAGACAGGGAGGATATGATAGAAACATTTAAATACATAAAGGGAATCAACACAGTAAAGGAGGAGACTATATTTAAAAGAAGAAAAACTACCACAACAAGAGGACATAGTCTTAAATTAGAGGGACAAAGGTTTAAAAAAAATATCAGGAAGTATTACTTTACTGAGAGGGTAGTGGATGCATGGAATAGCCTTCCAGCTGAAGTGGTAGAGGTTAACACAGTAAAGGAGTTTAAGCATGCGTGGGATAGGCATAAGGCTATCCTAACTATAAGATAAGACTAGGGACTAATGAAAGTATTTAGAAAATTGGGCAGACTAGATGGGCCGAATGGTTCTTATCTGCCGTCACATTCTAGGTTTCTATGTTACTATGTTTCTATGCATGTGATTCAATTACCTTACACAATGGGTAATGTAATACAGCACAAGCAGAGAAATACAATTTTTCCACATTATTCATAACTTGAAAAGTATGCATCACATTCACATAAAACATTACATTACATTACATCTCAGGAAAATGTTGCTCCGTAAATGGAATAGTACTCCTTGGTAATAGTGTAAAAAATAAAATAAAATAAATAAAAACAAATGTAAAATCTGCCCATGTGGGATTTACATTTGTTTTTATTTTATTATTTTTTATTTTCTTTGTTATATCCAATAAATTTCTTACACTATTACCAAGGAGTACTATTCCATTTACGGAGCAACATTTTCCTGAGACCATTATATGCCTGAACACCACTTCTAGTGTGTAAGTGCTACTTAATTTAGCGCAATATATGGTCCTTTAAATCTACACTTATTGTTGTGTAATTTCTTGTTTCCCACATGCCCTCTTTTGGAGTTTGAAGAGTCCATACCATCTCTATAATTTTGACATGCCTACAATCAACTAATTTGTGTGAGTGCAGCCTTGAACCATATATGTTTATTAGTTTTGATATACTACTCTATGAGTTGTTTTATTCTCCCCTTCTGTAGATATCTATTTTGTTTGTATAGGGTTAAATACAGTGCTAGCAAATTAAATTCTCTGGACTTTTGGCCTGGGTTGTCAGGCAGGTCTTTCAAATTGCAATCAGTAAAATTACTTTATTATGTAAAAATATTACATAAATAAGAACATAGAATTTAAATATATATATTTTTTGACGTATATTTGTATATTTATGAAATTTATTTATGTAATTTTGTATATGGATATATATATATTTCATATTATTTTGATTTATTTATATATACATAGATATGTATATATATCAAAATACAGTTAGAATAAAATTTCATATATATATATTTTTTTTACATGATACAACAAATACAGGGTGCGCTGCAATGACGTAATTTTGGCACCAATCTTCAAATTTTATGCCATTTTACTTGCCTATAAAAGGTGAATAGCCAGGATCACTTGTCTACACTCGATGAAGCCTGTTTTTTGGCGAAATGTGTTTTTATAAGAATCCAATAAAAGTATTTTGAACATTTACTTGTATTTGTTGGTGTTTTATCCTGGCTGATTTTTTATCATTTTAAAGATCCAGTACTACAAAAGAAATCTCTGGTGGGGATTATTCCACCTACGCCTGGTTCATAGAGCTGTGTGGCTGCTCTGAACACTGTGAGTATGTTTCATTTTCCTTTTACTGCTATCTTTTATACGGTAAACTCTATGGGTCCTCTCTTGTGATTCTTATTTCATAAGACCGGCACTGCAAGCATCGCTAGGATATCCTACACGTGGGGAGTTTAAATACCATATGTATGCTGTTTTACTCAGAGCTGGTTATAGCGCTCCCAATTGTAAGTTTGCACTCTTAGGACCTCAGTGTTGTCTGTTGTTGCAGTTAACCTACGTTATTGCACCATTGGGTTTTTCCCCCTTTTATGTATTTTATATGCTGACGCTTATCTGGAATGCTGTAAGAAGTCTTGAAGATACACCTCCAAGTGTCCAGTTATATCCTACATGTGGGGAGTATTAAATACCACTGTATCCTGTTTTACCTAGAGCTTGGCATAGCTCTTTATATTGTGAGTTGGCACTTCTCTACTTCTATGTTGTTCGTGATTCAGCTTTCCTAAAACGGTTTTGCACTATTGGTCTCTGTTTCTGCTTTTGTATTTCATATTTACCACTGAGGATTCAAAGCAAGGACTGAAGAATATACACTCCAGGTCTTCACTGTACTTTAAGAGACTCTTTATATTATTGCTGAATTTTTTTTATTATCGCTCATTGTCCAACTTAGCACACCCTGTATTTGTTGTATCTTGTGCTCTCCATTCTTTGAAGGGTTTGAGGGTTACCATTCCCCTCAGGTGTGCAGCTCTTTTCTCCCCTGTGATCAGTACTGTAGCGCTATTCCTCTCCTATTTTTTTTTCTGTTACGGTTACTATCTTCCCTCCAGGTTTCAGCTGCTTCCCTTCCTTACATTTTTATTTTTAATTTTTTTTTTAATTTATTTGAATTTACTTATTATTTGTATTTTATAATAATATACATATACCATATATATAGTTATTATATATACGTATGTAATTTAATTGCTCTGCAAACTCAATAATAACTAGCAGGAACGCATTTTGTATTCTGATAGCCTTATGCATATCCCACGCATGCGTAAACTCCACTGTGTTAAACTCTTCCACTTCAGCTTGAAGCCTATTCCATGCATCCACAACCCTCTTAGTAAAGTAATACTGCTGGATATTATTTTTAAACCTTTGCCCCTCTAGTTTAAGACTATGGTTACTATACCTTTAATACATTTTACATAATTTGTGTCTCTGTAACTGTGATAGAGATATATCTCTTTATAAGGACTATTAAAAAAATATAAATGATATTAAAACAATGCTTCCTGATTGCATCCATTCTCTACAAACAGACATGATTTAATGCTCATCAATGTTAAAATAAAAATATACTTTTAATGATGCATCATCTTGCAGTAAAATCTTTAAGGGAAAAGAACATATTAAAAGCATATTCTGCCAAAAATAAATTATATTTATTTAGCAAGTACTCATAAATAATGTGATCAAACAAGGGATACAGAGCAAGTATAAAACAAGAACTCTCTGCAAGTAGATCCCCAATGTTATGTTGCTAGGTAACAGTTTGGCTCTTGAATACCATTAAACCGTAGTTTTGTAGTTCCTTTTATTTGTCAGTTATTGGCAAATTGTCTAGCACCTGATTTATAAAATTGCACTACTGAGACTACCTTCTGCAACATATCTAGGAAATGTATGCATAACACAGTATTTCTTATGTTGTAATTTATCCTTATGATGTTTTTATTCTAACAATTTCTACCAAACATTCAATTAGTTTTAAAGAATGTATATCCATACACATAATGTGAATCAGGTTCCCTTATTACACCAATACCTCCAGGGCTTATTAGCTTTGTTTCAGAGTTTTATATTTAGAATATAAATAAGCATTTTTTTAAATTGCATGTCTCATGTTGGGTAGTTTAGAAGTGCCCCATTTTAAATTACCCCAGCTAACTGCCAAAGTCAAGTGGGACATTTTCCACAAATTTATATTTGTATATTACATTTCTATGCCACCAATCTCTCCTACATTATATGTCAACAGTTCCACTATGTTAAGACCAGACATTAAATATTGACTGTGGATTCTATGCAGAAGTTATGCAATCTTGATGAGGTTTTAGAATGTACATTATAAACATTCCATGCTGGAGAACTTGAAACCAGGTCTACTATGTGGCTCTTTTATGTGAGTGTAACCACATATGTCCCTAATTGAATTGCGTTGAAATCAATACACTTTATTGTTTTCTTTTCTTTTTTTATTTGTACACACTTAGCACACATAGAAAATAAAATTGGTTAAAGGTATATTCATTTGCAGTATTCCCTTTTTTGGCTTGTTCACTCAGTTTTTTGTGTGTGTGCATTTAATAAGAGAAGTTTAAACAAGAGTGTTTGATGCTGCTGCCTTATAACACACTATGGCTTCACTATAACCACTGTTTGGTCACATTATCTTATTTACAGACATATCCATTCATATTCATAAGGTTATCATTTCCCTTTTCCTACACCATTCATGTTTGTTCATAATCATTAATCCAGATATATCAGTGTAAAACAGGTATCATTGTCTAGACTTATTAGCCTTAACAGAAACTTGTCTCTCTCCCTCTGACACCGCTACCCCTGCCTTTTTATCCTCTGGTGGTCTTCAATTTCCCCAAAACCCAAGACACTCTGAAGGTAAAGGTGGTTTTATAGAGTTTCTGCTCTTGCCTCACTACTCCTTCAAACCTCTACCCACCCCCCCACCCCCTTCCCTCTCTTTCTCCTCTTTTGCTCCGGCAATCCAAGGCATCTTTTTAATACCTTTAACTCCCTTCTTGGCCCTGCTGTGGCCACCCCCCAAACAAACCTTACAGCCGATAGCTTTGCATGCTACTTTACCAACCAGATAAGGAAATAATTCTCACCACCTTGCCCCTCTCTTTTTCAACCACACCTGGACCATGCCTTTCCTACCCTTCAGACTTTCTCCCAGGCTACCGAACAAGAGGTGGCTGTGCTTCTCCTTTTATCTCACCCCACCACTTGCCTGCTTGATCCTGTCCCGTCTCACCTTATCAGATCTCTCTCCTCTTGGGCCTACCTTAACACACATCTTCAACTACTCTATCTCTTCTGGCATTGTCCCTGCTGCCCTTAAACATGCTACTGTAGTACCCATCTTACAAAAACCATCTCTTGACCCGTCCTACCCTTCTAACTATCGTCCCATATTCCTGCTCCCCTTTTCTTCAAAGCTTCTGGAAAGTCTTGTCTTTAACCATCTAGCTTGTTTCCTCAACTCCAACTCTCTCCTTGACCCTCTTCAGTCAGGCTTCCTCCCCTTCCACTCTACTGAGACTGCTCTTATTAAAGTCACTAATCTAATTACAGCTAAATTAAAAGGGCACTACTCCATAGTAATTCTTCTTGACCTCCCTGCTGCCTTTGACACTGTTGAACATGTTTTCCTTCTCCAAGCTCCACAATCACTCAGCCTCTGTGACACTGTCCTCTCTTGGTTTTCCTCTTATCTCTCCCAAAGTTCATTTAGTGTCTCCTATTCTAATGATACCTCCTCCCTTTGTCCTGTCTCTATTGGAGTCCCCCAAGGCTCTGTACTAGGTCCCATTTTTTCTTTATGCTGCCTTTCTTGGCAAACTTATTACCTCATTTGAATTCCAATACCACCTGTATGATAATGACACCCAGATATACCTCTTCTCCACAGACCTTTCCCCTCCCGTTCTGCAACGTGTCACTGCTTGTCTTTCTTCCATCTCTGATTGGATTTCCTCCCGCTTTTTGAAACTCAATCTCTCTAAAACTGAAATACTTGTCTTTCCTCCTACTAATAATGATCCTCCTCTCTCACTCTCCCTTCAAGTTGGTGGTACCCAAATCAGCCCATCCTTGCAAGCGTGCTGTCTTGGCGTTATATTTGATTATGACCTCACCTTTGAGCCTCATATTCAGTCTGTTACCAAATCCTGTAGATTCCACCTTAAAAATATAGGCCGCATCCACCCCTTTCTTACATAAGATGCTACTAAGGAGATTGTCCATGCTCTAGTAATCTCTTGCATGGATAATTGTAATTCTCTCCTAATTGGTCTTTCCAGAAGTTGTATTGCCCCATTACAGTGTGTAATGAATACATATGTTAGCTGTATCCTGTAGTAGTCAATTCAAGGTACTAATCCACACCTATAAACTAAACAATCCTGGCCCCTCCTATATCTCCTCACTGATCCACCAGTATGCCCTTTCTCATTCTCTACTCTCTGCTTTTCACATCCTTACGGCCAACTCATGCTTGCAGGACTTCTCGCGGGTGGCTCCTTTCCTTTGAATAGCTTGCTTACCACCATCAGACTCTCCCCTAGTCTTCAATTGTTTAAAAAGTGCCTCAAAACCCATCTCTTTAGAAAAGCTTATGGCCTCTCAGAGTAACCTCTAACTCGCATACCTGCCCCATGCTCTCTCCTAAAGGGCAGCCCTCTATTCTCTCCTCCAGCTTTGCTTCACTCCCACCTTGTTTGATTGGTATCTCCTGTCCTACTGTGTTTTATACCCCACCTCCTATGGACTGTAAGCTTGTTTGAGCAGGAGCCTCTTCAACCTATTGTTCCTGTGAGTTTTTGTAATTGTCTCATGTATTGTTAAATTTCCCCCTCTGATAATATTGTAAATTGCTATGGAATATGCTGGTGCTATATAAATACCAGTAATAATAATAATAATAACAATAATAATTCTGGGGCAAATGGCTAAATGTTGAGATGCACCCTATTGGTTTCCATGATTACTACTAATTCATTACTTGGCTCCATAATTGCACATTTACCTTGATAAATGTTTTAATTTTTCACTTCTTTGTATATATTTTCTATACTCTTTCTATATTTCTATTTGCAATACGCTTAGCAGTTGTATTTTTGTAAAGCCATCCTTTGGACATTCGTTAAATAGCCAAATAGGGAAACACTGACCTGAGCAAGCATTTATCATTAGAATGTTGCTGAAATGACTGAAAATAAACTGTACCAAGAAAAGCACACTCCACATTACACTAGCTATAGATCCATAAACCCTAAACAAAACCACCTGTACAAATTATATATACAAAATGTGTTGATAGCAAAAATGTAAATATTTTTTTTATTCCAATTTAAAATTTGATTTATGCCAACAGAATATTGGAGAAATTATGTTGATAATTCAATGTGTAAGGTGCTTTTTCTTCCTCTTCTTCCATCAATTTTTTTGCATCTACATTTTTAAACACATTGAAAAAAGGAAAATATATTTTGCATATTTCACTATTGACCAGTCCTTTATTCAAGAAGAAGAGACCTCTATTGTCCCGAGGTGCACCGGGTAAGTGAAATATTTCGTTTTTCCTGTATTAGAATGGTTTTATGACAGGGAAAGTTGCAGAAGTATTCATTTTTTTTGTAGGTGTAGCATATGTCGACAACTTACCATTAGTTAGTGATTTATTATTCTGTTGACATATATATAACCGACTCCTAAATTTAGAACAATTTCTATTAAAGCACTATTTTTTTCATTCAACTTTAAGTGAAATTCTCATTTTCCTTCAGTGGTCATGCGTAACATATTATTATATACATTTTCCATATTGAAATTATCACTGAAGGAGATGATCGTTTCAATATTTGCATTACTATTCTAAGCTATTCCCCTACACATCTCGTTGAACAATATGACTGTGGGCCATTCTGTGCACCACATAGTGAGTTGATGGACATATTTCCAGTGTGTTACTTTAACTAAAATAGACGATTCGTTTTTGCTTGATGGATTCTTTGACTTCATGAATATTTAAAAGCGAATTGTTCAGTCTCTGTGGATTATAGTAGCTATTCTGAAGTGATAGACTTTTTAATTTAAGCTCTATTTTTGCTTGGTACAACCAATTTATATCGATGTTTTAGAAAAAGAATACGAATACATTATGTTAACCTCTAACATAGTATACTGTTAGGACAATGACAGCTAACCTTGGAACCCCAGATGGTTCTGAAACATAGTTCCGATGATGCTCAGCCATGCTCGAAGCTGGCTGTGAAAAACGGAAAACGAAACTCAGAAACATTCTGAATGGGAGGTTGACCCTTATTGTCATTGCAAATTGTGAAGAGAACAATCAAAGAAGCACTCCACTGCCCCAACACAATAGTTAAATAAAATTCACTATTTAGTAAATATATACCCTAGTTGGGGATTTGGGACATATCTAAAACAGCTATTCACAAAGTTCTGAATGGCCACTTAGGAAAACAACCAGGAAGTAACAGGACTTGTTGTCTGATTGACAGCCGGGAGGGGTTGGGGGTTGGAGTGGGGGGTGAATGTTAATTTAGAATTATACTGAAATCTACACTTTTTTGTAACATTTAAAAAAGAGAACATACACTTCACATATAAAGCACATCAATAAGCTGAAGCGCTTTTGTTGTTTGGAGTGTCACTTTAATATATAGGAGTTGAAAATCACATTCTTCAAGTGTTAATGCATTCTAACATTAAGAAATTAAAAATACTTTCTTGAATGTCTATTGTTGCCTAAAATTTATTTCTGATGGCTGCAAAAAGCTATTTGCTTAATATGTATTTGCATATGTATGTGGAAATAATGTATTCACATAATGTGATCTTTCATTTTTCTATGAATTAAATTAATGAAATATCTGTGCATATTTAATAAAGAAGTGCTTCTTAAGTAAGTGCTACTATAATAATGTCATTATATCTAGCATTTAAAAAATTCTAGATAATACTCTTCCTAAATGTGTTTCACTCTATATAAAAGCTTGTGAACTATTTTTTTTTCCACAGAGATTGTTAGCCATTAATAGGAGATATGCCATTTATCAGTCAAGTTGCACCTTGGCTGAACTTGACTTTGCATATATGTGGACCTCTTAAGTATCGTTATTCCAAGTAACATGAAAAGAGGTTTGACATTTAGGTAACGTGATGGACAGCTGAAGTTAATTAAAAATCGAGTACCCAATATCCCAACTAAGACCTGCCTGTCTTATGAACTAATATAACAAGACCTTAAAATATCACAAAAAACTCCAAATTTATTTACGAGGGTTATAATAACTTGCTCTTCCATTTGAAGAGGCTTAAATCAAAAGTAAATGGAGAGAGGCATTTTTATTCTCATATTGTATATTCATATGCTGCTTACTATTTGACAAGAAATGGATTTCCATTTACCAAAATATGAAATAGTATATGAGACTTAGAAATATTTCAAGGTTTTAGTACAATCAATATTATTTTCTTGTGATCTCTTCTCAGGTCACTTGTTTAAACAGTTACTGAAAACAAATATGCTAATAATTCTTTTTGCTTTTTATGGTGTACAGTACCCATCCATTGACCTGGAACCATGTGTAGTATAAAAGGGTGCTGGAAGATTGTTTAGAAATGTATTTATTGTTTTATGTTTTATTTAATTACATTGATTGTGTCATGCGTACAAAGCTAAAATTAATGTCAACATGACATACAGACTATTCCAGTTATTTATGTGTACTATCTTTGTTTTAATACTTGGCCAGTGAGTGGGCCTATTTAATAATAGATCGCATGTATTTTAATATGAGGGGGACTATATTTACAATATTCAGGGGAGGACCTAGGGTCCCCTATCACCCATTTCCCATTTGTGGTGAGTGGGGTCCTAATTTGGCCCAGGATGCAATGTACCTTGCTTTTCAAGCCTGGAATGTAAAACATAGCTGTTCTGTAGTAAAGGCAATGTTTACATTTCAGGATTATCATGCCTCTAGTGGCTGTCAGGAAGACTTCTTTAGGCTTCAACCAAGATAGATTCGGTTATAGATCCAATGCTAATGCTGCAGTGCGATATTTTGTCAAGTATCTGTGTTTTTTTTTGTAGGGAGTACCTAAGGGATTGTGATCCATGTGTAGTGGTGTGGCCATGCCACTAATTGTATAATTAGAGGCCCACCAGGAACACTAGGTCCTCCTCTTGAATATTATAATTAGAGTTTCACCCACCCTATAGTGGGGGACTATAGGTACACTAGGCTCCCCCTTATATTTTACTAGTCCCCATCCGCTGACCACAGGTGCAAGCAGATGGGTGCAAAGTGATCTCCCCACCCACTATTATTTATTTTAAAGTCTCCCTGATGTGGAAGCACATCTCTTATAGTAATTTGAGGGTCTTTTTGACCCCCATAGCTTTATATTTAACAATTGTTGTTTTTTCTTTTTCTTTTTAAGCGGTGACTGGCTAGCATGTGCTGTCAGCCACCGCTAAAAAATTAAAAAGAAAAAACAATAATTGTTAAAACAATAATTATGCATATAATTAACCCTTGCACCTCTGAGGGTTTAGGTTTTTTTAATTCAAGACCTGATTTGAAGCATTTGGGATCAGCAACTGTGATGGAAGGGTTTAAACAAATAAAGTCACTTGGGTACTTTGACTAGCTGTGCAAATTACACAGGTAGAAACATCCAACCCAAAATCAGTGAAAGGAACAAAGGGTGTAGCTTAGTAACAAATATAGCTAAAAAATCTCCTTTGCAGCCTCTGCCATATTTCAAATGTACTGGACAGTGAATTTTCCCAAGATGGCAGTTGTACTTGACATAATGAATGCTTTTTGCAATCCATCTTTTAGTGGTTAAAATCGTAAATGTGTTGGTGACAGATACAATAAAAGATGACAAGTCTAAGAGGTCAAGCAGGAGAACCGTTAACCTGATGACAAGTGTCTAAGAGCAGACAGGGTAGAGCAGTGAGAGTAAATGCTGATTTGCAAATGTTCCAGCCTAGAATGTTGAAAAGGCTAAAATATTTTTTTTTTTTTCTCATGAAGAGTCATTCTATATTATCAAACAATACTATCTTCCTTTCCTTGTTGATTGAGTCGAAGTTGTTTTTAGTTTCTGGACCTCACTGCTAGGTCTACTAAGTCAAATCACCAGATATCTATGAGAAAGAAAGAAATGAAACATTTGTGAAAATAGCTGACAAAGCTGACATCACCATATACTATTGCTGCTTGATTCAAATAACTTCAGTTAAAAGAAGACAAGATAGAATTACTGAATGCTTGTCCTGCCCTTCATCTAAAACCTTTGTAGCAAGTATAAATGAAAGATAAAATAATACATTCCTACTGCAGAAATAAAGCTGACAATGCTAGTCATTTTCATTCTTTCTTATTTATTTATTTATTTATTTTTTATGCAGATTAAATGAAGCTGTAGCAGGAAAACTCAACACTATATAGTAACTCTATAGAGATATATTCAGATTGGGAAGGGTTTAACCCCTTAAGGACCAAACTTCTGGAATAAAAGGGAATCATGATGTGTCACACATGTCGTGTCCTTAAGGGGTTAAACCCATGCATCGGCAGAAAATAAACCAGCTAGCAGTTGGAATGGCAAGTGCTCACATGGACTAAATGTTGCAAGTGAATGTTTTTTTTTTTTTTTTTTTACCTCCCACAATGCCCTAAGATGGATTGAAGTTAATTATTATTTCAAAAGCCTAAGTCTAATGATTGAAGTGGCAAGCTAAAGCCCCCCAAAAAATCAATTTCAACTCTGTGCAGAAATACAGAAAACAAACACAAAAGTAAGCAAACACAAATGATGGAGCAAGAATATACCCTTTTTTTCTGTTGAAATATTGGAGTGTAATATAGTTATCTATAGATGATATAGTTAAAATATTAATTTGCAAGAGAAGTAGCTAAACCAACACAAGAGTTTAAAGTAGGTAACATATATTTGATGAGGAATGTCAGTAGAATGTTCTGTATGCCCCCATTCCATAGGAGTTGTGCAGTGAATACAGTTCTTGTTGGCAAGCTGGCTGGGCTTCCTAAGGGGGTAAATGACAGTCTTATGAAGCACCTTATGATCATCAATGTCTATGCTCCGTGACCAACCCAAATGATATAAAGGTTAAGTTATATGAGGAACTTCAATCAGTCATTGACGATGCTCCAAAGGCAAACAAGCTTATCATCCTTGGAGACTTCATCTCAAGATTAAACTACCTCGGATGGAGTCCTTGGAAAGCATGCAGTATGCAACTGCAACAGCAATGGTCTCCTTTTGCTGCATACATATGCAGAGCATGAGCTGCTCATCACCAACACAATCTTCCACCATCGTCCCCTTAAACAGACATCTGTAAAGCACTCTAGCTAAAATTATCAGTATCTAATGGACTGTCATTGTCAGAAAGTGGGACAGGCAGAATGTCCAGGTGACCAAGGTCCTGTGTAGCACAGACTGCTGGACATACCACCACCTCATTCTTACTAAGCTCAACATTCGTATTCACCCCAATAAGTAAGAAGGTACCTAAGCGGCTGAAACTGTCAAGCTGAAAAACACACGTATCAAATAGTCTCTTGTGAACGCCTAGAATCCACCCTTATTGACAGTCAAATTGTGGAAGTCAAATAGACAACAATAAGAGATCTGGTCTGCAGCAAAGTCCCAAAGCTTTTTCAAACTTCAACCAGAAAGCATAAAGACTGGATTGATGAGAACTGCAATGAGATCAAGCAGCTATTGGAAGAGAAGCATCACCTTCATCAAATCTACTTTAGCAACTCAGAGTCCATATTAAAACAATTGGCTTAGCAGAAAAAATATGAGATTCAAGATTATGCTGACAAGCATGATATGAAGAATTTCCATGATGCCCTGAAAGAAGTGTAGGGACCCATATCATCTATAACAGCCCCCATCTCAGTGCTGATGGGTACACTGTGATCAATGATAAGGATAATATTCTTAAACGGTGGGCATAAAACTTTGATTGAGTTCTTGACTGTACCACATATATCAGTGTTCACTAACGGAGTAGTGGATGATCTGCCTGCTTTGTTAGTGACTCATAAAGTGATCCATCTCCTCTCCAGTGGCAAAGCTCTTGGATCGTATTCAATCCCAGCTGAGGTCTACAAAAAGACGGCACTGCCCTGACTGAAAGACAGCTGTTCCTACCCAGGAGTT
Source organism: Pelobates cultripes (assembly GCA_933207985.1). Lineage (NCBI taxonomy): Eukaryota > Metazoa > Chordata > Amphibia > Anura > Pelobatidae > Pelobates > Pelobates cultripes. The sequence goes on along the minus strand of OW240912.1, from coordinate 35,238,662 downwards.
AAAAAATACAGCTATACAAGAGGAAAGGGAACTAGTGTCATGGGAGTCATAACCCAAAACACAGGAAAAAGGAACTAAACAGCAGGAATCAGGGTCAAGAATAAATCAAGGGCAGGAAAAAAAGGAATACTCAGTCAAGACAAAGCTGGGGTCAGGATACCAGAAATTGCAAGTCAAATACGAAGCCGGGGTCAAGATACCAGAAATCACAAATCAAATATGAAGTTAAGGTAAAATACAGGAAATCACAAGGGAATTGCCACGGGTGGCGGTACGGAAACCAGGAACACAGAGTGCCTGATGAGAAGTGGGAGTCTTCAGCGTGGAAGTAGATTACAGGGCCCAGTGCAGGGTAACCACAAGCCCCCTGGAGTTGAGCACCAGCGTTTGCGCAGCCACATACCAGGTCCCTGATGCAGCTACAGCGGATCCCAGGAACTAGGAGCTTAATATGTAGACCTCCCAGGAACTGGATAGGGGGGCTCTGCAGCAGACATGTATCCAGTACAGAATCAAGGCAAGGCTAGGATTGTCACCAAACAGGAAAACAAGACAGAAATAGTAGAACCCAGAACCAGAGAAGGATAGGAAGCTAAACCCAGAACATGGACACAAGACATGAGGAAAACAAGAACAGGGCAGGACAGGACTGTACATGAACTGGGATTACAAAATAAAACAAGACAAGATATAATAGGCAAAACAAGAGGAGACATAACTAAGCACTATATATGAAAACTATGGGGATTTAGTTACATTATATGATCATACATTGCATAAGCCTGCCACAACGCCAATGTACCCCATATTCGGCAGGTCCTACACTGCCTAATGTTTGCTAAAAGAACCATACTAAACCACAATAGCACTTACCTGCAAGAAAGGGCAGAGACTTGAAACACTGCTGCAGGTCCAGACTGAAACAAAAGGAAAATGGAAAACAAACGGGTGTGGCAACATAAAACAAACATAAAGGAAACCTGGACACTGGGAATTCCAGGGACAGATTACAGGAATGAACCCAGAAAAACCCAGCATAAAGAAAACCAGACATAGAATAGAAAACCAAAAAAATAAGAAAAACTAAACAAGAATTGTAAAAAGAGTACTGGATAACAGAAACCAAAGCCAGACATCTCCGCAGAACATGGCATGATGTGACAGGAATCACAGAAGAACTAAATGAGGTTCTAACAGAAACCATGATAGGGCAATGAATGGGGGCTTAAACAAGCCTTAAATAGGCTTACCTGTGTTCTGATAGGTCCATGTCATCAATGCGATCCAAAACAGATTAGGATTGCAATGATGACGTGGTCACTTTAAAAGTGGGTGGGACGTCACGTCCACAGCTACATATAGATGCCCTGCCACGCGGCTGCGTAGTTCAGTCAGACCGCACGGCTGGGATCGAGGGAGGTGATTCTTCCTCAGTGTGCTGCGCGGTCACGTAGAGTGGTCAGACAGCGCAGCAGGAGGGGTTTTGCGTGGCTCGGCAGAGGTAAGTAATGCCACAACCAGCAGGCCTGTGAGAACTCTAGAGTTATATCTTTACTCTATTACATGCAGGATATTTGCCAGGATCCTTCTGAATCATTTACATATGCACCTTAACCTGCAAATGTGTATTTTGGCAAGGTTACAGGCCCATTGACATGATGTTTGCTGTGAGACAACTGCAAGAGAATTTTCAGGAGCAAAACCGACCTTACCAAGGCTTCTGATTCAGTTTGTTGAGAGGACCTGTGGAAGATTATTGCCAAATCTGAATGCCCGAGGAAGTTCATCATTATGGTACAATAAGTCCATGAAGGCATGCAGGCATGAGTGCAGGTTACTAGTAAGTCATCTGTGCCATTTCCTGTTACAACCGGTGAAGCAGGGTTGTGTCCTGGCATCTACACTTTTCACAATCATAAATGCCAATATGCTGAATGACGTTTTCAGAGATGGAGATCGTGGAATTGGCATTCGTTATTGCATAGATACTTAACTGTTTAACTTAAGGACAGATATCATCAGAGGTTTCCTATTGGCTCATGACTGTGCCCTCACTGATGGCTCAGAAGTTGGCATGCAATGGAATGTAGACAAGCTTTCCAATGCCTATGCTAACTTTGGTCTAACCATCAGTACAAAGAAAACTGAAGTCTACTTTAGATTACATGCCAATGTCTGGAATAGAAGAGACATCATCATCCAGTCTAAGATGAAAGTTTACAGGGCGGTCGTTCTCTCCACAGTACTCTATGCTGGTGAACTTGAACAGTATATCATCAACATGTCAAAAAGCTGAACTACTTCCAGACAACAACCCTTAGAAAAATCCTCAACATAAATTGGCAGAACAAGATACCAGACACTGAAGTACTTGTCAGAGCAAACCTACTTAGCATTTTTACCATCTTGATGCCATCACAGTTACAGTAGACAGAGCATGTAGTCTGGCAAGCTACAAAAGAGATTTTTTTTATTACAAGCTGCAGCAAGGACAGCGTTCCCAGGGGGGTCAAAAAAAAGCACTTGAAAGACAGTCTCAAAGTTACCCTCAAAGCATTTGACATCAACCCTGACTCTTGGGAACAGAGCGCAATGAATCCGATGACATGACACTTATGTCAAAAGGTGCCAAATCATGTAAGGCCAATAAAATGGCTGCAGTAGAACAAAAGATGCATGCTAAAAAAGGTTATGCCAGTAACCCTGTTGGGGATGTTCTCCTCAAATGCTGTTCCATCTGTCATCTAACCTTCCGTGCAAGAATTGGCCTTGTTAGCCATCTGCTTACACACAAATAGAACCTGCACAAGCAATTCATGGATGACTGAGTGGTCCTCGTCAAATCGACAGATGAACAACACGTTCATATTCCATAGGAGAAACAAGCTAAGGAGGCAGGATTGTATTAATTAGTTGTTTAATATTAGAAATATAATGAAACTGGAATAAAAGAAAAACAAAGAAATATGTAAACATGCTAGAAGATGGTGACCTTAAATTTTGTTTTTAAATTATGAAGTAAAAACTAGCAAATACTTTTTACATGTGAGAGTTGACAAAAGAGTTGTATCAAGAAATGTAGCCCATCTGTTCACTTAGACTTATAATATACTATACTTATTTATTAATGAAGACCTTTAACTTGTTATTTTATCAAAATTTTGAACAGCAAAAAAAATCCTTATCAAAACAAAAAAGAAAAGAAGTCCAGCTGTTTTTACTCTTGAAAGCTTCATTTCTTCTAATTTCTCCTATTTTTCTCACTATTAGTTCATTTTTCTTACTTGAACTGTGAACCAAATGCCAGGAAAATGCACCTGTCGGTGTATTGTAAAATATATGTATAGCATTTAGTACACATATTGCGCAATTTTTGTGCTTTTAGGGCTGTATGATGAATTGCCCTCAATCTTTTTTCATTAACCAAATTTTGTTGAGCCAAACCATCATACGGCCGAAATTAGGTCATGGTAAAAACTTTATTTTTAGGCCACATTTTTAAGCTGAAATACATTTTTTGTCCCTGCACACCTCCTGGTACAGCAGTCTAAAGATTTTAGTTTTCTTTATTGAACTGTGTATTTTATTTAGAATATCTTGTTTCCAGCTATAGTAATTGTGTTCTAGAGCCATCAGCAGCCTCTATCATGTGATTAAAGTTCAATTAACAAAGTACGGTAGTAGGTCTTATTGAAAATTAAACCATTTTTATCATTTAGGTTGTTTGAGTCACATGCATTCGAGGTGTGGTCATGGCTACATGAAAAATACAAAAGTGTTTAAATGCCTAATTAAGCAATGAGACTGCAGTTGCATGAGCTATACATCAAAACTGATTCATTAAGCTAAAGTTGTTTTTCTGATTAGAGTGTCCCTTTAAGCATGCATGTATATCTATAAAATAATTGCCTTGGAAAAGGAAATTACATATTTTTATTTGGCTTTTGCAAAGTAGTTAGCTCTTTACCCAAGTATTATGAAATATATATATTCTGTCTGGAAAATAAAATCTGTCTATACTTGGAAAACCTACATAATATAGAGTTAAACAAATACGCACAGAAGAGAACCACTACAACCTAAAACGTTTCTGACATGGACTACTGTTTTTTTTTCTTATCCTCTAGAAACAATGTCTTTCTGTCCCCCCAATGCATTTTATTTGTCACAGGCCCCCAAAAACTGTATCCATCCTTCATCTCGACAAAAAAAAAAAGTAAATAAATTTAAAAAAAAGAAAACAACACAATACAATACATAATATACTCCTTAGATATTATCCAGGGGGTTCAACTGTCTAATTTGTGACTTAAATTTTCTTACCTGAAGAAGGTAGTTCTATACTTGTTCCATTTCTAAGCATCACTTATATTATACAAATTCACAAGGCCATATTGCAAAATGTAAACCAACTTGCCCATATTTCATCATACATCGTGTTCCTATGTTTATCGACTTTGAAAATATATCTTTCTGACATAGTTTGAAAGTGTATTTGTGCCTTTATTTCTGGCCATAATGGTATCTCTATTTTTCCCAGTATCTTTGCCAGAAATATGTTAATGCAAATATATTTAGTGTACTTATTCACTATTGGGAAATCTATATGTAATAAGAATGTTTGAAGCCTCAATTCAAAGTTTTGATTTAGTATAAACGTAAGTAATTTTGATGATCTCTTTTTTGATTTAGACAAGTTTGTCACACTCCCACCATTTATGAATTAACGTGCCTTCCTTTTGATGGCATCTCCAGCATAGTTTTGATGTACTCTGAGCGAATCTTGTTATTCAGTTAAGAGTCATGTACCACCGATGCATGAGTTTGTAGTATTGTTCTTGGAGATTTACACAGTGCGTTGCTTTCCTATTAGTGTACCATGCTTTAAACCATACTGAAAGAGGAAATGGATTCTTAAGGTCTTGTTCCCAATTGTTCATGTATTTAGATTTAATTATCTCTTCTTCAGAGATTATGACTTCTGAAATTTTAGAAATTAGCTTTTAGGGGGTATGTGATTTAATGAACCTATTCCATTTGTCGTTTTGAGTATAAGATATAGAAATTAGGAAATGTTTAATTCTGAGATAACTAAATATCTTGCTTCCTGGTAAGTTGTATTTATTATATTAGTCATAAAAAAATATAATTTGATTATAGTTTAGTAAATTTGGAATGTAATCATTAGCATGTGATTTCCAGACTTTTATTGATAAATCTTCAATAGAACTGTGCACCAGTGAAATTTTCGTTTCGTACGAATGAATTCGTACTAAATAAAAATTTAATTTGTCAATCCAGATATGCCACAAGTAGGGGCATGTCGCCTAAACAGCTGTAATTTAAAACTGTCATTTAGAACTGGATATATAGATCCAGCACGGGTTCACTATGACCCCCATATTAATAAAGGGGAGGTTAAATCCTCCCTCATGAAAGTGGCTGCTCACTGTCATTTAAAACTGGATATAAAAATCAGTATCTTATAAGAAAGTGATATAGAGATATGGTAAGAGTACATGTAACCAAAGGTTTTGGCAAAAACAATAACAATGTTGGAATATGAAAAAGTAGCTATTTAGATCAGTAACACAATAAGACTGTACTACTGATCTAAATAGCTACTTTTTACACATACTCTTACCATAGCTCTCTATCACTTCTATATAAGATACAGATTTTTATATCCAGTTTTAAATGATAGAGAGAAACCCCCCCAGCCCCCAACCCATGACTGTCAGGTTGGGACCTTAATTAAATAAATAATGGGGGGGACCTAATGTCCCCCCCAGAGTCCCACCCATGACCAGCGGGTGGGGACCACAAGTAATAAAGTGACTAGGGGTCGTGACTAGGGGTCCCCAAGCCCCTAGTCATTCCCCCCTAATAAAAATACCCTACCTAACCCCTCACCCTAATAATAGTGAGGGGGGAGGGGGCAATAAACTAACCCTGTAAAATAAAATGGCATATTTACCATTAGATGTCTTCTTTCTTCTTTTCTTTCTTCAGCACCAAAAAAGGCCAAAAATCCATAATACCCGTCGCAACTGTTAAAAAAGAAAAAGAAAAACAAAAAAAACGAAGTGCAAAAAAAACCGACGGAAAAAATAATCCATCTTCACCCATGGAGGGCCCCTCGCAGAATGAGCTTTGCAGGGCGGGGGAAGCCTTATATAGGCTACCGATGCCCTGCAATTTGACTTAGAGCACTCTGGTTGATTCCAAGTCAACCAATCAGAGTGCTCTGACAGGTAAATGAAGAGACTGACAGGCGCTTGGAATCCAACCAATCAGAATGCTCTGAGTCATTTTACACAGCGTTGGAAAGTTCTTTGGAAATCAACCAATCAGAGTGTTCCATTTTTTTATTTCAAAACAATTTGATGCTATTAATGGGCACTTAATCATAGCTCTAGGAATAGAACATAAGGTCATTGTGTGTTCAGGAAAGCTACCGGTTAAAGAGTCTCCTGTAAAAATCTCCAGCTTACTCTGTTGAATGCCTTCTCGGCATCTAAGGCATCACAGAGGGTATTTTTTGTATATGTATTTTTTTCTTAAATACCAATGACTCTGCAAGTGTTATCACCCCCGGATCTGCCCTTCATAAAACCTCCCTGGTCTACATGAATCATATCTGACATAACTGAAGTCAACCTATTGGCTAACATTTTAGATTATATTTTGATATCCAGGTTGATCAAAAAGATTAGTCTATAATTATTGACATAACTTGGATCTTCATCTTGCTTTGACATGGGAGAGATAGTTGCTTCCAGCATATCTGAGGGAAAGTAAGATGTTGTGCCTTTTTGTTCAAATAGGCGAATTAATAACGGGGCAATTACCGGCTCTAAAATTACATAGAACTTAGCTGAAAACTCATCTGGGCCACAGGCTTTGCCTTTTTTTAATTCTCAAATGGTTTTAGAGATTTCAGTTATTGTGATAGATGTCATAGATTTAGAAGCTTTGTTATTACTGTAGAACCATTGTTGATTTAGTCGCATTAAAGCATTGTGAGCCCTCTCCTTCAACTTTTCCCTAATCAGGTCCTGGATGATCCTGATCTCGCAAGCTCTTTCATTGGTTGGATTTTGTTTATTTATACCTTCCAAACTGAGCCAAGCTGATATGTAATTCGGTCAAATTCTTTACACTTTTTTTTCTTGAGCCACAAACCTTTTTTTAAGAGGTGACCCCTCAAAAAACATTTAAAAGTACACCAAAGGGTTGTATCTGTGACCTCAGTTTTATTGTTTTGTTCTAAGAAGAGCTTAGCTTGAATTAATAGCTCTTGTTTACTATGTTCTGTGTCAAGAATCGCCTCATTCATCTTCCAATTCACAAGGTTCTTATATTGTTGGTTATTATCTATCCTGATCCTAACTGGCGCATGGTCAGACCAAGTAATATTGCTAATATCTGATGCTATACAACTCTCCAATGTTGTCCTGTACATTAAATAAAAAGCTATATGTGAGTTAGACCAGTGTGAATTGGAATAGAAAGTATAATCCTTGTCGGTTGAATGTTTAACCCACCATATAATGTGAGTTGTGTTTGGCCAGACATGCAGAAAAAGATTCAGCCCTTTTTTTAATCTACAATCAATTCTAGATCCTTTCATTAGTTTTTTTTATCCATGTCATAATTACCTATGCAGTTTAAATCTCCCACCCACTATCAGAAGACCCTTCCGAATGTTTTTAACTTTTTCAATAGAAGAATTTTTAAACCTTATTGCATTTTCAGAGGATGCATATACATTCACCATAGTGTACAAAATATTATTTATCCAGCATATCAATGCAACATAAGTCCCTTCCTGACCATTTTCATGATGTATAATCGCAAGAGCAACTTTCAGAGGCGGGGGTATAAAGAGAATAGTCCAAAAGAATTTCTATTCAGTATTGAATACTAAACCATCTATAGTAAAAAATTTCTTATATTTAAAAATAGATAGGATCATAGATTCAGATTTCTGCATCAATGAATAAGGAGAAAAATGTAGATCCCATTCAATATTTCCTTTGTACCACATTATTACAGTGTTCCCCTTAAGTGCTTAAATTTCAATATTATACAAATCGACACATTTCCTTTGAAATATTATTAGAATATTAAAGTGCAAATTTCAGAAAAGGAAAGAAAGCCGAGGGGGAGAGGGGAGGGAGGGGAAGGGAAGGGTTTCCTTCGCATTGCAAACAAGAATATTTTGCTCTGCATTGTATAATATACCATTGATGATACAGAATTTCATGTGTTTTAAATTTAAGAAAAATCATGTACTTAAAAACATATATTCATGAATAGGGAGAAAGGGGAGAAAAGGAAGCAATTTTTAAGAGAAACCTAGATCACATTCAGTATTCCCAATATACATCATTATTTCGTTATTCCCTTTAAATGCTTCAATTTCAGAATTATAATAATGGGAACATATTTCCCTTTTCCTCCCCCTCTTTCTTCTCTTCTTTTTTCCCAAATCTTTTACAGGATTATTCGAGTATTATTATAGTATTAAAGTACAAGTTTCAGATATTCATTAATTTTCTTGTCAATTGGTATTATGTCATCCATGAAAGAAGCAAGAGAAAAGAAGATACTTTATACATTTTTTAAAAAGTGCAATTTTCAAATAGCGTGTCGTTTTTAAACAGTGATTTGTTACCTCTCTGTTATCATCCATTTTGTGCCTTTCCCAATACCCCCTTTTAGTGAGGCTCATTCCTTCCATACAAAAGCTTTCCTATAAGTGTTTCAATTTCAAAATAATAAAAATAGGAACATTGTTTCCCTTTTACTCGCTCTCTATTCCTTCTTCTTTCCCTTTCCCTTTGCAATATTATTAAAATATTATTAAAATATTAAAGTACAAATTTTGCTTATTCATTAATTATCATGTCTATTAGTACTGTTCATCCATGAAAATTGAAAAAGTGAGAAGATATTTATACTTATTAATTCCATTATATATGATAATAGTGTACTCTTTTGTTTCTACCATGTGATTACATCTCTTTATTTCCTTTGTTAATTACTAGTGATGCACCGAACGGTTCGCTGGCGAATAGTTCCTGGCGAACATAGCATGTTCGTGTTCGCCACGGCGGGGGCGAACATATGCGCGGTTCGATCCGCCCCCTATTCGTCATCATTGAGTAAACTTTGACCCTGTACCTCACAGTCAGCAGACACATTCCAGCCAATTAGCAGCACACCCTCCCTAGCAGACCCTCCCACCTACTGGACAGCATCCATTTTACATTCATTCTCAAGCTGCATGCTTAGTGAGAGGAGGGAAAGTGTAGCTGCTGTTGATTAGATAGGGAAATGCACAGCTAGGTTAGGGTATACAGTGTCCACTACAGTCCTGAAGGACTCATCTGATCTCTGCTGTAAGGGCAGCACCCCAAAAAGCCCTTTTTAGGGCTAGAACATCAGTCTTTTTTTTTTTTTCTGTGTAATGTAATTGCAGTTGCCTGCCTGCCAGCTTCTGTGTCAGGCTCACAGTGGATACTGTGCCCAGTGCCACCACTCACTCACTGGTGTCACAATAGCTTGCATTTAAAAACAAAAAACTTTTTTCACTCTTATAGATTGAATAGCAGTTAGTTGTCTGCCACTGCTGCCAGCTTCTGTGTCAGGCTCACAGTGGATATTGTGCCCATTTGCCCAGTCAGTGCCACCACTCACTCACTGGTGTCACAATAGCTTGCATTTAAAAACAAAAAACTTTTTTCACTGTTATAGATTGAATAGCAGTTAGTTGTCTTCAAGCGGGTGTGTCAGGCCTACAACGTGTACTCTGCCAGTTCACAGTGCCACTCATATCTGGTGTCACAATAGCTTGCATTTAAAAAAAATTTTTTTTCACTATAATAGATTGAATAGCAGTTAGTTGTCTGCCAGCTTCTGTGTCAGGCTCACAGTGGATACTGTGCTCAGTGCCACCACTCACTCACTGGTGTCACAATAGCTTGCATTTAAAAACAAAAAACTTTTTTCACTGTTATAGATTGAATAGCAATTAGTTGTCTGCCACTGCTGCCAGCTTCTGTGTCAGGCTCACAGTGGATACTGTGCCCATTTGCCCAGTTAGTGCCACCACTCATATCTGGTGTCACAATAGCTTGCATTTAAAAACAAAAAACTTTTTTCACTGTTATAGATTGAATAGCAGTTAGTTGCCTGCCACTGCTGCCAGCTTCTGTGTCAGGCTCACAGTGGATACTGTGCCCAGTGCCACCACTCACTCACTGGTGTCACAATAGCTTGCATTTAAAAAAAATAAAAATTTTTTCACTATAATAGATTGAATAGCAGTTAGTTGTCTGCCAGCTTCTGTGTCAGGCTCACAGTGGATACTGTGTCCAGTGCCACCACTCACTCACTGGTGTCACAATAGCTTGCATTTAAAAACAAAAAACTTTTTTCACTGTTATAGATTGAATAGCAGTTAGTTGTCTCAAAACATCTGTGTCAGGCTCACAGTGGATACTGTGCCCAGTGCCACCACTCACTCACTGGTGTCACAATAGCTTGCATTTTAAAAAAAGTAATTTTTTTTGTCACTATAATAGATTGAATAGCAGTTAGTTGTCTGCCAGCTTCTGTGTCAGGCTCACAGTGGATACTGTGCCCAGTGCCACCACTCACTCACTGGTGTCACAATAGCTTGCATTTAAAAACAATTATTATTTTTTTCTCACTATAATAGATTGAATAGCAGTTAGTTGTCTGCCAGCTTCTGTGTCAGGCTCACAGTGGATACTGTGCCCAGTGCCACCACTCACTCACTGGTGTCACAATACCTTGCATTTAAAAACAAAAAAACTTTTTTCACTGTTATAGATTGAATAGCAGTTAGTTGTCTGCAAGCGTCTGTGTGTCAGGCTCACAGTGGATACTGTGCCCAGTGCCACCACTCACTCACTGGTGACACAATAGCTTGCATTTAAAAACAAAAACTTTTTTCACTGTTATAGATTGAATAGCAGTTAGTTGTCTCAAAACATCTGTGTCAGGCTCACAGTGGATACTGTGCCCAGTGCCACCACTCACTCACTGGTGTCACAATAGCTTGCATTTAAAAACAAAAAACTTTTTTCACTGTTATAGATTGAATAGCAGTTAGTTGTCTGCAAGCGTCTGTGTGTCAGGCTCACAGTGGATACTGTGCAGTGCCACCACTCTCACTCACTGGTGTCACAATAGCTTGCATTTAAAACAAAAACTTTTCCACTGTTTATAAGATTGAATAGCAGGTGGTTTTGTCTCCAAGAAAACACATCTGTATCCAGGCTCACAGTGGATACTGTGCCAGTGCCACCACTCACTCACTGGTGTCACAATAGCTTGCATTTAAAAACAAAAACTTTTTTCACTGTTATAGATTGAATAGCAGTTAGTTGTCTGCAAGCGTCTGTGTGTCAGGCTCACAGTGGATACTGTGCCCAGTGCCACCACTCACTACTGGTGTCACAATAGCTTGCATTTAAAATCAAAAAACTTTTTTCACTGTTATAGATTGAATAGCAGTTAGTTGTCTCAAAGCGGGTGTGTCAGGCTCACAGTGGATACTGTGCCCAGTGCCACCACTCACTCACTGGTGTCACAATAGCTTGCATTTAAAACCAAAAAACTCTTTTCACTGTTATAGATTGAATAGTAGTTAGTTGTCTCAAAGCGGGTGTGTCAGGCTCACAGTGGATACTGTGCCCAGTGCCACCACTCACTCACTGGTGTCACAATAGCTTGCATTTAAAACCCAAAAACTTTTTCACTGTTATAGATTGAATAGCAGTCAGTGTCCTTAAAGCGGGTGTGTCAGGCTCACAGTGGATACTGTGCCCATTGCCACCACTCACTCACTGGTGTCACAATAGCTTGCATTTAAAAACAAAAAACTTTTTTCACTGTTATAGATTGAATAGCAGTTAGTTGTCTCAAAGCGGGTGTGTCAGGCTCACAGTGGATACTGTGCAAAGTGCCACAACTCACTCACTGGTGTCACAATAGCTTGCATTTAAAACCCAAAAACTTTTTTCACTGTTATAGAATGAATAGCAGTTAGTTGTCTCAAAGCGGGTGTGTCAGGCTCACAGTGGATACTGTGCCCAGTGCCACCACTCACTCACTGGTGTCACAATAGCTTGCATTTAAAACCAAAAAACTTTTTTCACTGTTATAGATTGAATAGCAGTTGTCTCAAAGCGGGTGTGTCAGGCTCACAGTGGATACTGTGCCCAATGCCACCACTCACTCACTGGTGTCACAATAGCTTGCATTTAAAACCAAAACACTTTTTTCACTGTTATAGATTGAATAGCAGTTAGTTGTCTCAAAGCGGGTGTGTCAGGCTCACAGTGGATACTGTGCCCAGTGCCACCACTCACTCACTGGTGTCACAATAGCTTGCATTTAAAACCCTCAAAGCGGGTGTGTCAGCCCTACAGTGTGTACTCTGCCAACCTCTGCCAGTTCACAGTGCCACTCATATCTGGTGTCACAGTAGCTTGCACGCATAGTACCACTAATCCCAACAAAAATGACAGGCAGAGGCAGGCCACCCCGCAGGGGCCGTCGTGGTCGTGGTGATGTGATTCCCTTTTGCCCTAGAATAATGCCCAGTTTTCAGAGGCCAGGTACCCTGAACTTGAAAAGTTCTGAGGACATAGTTGACTGGTTAACACAGGACACCCAATTTTCTACAGCTTCCGCTCGGAACCTTGACGCAACATTCTCCTCCAGCTTAGCTTCGGGCACCTCTCAAGATACCACTCACCCGCCTGCTGCCACCACCAACACTAGCAGCACAGCCGCTTCACTTGGTATGTCAGAGGAGTTATTTACACATCCGTTTGAAGAAATGAGTGATGCGCAACCATTATTGACAGAGGATGTAGATAACAGGGATATGTCTCAATCAGGCAGCATTACACATGTACGGTGTGATGATGATGATGTTGTACACGCTGCTGCTTCCTTTGCTGAGTTGTCAGATACAAGTGAAGTGGTTGATGATGACGATGCGTCTATGGATGTCACGTGGGTGCCCGCTCGTCAAGAAGAAGAACAGGGCGAAAGTTCGGATGGGGAGACAGGGAGGAGGAGGAGACGAGTTGGAAGCAGGGGGAGGTCGTCGCAAGGAGCTAGTGGCACAGTCAGACAGCATGCATCGACACCCGGGGTCAGCCCGACAGCACGCCAATCAACGCATGCTGTGTCCACCACCAGAATGCCGTCATTGCAGAGCTCAGCAGTGTGGCATTTTTTTTGTGTATCTGCCTCTGACAACAGCGATGCCATTTGCAACCTGTGCCAAAAGAAACTGAGTAGTGGGAAGTCCAACACCCACCTAGGTACAACTGCTTTGCGTAGGCACATGATCTCACATCACAGACGCCTATGGGATCAACACATGAGTACAAGCAGCTCGCCTACTCTAAGCCGCCAGCCTCCTCCTGGTCCAGCATCTTCAGCCATGTCAACCACTGCTGTCCTCCTTGCCCCCTCTCAACCATCCGCCACTCCGTCTCTCGCCTTGAGCAGTTCCTGCTCATCTGCCCACAGTCAGGTGTCTGTCAAGGACATGTTTGAGAGTAAGAAGCCAATGTCAAAAAGTCACCCCCTTGCCCGGCGTCTGACAGCTGGCTTGTCTGTACTATTAGCCCGACAGCTTTTACCATACAAGCTGGTGGAGTCTGAGGCGTTCAAAACATTTGTAGCTATTGGAACACCGCAGTGGAAGGTACCCGGACGAAATTTCTTTTCACAAAAGGCAATCCCCAACCTGTACTCGATTGTGCAAAAGGAAGTAATGGCATGTCTGGCACACAGTGTTGGGGCAAGGGTCCATCTGACCACTGATACCTGGTCTGCAAAGCATGGTCAGGGCAGGTATATCACCTACACTGCGCATTGGGTAAACCTGCTGACTGCTGCCAAGCATGGAATGCATGGCTCTGCAGAGGAGTTGGTGACACCGCCACGACTTGCAGGCAGTCCTGCTGCCACCTCCTCTACTCCTCCTACTCCATCCTCTTCCATAACCTCCTCGGCTGAGTCCTCTTCTGCTGCTGCGTCTTGCTCCACATCAGCGGCACCCCCCAGCTCCCCAGGTACTATTCCACATCCCGGATACGGCAGTGTCACGCCGTCTTGGGTTTGACTTGCTTGAAAGCAGAGAGTCACACCGGACAAGCACTCCTGTCCGCCCTGAACGCACAGGTGGAAAAGTGGCTGACTCCGCAGCGACTGGATATCGGCAAAGTGGTTTGTGACAACGGAACAAATTTGTTAGCGGCATTGAAGTTGGGCAAGTTGTCACATGTGCCGTGCATGGCACATGTGTGTAATCTGATCGTACAACGCTTTGTGCATAAGTACACAGGCTTACAGGACGTCCTGAAGCAGGCCAGGAAGGTGTGTGGCCATTTCAGGCGTTCCTACACGGCCATGGCTCACTTTGCCGATATCCAGCGGCGAAACAACATGCCAGTGAGGCGCTTGATTTGCGACAGCCCGACACGTTGGAATTCAACACTCCTAATGTTCGACCGCCTGCTCCAACAAGAAAAAGCCGTTAATGAATATTTGTATGACCGGGGTGCTAGGACAGCCTCTGGGGAGCTGGGAATTTTTTTGCCACGTTACTGGACGCTCATGCGCAATGCCTGTAGGCTCATGCGTCCTTTTGAGGAGGTGACAAATTTAGTCAGTTGCACCGAAGGCACCATCAGCGACATCATACCATTTGTTTTCTTCCTGGAGCGTGCCCTGCGAAGAGTGCTGGATCAGGCCGTAGATGAGCGTGAAGAGGAAGAGGAAGAGTTGTGGTCACCATCACCTCCAGAACCAGCCTTATCAGCATCGCTTGCTGGACCTGCGGCAACGCTCGAAGAGGATTGTGAGGAAGAGGAGTCAGAGGAGGAATGTGGCTTTGAGGAGGAGGAGGAGGAAGACCAACCACAACAGGCATCCCAGGGTGCTCATTGTCACCTATCTGGTACCCGTGGTGTTGTAGGTGGCTGGGAGGAAGAACATACCTTCATTGAGATCACTGCGGAGGAGGAACGGGAAATGAGTAGCTCGGCATCCAACCTTGTGCAAATGGGGTCTTTCATGCTGTCGTGCCTGTTGAGGGACCCTCGTATAAAAAGGCTGAAGGAGAATGACCTGTACTGGGTGTCCACGCTACTAGACCCCCGGTATAAGCAGAAAGTGGCGAAATGTTACCGAATTACAACAAGTAGGAAAGGATGCAGCATTTGCAAAATAAATTGAAAAGTATGCTTTACACAGCGTATAAGGGTGATGTCACAGCACAACGGGAATCTAACAGGGGGAGAGGTGAAAGTAATCCTCCTCCTCCCACGACCACGCCGGCAAGGACAGGATGCTTTACAGACGTGTTGTTGATGGAGGACATGCAGAGCTTTTTAAGTCCTACGCATCGCCACAGCCCTTCGGGATCCACCCTCAGAGAACGACTCGACCGACAGGTAGCAGACTACCTCGCCTTAACTGCAGATATCGACACTCTGAGGAGCGATCAACCCCTTGACTACTGGGTGTGCAGGCTTGACCTGTGGCCTGAGCTATCCCAATTTGCGATAGAACTTCTGGCCTGCCCCGCTTCAAGTGTCCTGTCAGAAAGGACCTTCAGTGCAGCAGGAGGTATTGTCACTGAGAAGAGAAGTCGCCTAGGTCAAAAAAGTCTAGATTACCTCACCTTTATTAAGATGAATGAGGGATGGATCCCGACGGGACTGATAGTGGGCGATACATCCGACTAAAAAAGGCCTGATGAGATGAGCTGCCTTGGGCTAAAAATGGTCCACACGCTGCTGTATTTTAGCTCTGAATGCCGGTTGACTTGCGTGACTCATCCGCCACCAACTAGGGTTCAAGCCGCAATGTTTTAGGGCAGTGCTCCCCAACCTTTTTATCGCCGCAGACCGGTAAACGTTTGATCCACGTACCGGTCCGTGGCCCGGGGGTTGGGGAACACTGTTTTAGGGCACTTTCTGCCTGGGAAACAAACATCAATTCTTCTGGCCACTGCTACAGCAGCGGCTGCAACAATACCTAATTTTTCAGGCATGTGTACATGCCTAATTTTTCGGGCCTCTGGTGCTGCACTGTGGTTTCAAAAACCAAACCAAAAAAAGGCACATAACAGGGATTAAACTGATAAGAATAATACTACTTAACACACCTTATAATAACGCAGAGAGAGGCAACGCAGAGAGAGGAGTCTGAAGAAGAGGAGCCAGAGGAGGAAGGTGGCTTTGAGGAGGTGGAAGACCAAACACAGCAGGCGTCGCAGGATGCTTGTTGTCACCTTTAGGGGACCCTTGGTGTTGTACGTGGCAGGGTGGTGGAAGAGACCTTCAATGACATCAGTGAGGACAAGGAACGGGACATGGCTACCTTGGTATCCAACCTTGTGCAAATGGGGAGTTTGCGGTTGTGCAAATGGACTGTTTGCGGTTGTTTGCGGTGCGTTAAACGGGGAGTTTGGTTTGTCACTGTGAAGCGGGCGTAACCCTTACACTACCTGATCGATACAACATCATACAGTAGGTCCCCCTTCATTATTTTTATGGCCCCCAACCACCGCTCACGGATGGGGGCAGGGGGGAGGACAGTAGGTCCCCCCTTATTCTTATTTACTGAATATTCCCCTGTATAACAATGTTTGGCATTTAGTGAATATTCCCTATTCTGCTCTGTGTCAGTGTGTATCAGGGATCCTTAGGACAGGTGTCAATCCATATCTGCCAAGTGACCCTATGTAGGAGGAACAGTCTCTATTCTGCTCTGAGGACAGGTGTCAATCCATATCTGCCAAGTGGCCCTATGTAGGGGAAACAGTCCCTATTCTGCTCTGTGTCAGTGGATGTGTCAATCCATATCTGCCAAGTGACCCTATGTAGGGGGAACAGTCTCTATTCTGCTCTCTGTCAGTGTGTATCATGGTCTCTGAGGACAGGTGTTAATCCATATCTGCCAAGTGACCCTATGTAGGGGGAACAGTCTCTATTCTGCTCTCTGTCAGTGTGTATCATGGTCTCTGAGGACAGGTGTCAATCCATATCTGCCAAGTGACCCTATATAGGAGGAACAGTCCCTACTCTGTTCTGTGTCAGTGTGTATCAGGGACCCTTAGGACAGGTGTCAATCCATATCTGCCAAGTGTAGGGGGAACAGTCCCTATTCTGCTCTGTGTGAGGAGGAGGAACGGGAAATGAGTAGCTCGGCATCCAACCTTGTGCAAATGGGGTCTTTCATGCTGTCTTGCCTGTTGAGGGACCCTCGTATAAAAAGGCTGAAGGAGAATGCAGACAGTGGCGGAAATGTTACCGAATTACAAGTCGGAAAGGATGCAGCATTTGCAAAATAAATTAAAAAGTATGCTTTACACAGTGTATAAGGGTGATGTCACAGCACAACGGGAATCTAACAGGGGAAGAGGTGAAAGTCATCCTCCTCCTCCCACGACCATGCCATATCTGCCAAGTGACCCTATGTAGGGGTAACAGTCCCTATTCTGCTCTGTGTCAGTGTGTATCAGGGGCTCTGAGGATAGGTGTCAATCCATATCTGACAAGTGACCCTATGTAGGAGGAACAGTCCCTATTCTGCTCTGTGTCAGTGTGTATCAGGGATCCTTAGGACAGGTGTCAATCCATATCTGCCAAGTGACCCTATGTAGGAGGAACAGTCCCTATTCTGCTCTGTGTCAGTGTGTATCAGGGATCCTTAAGACAGATGTCAATCCATATCTGCCAAGTGACCCTATGTAGGGGGAACAGTCTCTATTCTGCTCTGTGTCAGTGTGTATCAGGGGCTTTGAGGACAGGTGTCAATCCATATCTGCCAAGTGACCCTATGTAGGGGGAACAGTCTCTATTCTGCTCTTTGTCATTGTGTATCAGGGATCCTTAGGATAGGTGTCAATCCATATCTGCCAAGTGACCCTATGTAGGGGGAACAGTCCCTATTCTGCTCTGTGACCGTGTGCATCAGGGGCTCTGAGGACAGGTGTCAATCCATATGTCAAGGTGTCAATATGTCATATGTCAGGTGTCAATCCATATTCATTGTGATTTAGGAATGTTAGGTGATTTCTGCCCTTTATGGATTAAAACCAGACTCTTTATCAACTGTGTAATTTTCCATGGGAGTTTTGCCATGGATCCCCCTCCGGCATGCTACAGTCCAGGTGTTAGTCCCCTTGAAACAACTTTTCCATCACTATTGTGGCCAGAAAGAGTCCCTGTGTGTTTTAAAATTCGCCTGCCCATTGAAGTCTATTATCTATCTATCTATAAATTTCGTGTTCGCAACATCACTACTTGTATGTTATAGCCGTCTTTCCATTCTAAGATACCGAGTATTAGCGTAGCTATCTCATACCCTACTCGTTCATTTTTTACTTTTTATTTGTTACTCCTTGTCTATCAATTTTCTTTTTTGCTTTATTATTTTTGCTATCCTTTGAGCTATACCTCCGGTTGTCACATCATTTGATGTAATAGTACAACATAGTACAGTGATGTTTGTTACCCTTTTGTTACAGTTTCAGGGCTGAACCCTGATTACTTAAAGACACATACCTTTATAGCGCCGGCCGAACACTGTTGAGAACCCTTATTTGCCGACATATATATAGACATATACCGTATGTTGTAGCTTACGAACGTGCCGTTAGATGTATATATCAATTCATACATACTAATTCATATTGATTAGGCTACACAGGCTGCACCATTCGTTTTTGAGTATTCACAAGTATCTTTTATCTCTCTACTCATTGTAAAGTGGCATCTGTATACTCTCTCCCCCCTCTCTTTTTGCGCAGACGTGCGCTATTATTAGGTTTATGCACATGAACTCATAAATCAGTGTCTATCTTATACATACATCAATATTCTGTGTTACGTTCATTTTTAAACACCTAACCTTTCGTTGTTATTAATTATTTATCGTTCAATAAACTTGTTTTTTGTTTTTTGGACCTTGTGGTCCTTTTAGATGAGCCTGTGCTTTATTCATTTGGTATAGTAGTCCCAGGCCTTACCTAGTCCTCTCCCTACCTTAAAGGTACACATCTCTCCTGTTTTGTATCCATTTTCACTAGGGGTTATCCCCCTCTCTTTGTGTACCTCGGCTGTATTTCAGACAAGTTTTTCAGGTTTTTAAGCTTTCCATTTTCTTTCCTTTTCTCTCTCTCTCTCTTTCCTTCCTTTTTCTTCCTCCTTTCCCTTTTATTCTTTTCCTTCCCTCTTCCACTTTATGCCTAATTATGCCACTTACTTTACCACACGACTGGACTATTCTCAAGTTTTTTATGACCCTAGCCCCTGAGCACCTTTCCCAGAAAGCACTTATCTGTTTCTTGCCCAGCATCTGTTTGCGTGTACACATGCCTCCCCCAGCACCTCCATCTTCCAGTGAGGTGCTGGATCTGACCCCAATCCTCTGAACGTGCCTGTAAGTCTCTGTTGGCTCTCTGCTGGCTCTTTGAGTCTTGAGCCCTGGTGCTCTAGGTCCCAAGGGTCTTAGTTTTTGACACCAGATCTTCCCTTTATCTTCTATCTACTGTTATTTCCCATCCTTCCTGTCCACCTCATTTGAGATCTTGCACATGCCCACTCAATATTGTAGTGGGTGATGCTTTAAAATGGAGTGATAAGATAGAATGCAAGATTACAGAGGGCAGAGGGTGAACATGATAGGAAGGGGCATACTGTAGGAAAAATGTACTTGACAAATCTTGACAATGGAAGTGGAGCTCTCTCACTTTATTGGCCAGTGGGGAGATCAAAGATCTCCTTTACCAACTCAGTCCACCCATGGCAGATGAGGAACATGCAGCATCAGGTCTTTGCGACCAGATGGTGCATGTAAAGTGCTTTGCTCCACAGTCTCTGGTCACAAAGAATGTTTCCATAGGTTACCATGGCACAGCTCTCACTCATTTGGACAAAGGTCACAAAAGGGAGAGGGGAATATACACTGATCAATTACAACATTAAAACCAATGATAGCTGACGTGATTATATTGTTACAATGGTATCTGTGAAGGGGTGGGATATATTAGTCATCAAGTAAACAGTAAGTTCTGGAATTTCATTTGTTGGAAGCAGGAAAATAGACAAGCAAAAAGTTCTGTGTGATTTTGACAAGGGCTATATGGTGATGGCTTGAGGACTTAGTTAGAGCATCTACAAATTGGCAAGTCTTTTGGGGTGTTCCTAGTATGCAGTGGTTAGTGCCTACAAAAAGAAGTGTAATCAGTGAACTGGCATTAGTGTCAGTGCCCAAGGCGCATTGATGCACGTGGGGAACAAAGACTAGCCTATCTGGTCGGATTACTCGGAAGAGTTACTGTATGTCAAATTACTGAAAAACGTAATGCCAGCCATAATAGAAATATGTTAGAACATACAGTGCACAGTGCACATGTTTTTTTTATTTTTGGTCCAAGTTGTACTATTTGGATTTAGGCTTGCTTAGTGGACAAGTCCCTTTTTGCCGCAATCTTAAGATCTTTGAGGAATAGGACTGGTAGATCCATTTAATATTTTCCCTGCCCCTTGGATAAGTATAAGTTTTTTCATTTTGTTCTTCTCTATGGTTTTGTCATTGGTTATGATGTGACATGTCCCTACTCTAGCCTTGCCCCTGCTTTTGTGCTGCTTTGCATTTAATTGTCCAGGCTAAGTACAGAGGAAAAGATTTCCTCAATATTAGTACTAAGTTGCAACATTTGTTAATGTCCTATTGTGTTTTTTCCCATGTTCTTTTAGTCTGTTAACTACAAAATAAGATGAGACAATACCTTGATACTTGTGATGCAAGGTGAATCTGTATTTAATGAGTTAACATAATTCGCTTTGTCATTTGTATCATCTGATTACCTTCCACTCGTTAGGATTAATCAAGAAATAATTAGTTTGGTTGCTTTTAGTATGTTTAGCTTCAATTCAAATCCTTTAGAGAAAAACACAGTATTTACAATTGCTCTATATTATATTTATTCAAACAATAGATTAATTGATCTAGAGCTTAGCATTAACATTTTTGATTAAAGTAAATATATTTTACAACATGATGAAATCATCTGCATATTTAAGAGAACAAACATAATAACCTCATTTAATTGAAAGCCAATATAATATATTTTTAAAAAAATTAACGCATAAATTTTTTTTTAAAACAGTCTAAGTTATATTTTTCTGCTAAATGGAATGAATGATAGAGCTAATTGTTAGAAATTCTTGATGCATCGTTATTTTTCCTTCAAAATAGTATAGGTCACAGCCATTATATACTATCGTGTTGATTTAGTAGAGCCAAGCACTTAATATTTGTCATGATTGGGTGCATAAGTTTAATAATCACACAGTGGATTATTAAGATTACACAGATGCAATTTTATCGGCCCTGAACGCTACTAAATGGCAATGGTGTGTAGGGCAATAAAGATCAAGATTACTAAATGGCAACCTAGTGTAGGGCAATAAAGATCATGTAATATGTTACTATGTTCTGATCATGAATATCTTCTGTTGTTTTATTTTAACTTAAAATGTTTGGAGAAAATTTCCACACAATTTTAGTTGCTAATTTCCTTCTAATACACTCTTGTAGACATTGGCAATTATTTCACAAAAAAAAAAAGTTTAAAAAAAAAGTAAAAAAAAAATTAAATAACAAAATTTCAAAATCACAAATTAATAAACTTTCAAAAAATTTGAACTTTGTATAAGCCCAGCTATCATGTTATCCACCCTTCCACTGACCACCAATCCCCCCTACCTCTATTTGTATGTATGAAATCAACACTGATGTTATTAAAAATAATAAATAATAAATAAAAAAGTAGTGAAAATATTTTGCTCTCTTGGATGCAAGGTCTCACTATGAACAAACATATATATATATATATATATATATATATAGTGTAATGCTACCTCCCAGAAAATTGGTTACTATTTCTTATTAAAAACAGGAAAACAAACAGAATCAAATATATTGTAACAACTATATAGTTCCAACAGGCTTTATTTATTCACAGCAAAAGGAGGGTTTCGATTTCAAAAGTGTCACCCCACTTCTTATATTATTATGACTTTAAAGGAACACAATAGTGTTAAGAATACAAAGCTATATTCCTAACACTATAGTGTTCCTCTGCCTCTCCATCCACCCTTCCCCCACAGACTTATTAAAGGGTTAAAAACATGTTTTTTTCACTTACATTTTTCCAGCCCATGGGTCCCTCTGCACTGGGTATGTCTCTGCCTCCTGCAGCATCATTGCGAGTGAGAAACTGATTGAATCAAAGCATTGAATCAATGCTTTCCTATAGAGATTTAGAAGACACTGAATGTCCTCTAGCACAGCATAACAATGTCCAATGTTTAGTGTTGTTACACGCAGTTAAGCTCTATGAAACAGCAGGAAGGCCTATAGTGACTGTCTGGTAGACAGTCTCTAGAGACAGTCTTAATCCTGCAATGAAAACATTGCAGTTACACTAGAACTTTTAGAAATTTTGGTGCACCTAACACAGCTCAGGGCCCTCGGGGGCCTTCCCCAGTGCCTGCCTCCAAGTCCCGCCCACAGGAATAGACACACAAACACATGCACTGATACAAAAGGATATATACACACACAAAGATACACACATACTGACACACACATATGAACAGACACACATAATGAAACAGACAAACACACATATTCAGATACACAGAAATACATAAACATACATAGACACACACACACACACGCATAAGGACATAGATATACATTCATACAGACACACATACATATATACTGACATTCATACATACAAATATACATAGTTCCAGGGCATTTGCTGCTTTTGCCAGTCAACTTTCGGGAGCTCCTGTGGCCGCAATACAGGGTGCTCCATCTGGCTCTTAGGTAGCATTTGTTCCCCTTAGTCTCAGGCACCTTCCCTTCAAAAAAGGGCTCTCCTGACAGATTTCAAAGTGGTTCAAAACCATGAACCAAGTTGTCTGGGAACCGCACCGTTACCTCATGCCGAAAACAGTTCCATAACATTCGCAGCTAAGTTCCGCTGAGCTGACTGGGAACCCACGAAGTCCTCATCTTGAAATTAGTTCCATAGCATAGTTCCATAGCAGTGCCGCTGATGACTAGTCATGAGTTTTGTTCATTCGAATGGCTGCCAGGAAGCTAGTGTTCATTTCCATTCGCATGAAGGGAAAGCATTGAACCAGTGGCAACCAGGAAAAACTGGGCGGCGTTATTCCCAAACGGTGTCCCAGACCTGGACCATAGTTGGTGGGCAGGAGGCCAGCTTCCACACTTCTCCAGGAGTCCATGGCAAACTTTGTGGGAAGGAGCATTTGTGACAGACATTGTAGAGGTAACTCATAACATTAGCTTTTCTGACCAATTCTGCTTAATTGTTTAAGTATGAACTTTTATCAACATATTTTTTGATGTTTAACAGTCAAGGAACTACCACTTATGTATAAATTACACCTCTGAACAATACATTAAAACTTAAGTTGTGTTACCTTTTTTCACTTAATCACCCTTTTCTTTAAATATGTTACCATTAACTTGAAATATGTTAAAGATTTTCTAATTTATAAATGTAAATGTAAGATTAAGCAATGATAATACAAACCAGTCTAGTCCTGGAGCAGGTAAGGCAAACATTTAATAAGAACGAAACAGGGGGAGTACCTAGTGTCCCCCAACACCCCCCACCCATGGACAATGGCTTGAGATATTAATATTAACAATATAGGTGTGAGGACATGTCAATGTTCAGCCCCAAATAATAGCATGCCCCCACCTGGGTGGCTACACATCCTCATCTCCTATCCACTACCTCAGAAAAAAATTAAAGTTAATAAATGATAAAGGTGAGGGGCAATACAGCTAAAACCTGTAAAAAATCTTATACTTGCAATCTAAAGTCTTCTTTCTTCTAATTATTCACCCCCTAACAATGTCATATTAAAATAACATGTACTGTAATATTGCCACAACATGGACAAATGACACTCTTCTATGTTGCACTCCCAAAATCTGATGAATATGTTCCCTTAAGGGTGACTCCCCTGATGTAAGTACGGGGCTCCTGTGGGTAGCTCGTTCCAGGAACCAAAGAAGCCAGGATCCAGGTAAGCTTAAAATAATTTATTAAACACAAAATATAATAAAAAAAAGTTTTTTAAAAATAAAAGCACAAATCAGAACAGGTCCTATGCATTTTGTTCTGTACATCATAACATCTTCATGGATCAAACACCATCAAATCAATAAAAAGCAGTAAATAACAAGTAATTCAATACAGTTAAAATAAATTGCCTGAATGCCACACGCAATTAGTCCACATTATATAGGAATAGTCCTCCAAGATTATTGTTGACTTTATGGGCATTCTTCCTCTTCTCTCGGTGATTCATTCCTCCATCTTCCAAGCACATCATTCAGCTACGTGTACTCCCTTTCCTTCAGCAGTGGGTAATTGGCAATTGTGTTTCTGTATCCTGATGGAAGTATTCCAGACTGTATTGACATGCATGTCACTGCCACTTGTGTCTCATCCGATGCCGGACTACCTGTTACCTGCATTTCACTGACATCAGTTTACACCTCACTCAAAGTCCCGTGATCAAGTTTCATGTTGAAAATATTCACATACTAAGCAACATTAGTCAGAGAGCTCTGGTTAAGCCTACATAGCATGTCTCAGAGAAATCTGAATAAGTTTGCATAGTGTAGGAAACCATTATGAGGGCTTTCTCCACTATGTAAGTTCAGTATGCACCGAGCCATTCTGTTATAAGTGTAGATAGGGTTAATTTAAGGGGTGGGTAGAGGCATTGGAACTCATAGTCACTTGGGGGACTGGACCATGGCATGTCCACACCCCTTGTACTTTTATTTAGAACCGCCACCTGCTGCTAATGGGTGGTGGATGGAGGGGCTACTTGTCCCACCCCTCTCCAGTTTAAAAATGGTAGCCTCAAACCACTGACAATGTGTTGGAGCAGGGGAGCATAAATATGTCCCACCTTTTACTTTAATTTACTAGTTCCTACCCACTGGCAATGGTTGATATGTTCACGCCGCATCGTTAATTCAGTGGCTTCTTTATTTTACAGGCCCCATCCAGCAATGACCTCCTGACCGCAAGTTTTCTAAAGTTTAGTAGCTATAACCTTACCTGCCGCATGTTTAATAGATTTCTTATAGTAATATGTATTTTTATCCTCCATAGGATTTTTAGTTTATTAATTTATTAATGAGTTTAATTTATTTATTTTACTTTAATGTTTATGGCTACCAAGCACTGCCACCAGGCTAACCCTTTTTAAAACTATTTTTTTTTAACTATACTTGTGCTGCCAAGAGGCAAATAGTTAAGATTTTTTTTAATGCAGATTTGAAGCATTTTGGTCTAAAAACTAGGACCTAATGCAAGGTCTTTCCGTGCTTGAATTGCAAAATCCAGACATTGATAAATAGCGTGAACAATGTCTTACTTTTACAGTCCAAATGGCCCCATGTGCAGCCGAATGGTTTTACCCTATTCGGTTATGGTAGTTTTGTGATTTATCCTGTTAATGCTTAAAATATCTGTACTAATAGACATAAAAACACACAGTAGTTGCATGAGAAAGTTCTGATTTAAACATGATTGAATTTTGGAATATTAATCCCTATTTCTTGATTCATCTTTTCAAAGTATTGTCAGATATTCATAAATTTATGGAATATGCCTATTGAAGCTCTTCATCGAAAGACTTGTCAAAAGCTACATAACAAAAAAAATGCTCAGTTTTTTTTTTTAATTGGCTCTTTTGTTAGAAACTAGGTAGGTTACTTCGACATGACCTGTGTGTTATCAAGTCACTCTGACTTTCAACAATAATCTTCTTGTCAAAAATGTATTCAAAAATGTATTTATGAGTTAGGTCTCCTGCTAACTTCAAATGGTTAGAAGTATAATAAATCAAGGGATGTTCAGAATATTTCTAAAGTGATGCATAACAAAACAATAAAAAAGTTTGTCAAGAAAAAAAAATGATGTCTTGTTGAGATTCTAAAGAGTAAGTCATTTCCTGTTAATTTCAAGAGAATAGTTTAAATTGTCACTTCAAAGATACTGTACAACTTGACTTTTCACTGATATATACTTGTATACTGAACGGAAAAGTTTGATATTGTTGAATGAAAATTCAAATTCTGCAGGAAGGATCAGAAATTTCACAGTCACTAGAGATACCCCGCATTGAATATAATTTGTATTTGGAGGCTAATTAATTCAGTGCACACCAAGCAGGCTAACAGAGGCTATTCTACAGGGCTAAGAAGTAAGGATTCACTATTACTTTAAATTCGGTGTGAGGTGAAGCCGAATTCTGACAGTCATGTCATGTCTTTATAAGTAAAAAACTTATGATCCCCATCAACCAAGTTGTGAGCATACCAAGAAAAACATATGCAATATAACTTCCATATAACTATAGGGAGGTTATAAACCTTCCTTATGCCTCCACATACTGCTGGTAGGGGCATATCTACTAATTATACAGAATATAATTAAATCATGTTGTGTATTTATTTATTTTAAACAGAAATCCTGCCAGGAAAAGGGGATTTTAGCAAAACTAAGCTGAGCTTTGGAGTGTTCTCTCACCTTAAGGCGAGTTAATGCTTTTAAACTATGAATGCTCACATTTAATAATAACTGAGCATTTAAACCAGCAATACTTCTATATGAAATATGCAGCCTTGATCTTTCAGACGCCTCCTTTTCATTTCACCTTCTTTGTTTTCTGCCAGCGGACATTTTACTTTGTTACACAGTAGTATCCTTTTCTTTTAAAGCTTCTTGCAAAGCCGTCAACTTCAGTTTCAAATAACTTACATCTATCAAACAGTGCTCTTTATTCTGTAACCTAAATTGTACTTCTACTACACACATTCTTGTTCATTCCATATTGCTTCTATACCTTGACAATTATCATGTAAAGGTGATAACCTCTGACTTATATCTTGTATCTCATTAAACATCACTGGGATGGCCTGTTTGTGCTATTGCATAAATTGCAATTCTTTTTTGTTTACTTTTTTTTCGGAGGAACTTTAATAATCTGTCCTCTAAGCTGAATTCATCTGAAAACAATATTTGCTCTGATATTTCAACACAATGTTGTTCATTGAATAAGGGGCGCATGATATTACCATCTGCTAGAGCTCTTGTAAAGGCTTCCTATTTGCGTACATTGCATGGGAATAATTTTATTAAAACATTTCTTGTTGTTATTATAATATTTAATTTATAAATAAAGCCATCAATTTAAAGTGATGTAAAGAATTATCTACCATTATCCTGGAGTGCCAAAGAATATGCTATCTTGTTGTTAGGGTAGATGATGGTCTCTTATTCATCCATAGCTCTCAAATACATTTCATGTAGCCCCGCTCATTGGGTCTGCGGTTGTAGTAGCATTCAAGCAGGTCTAGGATCTCGCTCTGTGTCTAGGAATGATTAATCAGAACTATAGCGCATCCTAACCCATAAAAAAAAAAAAAAATTGGTCAGTGCAGGTTAATTATTATTATTATGATATTTATAGAGCGCCGTCAAATTCCGCAATGCTTTACAATGGGTGGACGAACAGACATGTAGTTGTAACCAGACAAATTGGACACAGGAACAGAGGCATTGAGGGCCCTGCTCAATGAGCGTACATGCTAGAGGGAATGGGGTAAAATGACACAAAGAGGTAAGGATAGTATTAGACTAGTGACAGTTGAAGAAGAGGAATCATTCAGGAGCTAGTAACAGTTTAATTGATACGCTTTTATGAAGAAGTGGGTTTTTAATGATTTTTTGAAGGAGTGGAGACTGGGTGAGCGTCTAACAGAGGAGGGAAGCGAGTTCCACAGGAACGGTGCAGCCCTCGAGAAATCTTGAAGGCGAGCATCAGAGGTGGGAGTACGGACAGAAGATAGACGTAAGTCTTCCGCAGATCATAAGGGCTTAGACGGGACATACTTGTGTATAAGGGAGGATAGATAGGTGGGAGCAGCATTATGTAGAGATTTGAAAGCAAGAATCAGAATTTTAAATTGAGCTCTATATTTTATAGGAAGCCAATGTAGGGACTGACAAAAGGGTGAGGCATGGGAGGTGCGGGCGGACGGGAAGATGAGCCTCGCTGCCGCATTCATTATGGACTGTAACGGTCTGGCGTTAAGTAGGGGCGGAGGCACACAATGTTTTTGAGATGGAAATGACAGGATTTGGTGATAGATTGAACATGAGGCTTGAAGGAGAGGCCGGAGTCAAACAGAACACCTAGGCAGTGAGCCTGCGTGGTGGAGATGATGGTAGCACCATTGACTTGGAGGAAGACAGACACAGGAGTAACCACACTTGAGGGAGAATTTCAGTTTTGGTCAAGTTTAGTTTAAGGAAGTGGGCAGCAATCCAGTTAGAAACAGCAGAGAGGCAGTCAGAGACACTAGTCAAGAGGGACGGGGAAAGGTCAGGAGAGGACAGGTAGATTTGCGTGTCATCGGCATAGAAATGATATTGGAAGCCAAAGGAGCTAATGAGTTTACCAAGGGAGGCAGTATAGATGGAGAACAGTAGGGGACCAAAGACTGAACCTTGGGGGACACCAACAGAGAGGAGTTGGGGAGAAGAAGCAGAGTCAGAGAAAGAAACACTGAAAGAGCACTGGGAGAGGTAGGAGGAGCACCAGGAGAGAGCAATATCTTGTAGACCGATATTGCGGAGGATGAGAAGAAGCTGTTAATGATCAACAGTGTCAAAAGCCGCAGACAGGTAAAGGAGAATTAGGATGGAGTAGTGACCACAAGATTTTGCAGCGAGTAGATCATTGGATACTTTGGTCAGTGCCGTTTCCACAGAGTGCTTTGCACGGAAACCAGACTGAAGCGGTTCTAGCAGAGAGTTGGACTCGAGGAAGTCTGTCAATCTTGCATACACTATTTAATCAAGGATCTTGGATGCAAAAGGCAGTAGCGAGATAGGACGATAGTTGGATGGGGAGTTAGGGTCAAGATTGGGCTTCTTAAGAATTGGGGTTACAGTTGCATGTTTGAAGGGCAATGGAAATATACCAGAGGAGAGAGAGAGATTGAGAATTTTAGTGAGAGGTGGAGAAAGAGAAGAAGACAGAGTACGGATGAGATGCGAGGGAATTGGATCTAGGGAGCAGGTGGTGGGGCGGGAGGACTGGAGCAGAGCAGAAACCTCTTCCAATGTAGCGGGTGTGAATGAACATAGAACAGCAGAGGGAGTGAAGTTAGGGGAAGTATTGTAAGAGGAAGAAGAATGATGAGAGATCTCTTCTCTGATTGTAGAGATCTTGTCAGTGAAGTGAGTTGCAAAGTCTGAGGCGGTCAAGTTAGTAGGTGGAGGAGGAACAGCAGAGTGAAGAAGAGAGTTAAATGTGTGAAATAGTCATTTGGGTTCGCGGGAGAGTGTGGTTATGAGAGGATTGAAGTAATTAACTTTTGAAGAGGAAAGAGCCAAGCTGTATGAGCTCAGCATAAATTTATAGTGGAGAAGGTCAGATGCACAGTGAGACTTTCTCCAACAGTGTTCAGCAGTTCTGGAGCATTTTTGGAGGTATCGAGTGAGCTTGGTGTGCCAGGGCTGTTGTTTGGGGGGCCTGCGGCATTTAAATGTACAAGGTGCCATGATGTCTAGTTGAGAGGAGAGGGTGGAATTGTAGAAGGAGGTTGCAGAACTAGGACAGATGAGGTTTGAGATAGGTAAAAGGAGAGTTTGGAGATAAGTTGAAAAATGCTCTAGGTCAAGATATTGGAGGTTTCTGTGAGAGTGATGTTCAGACGGTGGTGTCAATTGGGTCTTAGGTATGCCAATGTCAAAAGTCAGCAGATGGTGGTCAGATAAAGGAAAATGAATATTGGAGAGATTAGAGTCGATACAGAGGTTGGTGAAGGCAAGATCAAGAGTGTTTCCTGCTGTATGGGTTGCTAAATTGGACCATTGTGTAAGGCCAAAGGAGGAGGTTACAGAGAGTAGACGAGAGGCATCAGTGCAATTGGGGTTATTGATTGGGATATTGAAATCCCCAAGTATAAGGGAAGGAGTGCTAGATGAGAGGAAGTGGGGAAGCCAGGTAGAAAAGTGCTCAATGAATAGTCTAGGATAACCGGGCTGGGGGGGCGGTAGATGATAGCAATTCTTAAAGGAGTGAGTTTAAATAGGCTGATAGTGTGAACTTCAAAAGAAGAAAAGGATAGGGCAGGGGGAGTTATGATTGGTTGAAAGGTACATTGAGGGGAGAGAAGGATGCCTACGCCGCCTCCTTTCCAGTTGAGTCTGGGAGTGTGAGAGAATTGTAGCCCACCAAAACATAAAGAGGCAGGAGTAGCAGGTAGCAGGTCTCTGTAAGTGCAAGCAGTGTGAGTGAGTTTGAGATGAAAAAGTTGTGTATGGTTGTTGATTTTAAATTACTGCAGATGGAGCGGGCATTCCAGAGTGCACAATTAATTTTGGTAAGTGAGGGTAAAGGGCAGGGTATTGTGATGAGGTTTCTGGGGTTTCTGGTTGTCTTAGTGTGTGTATAGAAGGTGTAGGGCCCTGGATTGGGACAGACATCACCAGCTGCTAGAAGTAGGAGAAGAGAAAGTGACAGGAAGTGTGAATGGGTTTTGTATCCATGGGGTCTAGGATGAGATCAATTGTGGGTTGGAGTGAGAGAGTAGAAAAATGAGTGTAAGGCATGAGATGAGAGAAGGGGGGAGTGTAGCAGAGAAGGGCATATGTAAATGTGGATGGGGGGATGAGTGAAGTGGGTGTAAGGAGAGATTTTTATACTGAGGGAGACTAAGGAAATAAAGAGGAGGAGAAAACAGATCATTGCTAAACTGTGAAAAATAAAAATTGGAGATAATTGGAATATCAAGAGCAGGTGAAGGTGTTTTATGGGTTAAGAAAGTGCAGGAGTGTACTAATAAGAGGCAGGTTTTTTAACTTAACTAAAATGTAGGTGTGACCGACAATCTATAAATGTAATAATGAGCATGGGGTGGGGTGGGCATCAGGCTTGCTCACTGAAGGAATCGGCTTGCAAAGTTGGGGAATCAGGCTTTTGAATAAAGAGATGTGAGGGTCAGAGAGCTTGCAATAAAGGTAAGGGAGGGGGAAATGTATCTAGGTACAGAGATAAAGAGATGGATATTCAAATAAAAACAAACATATCAATAAGAAAAGGGAGGGGTCAGAAGTCATTCACAAAACAGAGGGGAAATAGAGGAATACATATAGGTGAATAAAAACAATTACATACAGGGCTAGCAAAACTACACTAGCATAACAGACAAGATATAAATAAAAGAAAACAAGAAAATATACAATGTACACAGGATAAATTAAATAAAATTAAAAAAAATAAATGTACAGGGTGGTTAAGTTAAAAATAAATGAAGGTGTGCAGGATAGAGTCTTAGTTTTGTCTTCCAGAAGGCTACCTTTGCAGACGATCAGGCTTGCTCACTGAAGGAAGGGGCTTGCAAAGTTAGGGAATCAGGCTTTGTAGACGAACAGACTTGCTCACTGAATAAATGGGCTTGCAAAGTTGGGGAATCAGGCTTTGCAGACAATCAGGCTTGCTCACTGAAGGAATGGGCTTGCAAAGTTGGGGAATCAGGATAGTAGTACTAATTCTTAGAGATGGCCAGGCTTAACATATGAGATAAAGGTTAGAATGGTCAAAGACAGGTCAAGGTCAAAATATAATAGAATACACAGTGAATAGACAAGCCAAGATCAGGATTGGAGAAATCAGAATAGTCAAGGTACAAGCCGAAGACAAGAAAACAGAAATAGAAGGACACACTCTGTGGTAACTAGAGACCATGACAGGTCTGACAGAATACTTACCTGATCGACGGGAAGCTCTCTTCTCACACTGTGCACAATATCGGAAGGCGTGACTCTGAGGTGTAAAGGGGGATCTAAGTGCCTATCAGCACACAAATATGGACTAGCTGGGCATGCTGGGCACTCCTGACTGTAAAGTGTAGGGAGGAGGCAGACTGACTGTAAAGTGTAAAATGCTTGAAGCATCCTCCTATTTATATAATTAGACACAGGAAATCACTTTCTGCCTCTCCATAACCATGTAATTCCCGTGACATTGTTTTCATGCCTTTTGGACTACAGGGATGACATGGACCAATCAGAATGTGTGTGTGTGTATATATATATATATATATATATATATATATATATATATATATATATATATATACACACACACACACACACACAATCAATCAGGAGCACTCCCTTGGATTTTCAAAAAAGATATTTAATCCAGTGTTAATAACTCACATCAGCGTTTCAACCCGACAGGGTCTTTATCAAGATAATAACAATGTGCAAATAGTATCAATATATACCAAAATAAGAAGAAATCTAACTTACCCCACTCTTCTTATTTTGGTATATATTGATACTATTTGCATGATGTTATTATCTTGATAAAGACCCTGTCGGGTCGAAACGTTGATGTGCGTTATTAACACTGGATTAAATATCTTTTTTGAAAATCCAGGGGAGTGCTCCTGATTGATTGTATGTATCGACTGGCTTGGAAGCACCCGGGTAATATTACTCCTTGTATACATTTTTGGAGGATGAGTGCCAGAGTTTGTCCTTTTTTATATATATGGATCTTGATAAAGACCCTGGGCGGGTCGAAACGTTGATTTTCTTTGCACAGATCATGACTTTGTAAGCATTTAATAAAAAAGTTTTTTTCACTTAATTAAGGAAGTCCTAGTGTGCTCCCTTTATCTATTTGTTCTATATATAACACGGGATGCACCTAGGCAGTATAATATTTTTTGAAAGCACATTATAATGAGAAGTGCCTAGTGATTGGATTTGTGTATATATATATATGCAAGATCCAGTGCACTCACTCATTCACTATGCAACAGTTTCAAGTCTCACAGAATGTAATAGTTTTATTTAAAAACACCTCACCTAGGCAAAAATTAATGGGGGTTTAGTTACAGCATGTGATCAAACATTGCATAAACCTGCCACAACGTCAATATACCCCAGATGTTTGGACTACACCTCCCATGATGCTTTGTCAGCATTATGGGTTTAAGAGCATTATGGGGGATGTAGTCCACAACATCTAGAGTTCTGAAGATTGCGTATTCCTGATATACCCCATTCTTGGCAGGTTCTCAACTTAATGCCTGCACTTATATTTATTAAAATATTAATATTTTATTATTATTTATAAAGTGCCAACAAATACCGCAGCGCTGTACAATGGTTGGACTAGCAAACATGTAATTCTAACCAGACAAGTTGGATACACAGATGTTGTGTCTTTTACACTAAATGATATTGTGATTTATTTATAGTGCCTCCAAGTAAGCGTTTACTAAAAAGTATAAATATCACAATTAGGACATATCCAAATCAATTAACACAAAACTTTATCAATATCGATGCTAAATCTTATCTCACCTGAATTCTTTGGATTCTATGTAAAGATTGTTATACAATATAAAATTATTTGCAATATTAAAAGTAATAGTAAAACAAGTCTAGGAGTGATTTATTCACATTAACAAGTCAATTACAATTAGGTGTGGTTAATTTATCAAGTGACATCAGATTATGGTTGAGATGATCAATTGTACACTACAGGTCAAAACAAAAAAATATCACAGTTAGAGTTAAGCGGACACCCGGATGTTCGGGTTTGCAAAGTTCGGCCGAACTTCATCAAAAAGTTCAAGTTCGAATATCTACCAAAAGGCTGAAAGACCTAAATTTGTCTTCCAGCCACATTTACTAATAGTTAGTAAATCCAGCCCTAGTGTCTAGTAAACAGTGTCTAGTAAACAGTGAGCTCGCTGTAAAAAAAATAAAAAAAATAAAAACCTATTGGTCCCCACCACTGAACGGCGGGTGGGGGCTCTAAAGTAAAATAAGGGGGGGGACCCATTATCCCTGCTCTGCACTGAGTACTACATTCCCATTATCCCTGCACTGACTGAGTTCTACCATTCCCATTATCCCTGCACTGACTGAGTACTACCATTCCCATTATCCCTGCTCTGCACTAAGTACTACCATTCTCATTATCCCTGCACTGAGTACTACCATTCCCATTATCCCTGCCCTGACTGAGTACTACCATTCCCATTATCCCTGCACTAACTGAGTACTACAATTCCCATTATCCCTTGTAACGGACCGTTTTGCACAAAAGGGGTAAAAACCGTTTAGGCGATTGGCCCCCTTTCCAGAGATGCAGGCACAGCTACTGCAGAACACCAAACACACGAACCGCCAATAAGTGAATGCTCCAAACACCTGAACTGCATACAAGGGAATGCTCCAAACACCCGAACTGCATACAAGGGAATGCTCCAAACACACGAACTGGAACCTCACGAATAGCTGCTAGCAGACGAACAGGAAAAGCACCCAAGCGGCTTACACTCCTGGCAATCAGTCTCTATCAGCATACAGTAAATCCCCCCAAAGACGAGACAGAGCTCCATGTTGAGGGTCAAGCAGTGGTCTTTTTAATGAGGGCTACCTGCCCAATATTTATGCAGGTCTCCCACCTGGTGGACACTCCCCTAGGGGACCAAATGGGAAACTGTGACAAGGGACAGACAAGCAGACAAATAGGACACACAGTCACAGTATATTCCCACAATGCATCCTGGCTTCCTCCCCTCTGCCCTGGGAGATAATTGAGAAGTAATTCAATTATCTCCCAAGACAAAGGCAAATCTCCATTATGCACATGGGGATACTAAAACAAACATTACTGTTAAAATACACCAGGTAAGACACATTACATTAAAACTATACATTTAACATATCCCCAGATAGCTCAGGTCTAAGCGTGTAGTAGATAATTTACTGCAAACCAATTAGTTTGAATGACTATCTGTTCCTGTCCAAATTAAATATAATAAAGTTGCGTGCACGCAGAAGTAAATTCACACTGAGACACAAAGTTCAGGGTAATGAAAGAACTTCGGAGAAGTTTAATGGCTTCTGACAGAAAATGGATGCGCAGACCCTTTTAAAGGCATTATTACATCATTGAAGAAAATCAAGATATAGACAAATAGACATTGTTAATTGGCTTAGGTGCTAAGATGTTAGTAAAATGCCCTCCCTATGGGGTGTACCATCTTAAGTCACTATCTTCGTCATTTTTTAACTCCTCCAGGTTTTAGCGCCATTTTGCTAACATGAGGAGCTCACTCGACGGGAGGGGCCTTTTGGCAGCTATCCATTTAGAGCGTAGCTGGCACTTGTTAGTTTCTCAAGGTTAGGTTTCAAGGCTTTTAGTAAATACACATTTTATCAAAGCTATTTCTTGCTGGCATGCAAATTCTATGTTCTATAGACAAAGCTTTCTTGTAAAACTATGGGGGCCTCTTAGAGGTATAGCAAGAGGATTTAAAGGGGCCTTACAGATTTATAGAGGCCTAATAATTCTACAACAGTCCCCCCTAAAATGTTATTTGCTAAAAGACAAAACTTTATTTGTTAGTATCAGAATATGTGTTAGCCCAAAGACACAGAAACCCCATGACCGCTGACTTAGTGTTAATGCAAAGTGCAAGTCTATCCCTCTCTTGACCCTAACAGGCTGCAGCACATCCGTCAGTACGGTTCAGGTACACTCTTCACTCCGCTGGTAACCCATAGTGGCTTATCCACTACTTCTCCGTACGGCAGTCTACCCATAAAGATGGACGCTGTCCCTGTACTGTCCCTTCCTAGACTTTCTGCACTTCATCAGTATACGGGAGAGTTTGTAGTGGAATACAGGGTGAGATGAGATCTTGATCATCGATTGTCAGATGAGTGAAGGTTGGTGTTGCTTGGTCTACAGTTTTCTGCAGGAATTTCCTTAGGCATGGGAGGACACAACAAATGAGAAGAGCGAGAATAAAAAGAAAAATTAGTAAGGCAATACCAATCTGGACTAAAGCTCTCTGCCAACCAGTCATCCAACCAAACCATTTTTCCCAGGGATCAGTAACTCCAGAGTTTCTCTTTAACTCTTCTGAGAGTCTATTTAATTTAGCTATGGCCAGAGTGACTTTACCATTTGGACCTGTGTTTTCTGGGATATAAGTGCAACAAGTCATGGTGTCAGGTAGTATTTTACATACACCCCCTTTTCAGCTAGAATCATGTCTAAGGCCATTCTGTTCTGGAAGGTCATCTGGGATGTGGCCTGCAACTGCTCGGCCAGGCCCTGGAGGGCATCCCTGGTGTAGTTGACAAAACGCTGTTGGTTGTAATAAATGTAGTTAATCCAATTAAGGTTTTTGTTGGCAGTGACTATGGTAAAAAGTGATTCAAAACCTGCAGCTACTTCATCTCTAGCTTTAAATTCATTAGGTACCCCCCTAGGTACCCCAATGGCATCTATGTAAATGTGGGGGTCAAAACTGCCTTTTACTGGGGTTTCGCGCCTTACTCTGGCTGGTGTATGTGGAGGGTCGTATGTGTCATGATGATTATCAGAAATAATATGAATGGGCATGATAACTTTGGCTAGGGTACACTCACCCCACCACTCAGTTTCCAGCCTAGATCTTAACTGTAGATCCCCACATAACCAGTAAATATCCCCCAATGACCTGGTATGGTGTTGCAACAGGCGTATAGGAACAGTTCTGTAAGTGGCGCAATAACCTTTAGAAAAATTACCCATGAATTTACCAATCCCGTCATACATGGCATAACAAGTGTAATTACCTCTATAGACTGTGATTCCATCAGGTGGCTTAACATTTTCAACTAAGAGAGGGTACTCTGCCATCCATGCCATGCAGAGGGACCTATTAAAGTCATATTGGTAGGCAAAAAGGCTTAAGAAGCAATCTTCTATCTCTAAAGGGAGAATTAGGGGGACGGTGCCAAGGTGGGGTCGGGCACCGCCACATACATAACATGCTGTATTATTATGTTTGTTGGCATTATACCTCATCCATTCTAACCACAAATGAATGTCATTGAATCCAGTTTCAGCGGCCATGGTATCTTCAAAAGTGGGGTTAGCGATGGCCATCAAATCTTTAAAGGACTGGATATGTGGTTTTAGCGGATTTGGGACCATATGATCAGCCCCTTGCCACTCTGGAGAGTGGTACATATCTCTAAGGTAGAAATGACCTAATTTGTTGTAGGAACCTTTCTTCCAATACATTCCCATTACATATCGGTCTGCATCCTCGGGGCCAGGATGTTCAATATTTAACATTAATTTCATAGGGGTACTTCCACCAGGCTTTCTTAAAGTCATTCTTTGAAGGAGGGATCTACCCTGATTGTCTATCTTAGATAAAGCACTTTTGGGTTTATAACCCCAGGCAGGCCCAGTATTCCATCCCGCAGCCCCCAGTAGTTACAGTCATAACCCCATTGTTCATCTACTACACAAACGTAAGGGTCTTTTGCTTGTGGTATATCTTTATAAATGGCTTGAATCTGTGACTTGGGGAATGGGCATTCTACAATATCACAGTAATCAAAAGTGAATGTAGCCACATGGGTACATGATGGGGCCAGTTGTTGTTTTTGCGGTGATGTTAACCACTCTGTAGGCTTCTGGCCAGCCTGAGAACATGTCCACTATTACTAGTGCATATTCGAAGTTGCCACTCTTTGGCATCTGGATGTGGTCTATTTGAATTCTTTGAAACGGGTACATGGGCTTGGCCAAGTGTTTTGGAGGGACTTTAGCCATTTTCCCCGGATTGCACTTGGCGCAGATGACACACGTCTTGCAGTAATTGCTGGCTAGCGTGGTAATTCCAGGGGCCTCATAGTACTTCTGTACAAGGGCAATCATCCAATCTTTTGATAAGTGTGCAGGGCCATGTGCCCACTGAACAACTGCCTGGTATAGATTCTTAGGAAGGCAGAATCTGAGATTGTTGTAATACACTCCATCTCTTAGAACTGCCCCTTTCTGTTTCCACTTCTGTATTTCTTCAGGGGCAACTGTAGCCTGTTGTTCCCGTAGGATTTTCAGGTCAGTTGGAAGAGTCTGCAGAGTAAATATGGGAGTTTCTTCATTTCCGGACACTCTTCTTTCCACTTCCTGTGGTTCTCTTGCAGCTTGTTTTGCAGCTTGATCAGCTAGATGGTGGCCCTTTGCTTCATCTGAGTCCAACTTCCCATATGCTTTTATCTTCAAAATAGCCACTTCTTCTGGGAGTAGGAGGGCGTCCATCAGCT
This sequence comes from Pelobates cultripes, assembly GCA_933207985.1. Taxonomy (NCBI): domain Eukaryota; kingdom Metazoa; phylum Chordata; class Amphibia; order Anura; family Pelobatidae; genus Pelobates; species Pelobates cultripes. The sequence goes on along the minus strand of OW240912.1, from coordinate 35,200,294 downwards.
CCTTGATTGCGGAACCGTGCTTGATTGGTGTACCGGCGGTAGTAAGAAATCCTCTTGTTTTCCAAATTAATCCGAAGTCGTGAGCCACGCCCAGTGCATATCTTGAATCCGTGTAGATATTGGCACGCTTTCCTTCAGAGATCTTGCATGCTGAAGTAAGGGCTTGTAATTCAGCTTCTTGTGCAGACATAGTTGATGGTAAAGATGATGATTTGACAATTTCATCTGTTGTGGTTACGGCATATCCTGTATGGTATCTTCCTTCTTCATCAGCATATCTTGAGCCGTCCACAAACAGGGTGAGATCGGGATCTACCAATGGGTCTTCATGCACAGTTGGTAGATGTGTTGTTTCCATTTTCATCTGTTCAAAACAGTCATGAGGTGTATTTGGGTCGTAGTCATTTACTATGGTTAAATCTTGGAACTCATTTTCCAGGAAATGACGTGGCCATGCTTTTAGGTGGTCAGTTGTTGGATATTTGACAACACCATTTTCCTGTAGCTGTGATTCGTCCATAGTGGCCCATGCTTTTGCCATAGGCCCAAGATCATTCCATGATATTGTTTTCAACTTGGTCACAGGGACATGTGGAATGGCAGTGTCCCAATGATGGTACAAATACTTGAGTTCCGGAGGTAGATGAATCAAGACCATACTGTTGCCTTCAGAATCACAGTAGAAGTCTTGTGCAGTGAGTTTTACTTCGACCAGATGATAGAGTTCATCTTCATAGCAGGGTTCAGGAGGGATGTTTGGTTTGTACCACATGGTACAGAAGGCATATCCTGCTCCGTCATGAAGGAGTGCTTGTCCATCATGAAAGGATAGGTTGGGATGCATTTCCTTCTTGATGGTGCCAGTGAGAAGAAAAACATAAGTTTCGTCCATGATGAATCCGTAGTATACACCCCCCTCAGGGAGTGGCAGAAGAGTGGACGGATTGAGAACTTGACATCTTTGAAGGGTAATGTGGTCAGGCAACAAAAGATGACATTGAAGGCGAAGATGCCTAGCAGGAGTAACATGCTTAAGTTGGACCTGGTTGACTATGGCAGAAATGTCATGAGGGGCCAAGACAACCAGGGGGTGGCCAAGGACAAGATCTCCAGTTCTTTCAATGAGCTCTTTGGCAGCACAGACGGCCCGAAGGCAAGTGGGACGTCCTCTGGCCACAATATCCAGTTGGCAGGAGAAAAATCCAATAGGCCTTTGGCGGCCTCCAGGACCATGGGCCTGAGTGAGTACTCCTGTTGCATGGCCTTGTCTTTCAGAAACAAACAATTTGAAGGGTTTGGTATAGTCTGGTAGGCCAAGAGCAGGAGCAGAAGCAATAGCACTTTTAAGAGTACAGAAGTTGTCAAGGGCTTCTGTGGACAAGCAAAATGGGTCTGACTTGAGAGCATCATAGAGAGGTTGCATAAGGAGTGAGGCTTCTGGGATCCATGCTCGGCAATAGGAAATGAGGCCTAGGAAGGCGTGTAGTGACTTTGAGGTCCTTGGAGGTGGAATGTCCAGTACTGCTCTAACTCGGTCACGAGTGAGATGTCTGGTTCCCTGAGACAGACAATGGCCAAGGAAGATAACAGTAGGTTGGCAGAATTGCAGCTTGAGACGTGAAGCTTCACATCCTTGTTCTGCTAGATAGTAAATAAGATTAATTGAGCATTGTTCTGTTGTGGGTAGATCATCTCCACAGTAAAATGGGAAGGGAACAAAGAACTGTAGTGTCTTTTCGTGACAAAGGTGTATTTAATTGAAACTGGCCGTCTGCAGTGAGGGTGATGGATGCTTGGAGGCGGGATAGGACATCAGCACCAACACAAGAGACATCGGTGTCAGGCAGGAACGATGAGTCATGCAGGTCTTGTTCTCTAAGAACACTGCGGGCTGCACCTGTGTTAACCAGGAAAGTAGTAGGGTGACCTTCAATAGGTAAAGTTACAGTGGCTAGTGGCCCCCCTTGTTCCCTGTAGACACTGCCATGGCAGGGGCATTAAGCATCAGCGGGTTTGCTCTCCTCTGTATGGGCTGTGTTACTGACTCAAACCCCTTTCTATGTCATTAGCCATAGCTTTTTGCAGTCTGAACATGTCTATCATTATAAATAATGGTTAATAGTAAGTGAAGTAAAGTTCCTAAATGTCTTTGGATAAAACATTAACTATTGCGGTACTATCATTTACATTAATTAGACTATAACAATTATACCACCCTGTAACTAAAATAAACAACCAGTAGTGGCTGGGTTAATAAAACATGTCACTAATCCTTCTAATGCTAAACCATCATTTAAAGTAAAGGATGTTACTGTAAACATACGATCTGTAACTAGCAAGATTCGATTAAGTAAAGATACAATGTTTAAAATAACTTGCATTATTTAGCTATTTCCCTTGTTGCAAGATTAAGCTGGATAATCAGCTGTTATGCTCTTATATTCGTGTCCAACAGATCTCATTTGTAGGTCACACCACAGTTGCAAATTACATTTTAGCAACCTTCTTTTTTTTTTTTTTTTATCACGGACAAATTTCTGATACAGGGAAACAAATGGCATGATTGTTTTAGTAATTATAATGTTTCTGTTCATAATATGTAGAGTGTAAGGAAAACAACATGTCTCTAAATGGGACGAGCATAATAGGGGTAGGCCTCATGATGGAGGCAGCCATGACAGGGGCGGGGAAGGAAATGACAGCAAGGGAGGAAGTGAGAGGGGTGACGTCCATGATATGTGTGGGAAAGGAAGACAGGAGGTGTGGGCATGGTAAGGGCGGAAGTGACGTCACTTTAGAAGCAACCGTGACTGTAGATAGGTCACGGGACTGGCAGGGTCAACCTCCTTCTGTACTAGGCGCCATCTTTAGGGTGGTGGCTGATGCACTTTCAACAATACACTATATTATAACTATTAAAATAAGTCAGAGAAGCAACATTCTGTTCTGCAAAATGAAATACTAAATTTTGAACAGACCTGGCAGGTTAAATAAGACAGTTGAGAACATTATGCATTTAACAGCCCATACAGCTGTTTCTAGAAACATTTACTTTAAAATAACTTTAAAATAATAAAATGATGCAAAATAAACTCACGGAATTCAACCAATTTCCCTTATCATCCTCATTGCATAGTTTTGCAACAAATCACGCTTGCCTTTACACTTAACACGTCCAAATATTCCTCTATTCTTGTATCAGATTCACTTACCTCCGTAAATTAACACTGAGCTACATTCTTGTGTCTCCCCCACAATCCTCACTACTTTATCACAAAACACAATTTATATATATATATATATATATATATATATATATATAAACAGCAAACGGCAACAATAATAATATTATTACACAATTATAACACCATAACCTTTGAATTAGAATATTTTCCAGCAAAAATCCCGTCTCTAACTCTTATCAGCAGCTCCGAAATGCAGAAGGCATGTACCTCCCCCATTCGGAGGCAAGCGGGGAGGAAAAGGGGGGGGATGTGAGACAGTGCAAAAAAGGGAGAGAAGCTGCAGGCATGAAGATTAACCATGTGAGTGCTGGAAAGTAACAAGACAGAAGGACAGAGACTTATACGTTTGGAAACCAGAAATCTTTGACGGGAGAAACGGACTGGAGGTGCAGGGAGCTGCAGAGAGAGGATGAGGGTGACGAGATCTGTAGGACTGATGGGGGGGGAGAATAGGGATCCATCAGCATCCAGTAACACAATTATTATAATACACAAACAATCTTAAACCTTTGTGATCAATTTCTTCCTCAACCTATCCCTTTTGCTGAATAGCTCTTGCTACTCGGTACCAGGCTTCTGCTGTACAAACCAAATCGTGGTCTGACAGCTTCCCCTTTCTTCTCTATCAGTAACTTACGCCAGCTCTCTGGCTGCAATCTGCCGCACGGAGGTACAGTAATTCCACATACTTTAGCAATCTTCCTCACTTTCTTAACCATCTCTTCTCCTTCTCTGTCTTCCACTAGATCACATGCTAACCAACCCTTACTGGGTTTATCTAACTTCTGTCCCATCCTCCCTATACAAGGCGTCCCAGATATAGAGAGAGAAAGGAACAGAACGTCTACCGTGCTCGACTGCTACTTTAAGAGCAAGCTCTTTAAGTACGTCTTCCCAAAACGTAGACTAGTCACTGATTCCGCCTACCCGTGGTAGCCGCGGATTGGAGCGTGGCGAGAAGTGTGTGACCAATCACTTCTCTCAACAAAGAGAAAGAGAAATAGGAGGGGAAAGTGTAAATAGTACAGTGAGTAAGATAGAAGTAAACACAGGAATCTGTGTGACAGACAATTAAGACAACATTTCAAATAAAATACAGTGCATGCATCACAGTTCAAATAAGTTCAACAGTTTTATCTCTTGCCTTTACTCGTGTGGCCAAAAGCCACCTCCCTCAACGTCGTAGTGTCCCTGTTGCGGACCCACCCGCAAGTCTCACTACCAGCAGCCACAGGAAACAGCAACAGCTTCCAACCCGAATCCTGTATAGCCTAAAGAATTGGAATCTTACCTGCCTCAGCGCTCGAGGCTGGAATTTTACCAAGAAGAAGTGTCCGATGAGGCTAGCTAAGCGGTCAAAGTGGCACTATGGGGAACCCCCAGGAAGCAATGAGTCTACATCATCCTCCACAGATTCCCCCTACTCTTTTTCCTTACAGCCACAGCCACGTGGCTCCTAAAAGAGTTAAACAGGCAATAGAGGACCCCCAGGAAAACTTCCACAGGTCCACCCCCCTTTTTCCTTACTACCACAGCCACGTGGTACCTAAAAGGAGTTAAACAGGCACTTACACTCCCCGGGTACTAAGTTAAACACATACCAATACAAACACACCCAGGCAACAGATAGTCAACATGCAGGTAAACTAGGTATCATTAACAATACAAAGACTCTGGGCAAGTTATTACCTGACTTTGATGTCCTCTCGGCAGCAGTCACAGACACTGGGGCAGGTCAATCACAGGGGCAGGAACATACCGGCTAGGTGCTGCAGCAATCTCTACCGTGTACTCAGAGGTGATCAGGCTCTTTTCCTTCCCCCAGGATTCACCCCCCCAGCATCTTCTTGGACAGCTGCCCAGGCAGGACATAGCCCAGAGCCCCACGTTATGGGCGCCAATTTGTAGTAGATAATTTACTGCAAACCAATTAGTTTGAATGACTATCTGTTCCTGTCCAAATTAAAGATAATAAAGTTGCGTGCACGCAGAAGTAAATTCACACTGAGACACAAAGTTCAGGGTAATGAAAGAACTTCGGAGAAGTTTAATGGCTTCTGACAGAAAATGGGTGTGCAGACCCTTTTAAAGGCATTATTACATCATTGAAGAAAATCAAGATATAGACAAATAGACATTGTTAATTGGTTTAGGTGCTAAGATGTTAGTAAAATGCCCTCCCTATGGGGTGTACCATCTTAAGTCACTATCTTCGTCATTTTTTAACTCCTCCAGGTTTTAGCGCCATTTTGCTAACATGAGAAGCTCACTCGACGGGAGGGGCCTTTTGGCAGCTATCCATTTAGAACGTAGCTGGCACTTGTTAGTTTCTCAAGGTTAGGTTTCAAGGCTTTTAGTAAATACACATTTTATCAAAGCTATTTCTTGCTGGCATGCAAATTCTATGTTCTATAGACAAAGCTTTCTTGTAAAACTATGGGGGCCTCTTAGAGGTATAGCAAGAGGATTTAAAGGGGCCTTACAGATTTATAGAGGCCTAATAATTCTACAACAAGCGCACATTATTAAGTGAATGGCGCTCAGACCACACGAATACAGTTTAATCGCCATGGAGCCAAAGTCTTTACAGTCAGTTTCATACGAATGGGTTCCATGGGATTCCTATCTGGGGTATAACACATTCAAACAAAACTACCGAACACCGGGCCGTTCGTGCACTTCCACCGAAATAGGAAGGGAGGTCGGTGGCGTCAGCGGTGTTCGCGCAAAACTGTGTCCGATTTTAGTACCATGAAAATAGAGACGAACACCGCTGTGCATTCGTATGTTAAAAATGGCCGCGACCTCGTGTTTGGGATACGAATGGCGGCCACCCAGCATTAGTCAATTAAGCTGCGCTTAACCGCAGCTTCAGGGAGGTTAATTGCCAGCACACTCCAGCTCCCAGGTGGTCTATTCATTCGTGCGGTTGTTCAGTAGGTTGAGTCTACCGAACAACCGGCAGAAAATCACGAATACAGCTTTTCTGCAGGCGAAACAAAGTCTTTTAACAGGGGGCCATAGTCCAGAGGCAGCAGACGAGCAACCAAGCTTCTCCAATGCAATGTGGCGAGATTGGTCTCGTCACATCCCTGTCCTGACTGAGTTCTACCATTCCCATTCTCCCTGCACTGACTGAGTACTACCATTCCATTATCCCTGCTCTGCACTGAGTACTACCATTCTCATTATCCCTGCACTGACTGAGTTCTTTCATTCCCATTATCCCTGCACTGACTGAGTACTACCCTTCCCATTATCCCTGCACTGACTGAGTACTACCATTCCCATTATCCCTGCTCTGCACTGAGTACTACCATTCCCATTATCCCTGCCTTGACTGAGTACTACCATTCTCATTATGCCTGCTCTGCACTGAGTACTACCATTCTCATTATCCCTGCTCTGCACTAACTGAGTACTACCATTCTCATTATCCCTGCTCTGCACTAACTGAGTACTGCCATTCTCATTTTCCCTGTGTGGCAGTTGATATCTCTCTATCTGTGTGTATTTCTCGCCGCTCAGCAGTCAATGCGGCGTCTATGTCTACTATGTCTATGGCTCACATGCTGCACTGGTCAATCACAGCCATGCCATTAGTGAGCATGGCTGTGATGGCTTTTAAGGACACACGAGTCAAATGCTTGTTGATTGGCTGTCCTGCAGCCTTTCAAAACGCACCATTAAATCGCCGAACACCAAACTCCAACCGGAACATACACTGAAATGTCCATGTTCGGGTCCAGCGTCCAAAGAAACGTAATGTTCGGTACGAACCAAACTTTTCAGTTCAGGTTCGCTCAACTCTAATCACAGTTATGTACCAAAGGAATAGATCCAGTACCATAATCTTATCCAGTATCAATCTTATTCAATTCTTTAAAATTGCTTCCAATAACATGATTTCCTCCTATAAGACACTCATCAACTGATGACTATGCTTATGTAATCATGAAACATAAGGTTGGTAAAAGGCATACCATAAAATATAAATGTATGATTGAGTGGGGCTTATTAACTAATTGGTTTGTTAATTAGATACATGAAAGACAATATTTAGGCTTGTACTATATCCACCTCCCTTAGTAACCAATATTCCCAAACTGTAATCAATCTCTTTTGATGAATATCAATAGCCAGTATTTATTACTGATATCAACTTATCAACAGATCTGATAAGCTGGATGCAACAACCATTTTGTTTGTCCAACTAAAGTCACACAGAAACTTAATCACTTATCACAACTAAAGCAGCCTTTTTTATATGATACAGTTCTATACCTTGATAGAAATAATAACAGGTAAGATTTGTGTCAGATTACCAATCACTGCATTAGCCTTGATTGTTCTTTCCTGAAATGTTATAAGGCAGTTAATCACAATTTCACACCGTTCATTCCAGGGTTCCTAGTGAAATTCCAAACTGGTTGCTAGGATGAATGCTGATGTATGCTGGGGTCTTGGTTCTTTAATGACCTCTGCCTCTCTGATGGTACACATGTCTGCTGATGGTGTTCACTGCAATTACATTTGCTCCTTTTAGCCCATTTTCCTTATCTAAGGGCAGGTCTAGAAAGTTTTACACATTACTCCAGTATTTGTTAAGGTATTGTTGGTACCTGTCCAGCAGATTATATGTATATATACTTATATTATATATTGTGATCATTTCTCCTTCAAGAGGTGTCAAAATAATGAGTATTCATATAATTTCATAATTTCATGAATTTACCTTTTACCCTTCCTTCATTATCATCTAGACATATTATAGATTACTATTTTTTTCCATCACACTCATCAAATATGTTTAGATTTTGTTATAGAATTTGTACGACATATATTAAACATTATATCCTCATATACATCCCTGTCCATATCAGTGAGTAGCTGAGTTTTCATTAAGACACAAAATGATCACATTCACAGTGAACACACCCTATATGCTTAAATACTGGACTAATATATAAAATAGGGATATACCTAGTGATTTCTGCAAACATACAAGTCCAAGATATGAAGGAAGAATGGTGCTCACAACGATAGAGCCGTACCTGGCTCTTTATTGATAGCTCCAAAGGTGACTATACAGGCTAACAATGCAGATGCAGGACAGGGAGAATAGATCTGAGGAAGTTCCAAAATTATACTTTATTAATCCAAAAATTGTATAAACTAAAATACAACAATAAAACTAAAATTGATATAGGAGCTCCAGGACTCTACAAAAAACCTGTGTGTAAGCTAATTTAAAACTTTAAAATAAAAGTCACCACAGATGTACAAATAAAAGCAGTGCAAACAAGCCATGGCAAATTGATAAAAAAAATCACCACAAAGTTCTCAAAAAAAGTATTTTTTAGCAGCAAGTAGACAATCTTATTCAATTCTTTAAACTTGACTTCCCCTCTCCAATTAATGTCCTTTTTATAAAAAGCCATAAAACCCAGCAGAGAAGCATCCCCAATGAGTTTCTCAATAAATGCTGATACACTACCCTCTCTGGATATTCTACATGTGCTCCACGGTCACCAGAGAAGATGCACCAGAGTAGAATGGCATGCCAAAACATTCTTAATTTGAAGAGGTGGTAGGTGAATAAATCTTTATTATACCCATTTGTTACTTTGAGGGACGGAGCTTACAGGGATTGGGAGGTGATATCTTTTGTCGGACGTTGAGGGAGTTTTCTACAGGAGTGTGTTGTGAGAATGGACTGGTTCTAGCTTATTTAATTATGGAACTTTAATAACAACAATTACATTTATTTTGACTTGTATACACTTTAGATTCATCTGGATAGAATTAGAAGTAGCACATGTATTTTGTATTACGATTCTGTGCCTGACATAATCCTGATACCAAGATATTTCACCTGGTCAAAAAAGTCCAACAATTAATTTACATTACGTTTATTGCATGGGGGTGAAGTCACACAAAATTACAAATGCATACATTACCATGGGAATAAACATTATGCTCCCTAGCTCACAAACACACAAACTGTGAACTTTTATCACACAATAGCCCCTTCTTTGTCACAGTATGTCCCAGAAAAAAATGTTCAAATTTTTAAGGTTCTTGGCAGAAATTATCGTTAATTTTGCTTACAGATAGAAAAACAGCAAAACACAGATCAATATAATATATGCATGTGATAAACAAAAAAGTTAATTTAAAAAAATTCTTTATATATAGTATTTTTTTAAAAATATATAGATATAGGAACACTTTTTTATCTTATTGTTGACCAATTCATACTTTTATTTGCAGTGTTCTTGTATTTCCAAATTGATATATTTATGTACAATCATTTTTCTTATTTTCCTGTTAAATAGTCATAGTACATTGGAAAAAAGAACAAAAAGCATATAGATAATTGATCAATTTATGGCTTGAATACAATGAATCAGTACCATCTCTTAACTCTAACTACTGTGGTGAATTGGGAACAATGTCCTCAGGGCCTAATTAAAATTCATTTTGTAGAGTCTTTACAGTTATAAACACAAATGAAGTTGTTGGGAGTCACAGAGCTTGTGAGAAATATATGAATACTGCACAAAAAATGCAAGGTGAAGGGAGACAAAAAGTAGTCATATTTATGAAATTAATTATGAAACTGTAGACACATTTATTTTTAGAATTTACAGAAAAGAAACAGACTCGGATATGTCACAATTCATCTCCCGAGAAAGTATCATTTCTTTAAATCCACAATTGTAATAATTAAAATAAATAGGCAGAATTTGAAACATTTTTGACACTGACATCAAAGCTAAAATATATCAGTTCAAGGGTCAAAGCTAAACAGCTCACAGCTTCTCTTCACATTCAAGATGTTTAATAAATTGCATACGTCACTAGCAATTATTTGAATATTCTGTTGGCACAGGGTTACTACAGGCATTTACATGGGAAAAAAAACAATGGAATGAAATGTGCACATACAAGCACGTTTATCAAACACTCTCATGAATTTCAACATCTCTATCATATTTTTTTTATTATTTTCTTAATAAAAAATAAATAAAGAAAAGAAAAGCTATATTGCGTAAATTTTACATAAAGTTCCGACAGAAGGACTAAAACCTTGACTACACATTTGTTATGAATAGCCAATTCTGAGGAAAAATTTACTCATAGTTAGAGGAATATATTATGTGTGCTGTGGGTGCAATCCATTTGTTTTTGTCAAACCATTTTAAAGTGGTTTTACAAAAACCTTAGGTTCTACATGTACACAAAGCACCCCAATGCTGGACGACAAAACAATTATATAATACTCCTTCATTATTTCCCTAATGTAGTTGTATATTGTGTAGCAGGATTTGGCTGCAAATAATTGATACAGCTCTTTTGGCAAAGCCTTTTCTTTTTAAACTTTTGTCAAAATTCCCTTATTTATCTGAATGCTTGTGTGTGAATGTGTCTCTGCAGCCCTCAATGCTCTTCATGTACATCTGCAAATCTCCCATGTCTATCAGGTATCTTGGCAAGCGCCCATGCTCCAAGTGTGATACTGCCAAAATGCCAAGTCCCTCATATGTCTGCCATCCTCCCACAACCTTCATGTGTCTCAGCAATACCCCCATATATCTCTGTCATTATTCCATGTCCTGTATGTGTCTCTCTCCAATCCCTCATGTCCCTCATTTGTCTCTGCCTTCCCCTGATGTTTCTTATCTCTGTTACACCCCCATGTGTCTCTGCAATTGCATTGTGTATCTCTAAAATTCTATTCATGTCCCTTAAATATAAATAGATGCATAACTTGTATAACTGTGTAAATGCTTATAACTTGTATAACACTTTTTTATGTACCTCTTAAATGTCACAACTTGCAGTGGGTCAAAGGTGGCAAAGCTGGGTGTTTGCAAATACCATTAATAAAAAAAAAAGGTAAAATGATGGAAGTTGTAGTGCAGGCAAGCTGAAGGCAGCACACTCTGAAACTGGGGACCCCTCTAAGCCTCAACAAGATGTAAACAAATATTACAAACAACAGGTTGCACCAATATAAAAAAGCTAATAAAACAAATTACTAAATAAAAATGGAAAATAAGTAGATAATATAGAAAATATACAATACAATACAATAAATATTATATTCTAATAATATAGTACTATTAATATTATAATATTATATATGGAAATTAAAAATATACTCACAACTTTTTGAGCAGTGGATTTGCTCAGTATTTTCAGAGTGGGTGGCACAATCCTAACCAATGATTTGAAAGTAGTAGTCCAGGAAGTTGTGCTTCGGGTAATGCCAGGAACAATGATTGAGTAAAATAATAAAAAATAACAATAAAGGCTAGCAGATAAAAAAATAGAAGAAACTCAGTGCTTTATTGATAATAATATAAAACAAATACAATAATCCAACAAAGCATTTCACCAATAAGGCTTTTTCACATTGCTACCATACATACTATTATGCAGAGAACACTATATTCCATCTCCTTTTGATTATATATGTGAACACCAGTGGAGGACAAGTGTATCAACTATATCCCTGGGTGTGGATTATACCACCTTGTACCTGAAGATTTGAGCTTTAATAAAAGGTTCTACACATGTGAGCGTACATTTTATATTAGTTGGCACTTTATGTACCCTGTAGTTATAATATTGCATTATTGCATTTTACTTAATTATTTACTATAATTTGTTTTACTGGGGCCTACAAGACTGACTATTCCTAGACCTATTTCCAGTAGTGAGGACAATACCACTACATGCTAATATTACTGGAGCTTCTACGTATGGAATGCACATTTAAGCTCTTTGTTGTTTGTCATTAACCAAGTATACTAAATACTACACTATTAGTATTTTTCTTTCTCTTTCTTCTACCCACATAGAGGACAGAATAGACTGTCTCAGGCTACTAGAAGAATGTCTAGACTTTATTTTATTCCTTTTTTTATTGTAGTTTACTTTATTTTATTTTACATATTCTATAGTATCTACTTTTGTGCCCTTTTTTATATAGTAATTTATTGTATTAGTCTTTTTGATATTGGTGCAACCTGTTGTTTGTACTATTTATTTAGACCTTGAGGATTGCCATGTATGCCCACATGAGTTCTGTCTAGAAGCATTGGATTACAGATTACTATGCAACCTTTTATTCCACTGACCACATGATGTTATTAGGTAAAATAAATATATTTATGAAATTAAAGCTCTTCCCCAATTTAAAGTGGATAAAATTGTCACGGCTTTAATAAATTATAAATATAATTAAATATATAAATAACAAAATGGGTCATTGCCAAACATTCCCAATTTTCACATAGACACATAATTCACCCCAACTTTAACAGTACTATACCCACTGGCAATGACCCATAACATAAGCTAACAATAATCCATATAACTAGAAAGAATAACAAAACACCAAACACGGCCACAACAAGCCTTATACTCCAAGTAATTTAACATTGTTAAGTACAGGTAAGTATGGCTAACTAAAATGGCCCCTAATCTAAAATGTCTGTTATTAATAACACACAACACTATGTGTGGCAAAAAAAAGGCACAGCACACCAACATCAAAACCTCATCCCAACTGTGAAGTATGGTGGTGGGGGCATCATGGTTTGGGGCTGCTTTGCTGCATCAGGGCCTGGACGGATTGCTATCATCGAAGGAAAAAGGAATTCCCAAGTTTATCAAGACATTTTGCAGGATAACTTAAGGCCATCTGTCTACCAGCTGAATCTCAACAGAAGATGGGTGTTGCAACAGGACAATGACCCAAAGCATAGAAGTAAATCAACAACAGAATGGCTTAAACAGAAGAAAATACGCCTTCTGAAGTGGCCCAGTCAGAGTCCTGACCTCAACCCAATTGAGATGCTGTGGCATGACCTCAAGAAAGCGATTCACACCAGACATCCCAAGAATATTGCTGAACTGAAACAGTTCTGTAAAGAGGAATGGTCAAGAATTACTCCTGACCGTTGTGCACGTCTGATCTGCAACTACAGGAAACGTTTGGTTGAAGTTATTGCTGCCAAAGGAGGTTCAACCAGTTATTAAATCCAAGGGTTCACATACTTTTTCCACCTGCACTGTGAATGTTTACATGGTGTGTTCAATAAAAACATGGCAACATTTCATTATTTGTGTGTTATTAGTTTAAGCAGACTGTGATTGTCTATTGTTGTGACTTAGATGATGATCAGATCACATTTTATGACCAATTTGTGCAGAAATCCATATCATTCCAAAAGGTTCACATACTTTTTCTTGCAACTGTACTTGTAGTTGAAAACATGTCCACGGGCTGTGTCTGGAATTACATTTAGGATATAGCCTGTCTGTGTACTTCCAGTATATAGTCTTTTTCACATGTTAATTTTTTTATTGTACTTTACACCGAAAGGGAATTCAAAGCATTTTAATCAATTCAGCAACTTAATAGACATTATATTAAACCAAATAATATATTCTCCTGAGGCCCAGACCATTACCTTGTAACCTCTGTACTAGCCATTTTGTTCACATGCATCTCCTTTTATTCTTTCGAGCTACTCTATCAATCCATGCTGTATTGCAAAGAGGACATCCTGAGCTTTCCAGTGATATGTCATGTGATAGACTGGGATGCTGGGAACATCCTCTTTCTTTTAATCAAAAATGGATGGCATGTTAGAAGACATTTTTTTCCTTGGTTCCCAGGAGGATATTATAATTATACTGCCATGATAGTGCAGACTATCAGGAGATCCCATTTTCCTAAGGCTGGCTAAGCATTATGTGGAATGCAGTTTCGGAAACACCTCAGGTGCCTACATGAACAGTCCCTGAAATAGTTTATGCTGAGTGTATGCTTATATGTAGAAGCCTTATTTCACTGTACTGTTTTAAACACTGCTTAGCTTGCAGTTTATTATTATATTTTCATTTATGTACAGCATAATTAGTAGCATCTTTAAGCAATATTCCAACAAATATGACTGACAAGACTGTCTGAGTAATGATCTTAACAAAGAGAAATCATTACACCAGCTCATTAGAACAGATGTTATAAATTAAGCGCCACATTGCTACTTTAAATCGTCTTTTCAGTTTGACTTCGTTCTATGGCAGACAAACATATACAAAAGTTCTGTTTTGTGTAAATTTTATTTTGACAGCTTGGAAAAGTGCAGAAACTGCATATCATTGCCTCCGATTGCATTTCAATTGTACTTAAAATTCTGACTGTCAGCATCGAAATGTGTTACACAATAAGGTTGGAAATATAAATAAAGGTTTCAAATTAAAAGCTACAGTGTAGACGATGACTAAAAAATATTAAAGGACATTTAACTGACAATGATATTAAGTCACAATGTAGTGTTGCAGACATTTGCCTGATAAATTTGAGGTGCATGTTAATGGAGTACAATGAAGATAGATAGCTCTATTCTGGTAACATTCAGCAGGCATCTGCCTCTTGGAACGTTTTTATGCCAGTGCACATCAATCTCGTCATGATAGCTGCTTAGATCAAAGAGAGCGAAAGTACCCTTGTGAATCCTTAAAAAGCTATTTTTGCCTTTTGTAAAGTTGTTTAACTTTGTTTTGATTTTATGTGCATTGGCTTAATTTTAAAACACATAAGCACTTGTAGACGCGTACTACTAAATCTTTGGACACAGATCAATATTTAAATAATATAACAATTTAGTAAAATATTTATGATCCAATGTACGCTATCTTTATATATTTTCTCTCTCTCTCTCTCTCTCTCTCTCTCTCTCTCTCTCTCTCTCTCATAAACTAGTGACCGCACATTCAGCATAGGCTAAACTATGCTAAGCATCTATTTTTTATCTGGTCAAATAGGTACTGACATTGAAAAGTCTTTACAACCACTTCATTCCTAACTAGTGTATAAACAATTTTATTTTCATGTATATTGCAGAATGAAATCTAGTTCATAAAGCATTACTTACCTTTATTTATTCTCTAGTTATGCATATCTCTGCCAGAAACCACTAGTCACTGATACAATGCCTACAGGTGTGCTGAAAATGTCAGCTGACCCCTTGCATTCAAACCATACAGGAAGTTTCATTGGGTCATATCATTCTTACAGACAGGGAGGAGGAGTGGAAGGACTCTTCCATTTCACTGCTAGCATTAAATTAGCATTCCAGAGAATGACAAAGATTTTAGATATATATTTTAGAAATATATAATATATTTACTGTATGTTGGCATCAAGCTCAAATATTTGCATTCCTTTTACACTCTATTAAATTTTTTTGTAAGCTGTACTACCAGTAAGGCCTTGTGGCCCTTAGAAACACCTATAAGCAAGGCATTTAATCATTTTTAATTATACATTTTTGTTACATGTATTGTACATGAGCAAAAATACATTTTTTATTTCATACTAATATTTCAGACTCTAAGTGAAATATTGCAAGATAAAGGACTGGGTATGCTGTTTAAAACTTTTTGTTATCCAAATATGTTTCTTCAGGGCTGAAAAACATCATACATAATATTGCGTGAATCTACAGTAAAACATTTTCAACTTGTCTGTAAAGCAATCTGTACACAGAATTGCTTTGTTATATGTTTATGGGCTTGCTATGATACCTTTTCTTCAAAGACAAGTTATGATAATATTTTTTTTTTAATCAAAAAGTGCTCAGTAGTCAAGGGATTACAGTTAGTTGTTCAAAATCTGCTTAATATTAAAACAAATGACAGAGAAGAAAGAGTCATATAGCTGTATTTTTTATTCTTAATACACATATAAATTTAATACAGGCATACTAAAAAAAAGCACATCAATACACATAGATGGAAAAACATTTAAACATATTTATAATTTCCATTAAAGAGTGAATTGTTTTTATTATATATGGCATGATAATCAAGTGTAAATACGTAATTTACGTCAAGATAGTAGTCGTTAATCTTTTTAATGACACATTTGCACAAATAGTTTCCTATCCATTTATGTCTATGTTATAGCCAACCACTGAATAAAATGCTCATATGATCAAAGATTAAAAGTCAGAAGAGCGCTCCACTTCAGTATTTATCTGCACACGATGTAATGTAACCAACCATACTTGTGTAGACTCTTTCTAGCAATCTCTACCCAGAAATTGATGTAAAAACATTACCAAAATATTACAGAAAACCAAGGTACTGCTTTTTGGATTATACCACTTTTCCATAAACAAACAACAACAAAATCATAGAACAAAACTTATTTCACTTAGGAGAGAATACGTACAATATACATATATACAGTGATATTTTATGTTGTACGATATTATACACAAATTTTAATTTTAAATTGTGTGTTATTAATTATATATTTTATATTAAGTTTATATTTATAGTGTATAAATATGCAGAAAACCTTTGAGAAAAGTATGTGAAATAAATACTGAACCCGAAATATTAATTTTAAATTGTTACCTTTAAGCCACTTGTCTAGGCTAGCTTAGATCACACCAAAAAGAGTCTCCCCACTGAGTTCCTATTATTATTTTTATTGTGCTGGTGAAAACATGGAATTCATTTTGTTTTTGTTTATGTTAAAATATGTAATCTCACCATGGAAATTACATTCAGAGCACTTTGGTTTTTTTTCCAAAAATCTCAATACACATATTAAACATAACATTAAATGACATGGTTAGATGTTTTAACTATAATTAAAGCATTTTGGCATTTGCATTTATAACACAAAATGTTGTACAATGTCATTAGCCAGAATAGTCAAAAATTTGTGTTGCCAAAAGTGAAGCAGCTGAAACCTATTTTTCACAAAGTTCAAATATGTACATAGATCAGCCACAACATTAAAACCACATGCCTAATATCATGTAGGTCAACCTCGTGGTGCCAAAACCGTTCTGATGCATTGAATCATGGACTCCACAAGATCTCTGAATATTTCCTGTGGAATCTGGCACCAAGGAATTACCAGCAGATGCTCAAAGTCTTGAAGTTGCAAGGTGGGGCTTCCATGGATTATATTCGTTGTTCCAGCACATTCCACAGATACTCAATTGGAATAGGATCTGGGGAGTTTGGAGGCCAAGGTAACACCTTGAACTCTTTATCACGTTTCTCAAATCATTCCTGAACAATTTTACAATGTGGCAAGGGTGCATTATCATGCTGAAAGAGGCCACTGCCATTAGGCTGCACGTGGTCGGTAACAATCTTTAGGTACTGCTACATGTTAAAGTAACATTCACATGAATGCCAGAACATGCAGAACATTGCCCAGAGCATAAAACAACCTCAGTCGGCCTGCCTTCATCCCATAGTACATCCTGATTCCATCTGTTTCCCAGGTAAATGAAGCACACATACCCAGCCATCTACTTGATCTAAAAGAAAATCTGATTCAACAGACCAGGCAACCATCTTCAATTGCTATTCCACGCTTCTATTGAAAGTGTTTATGGCAGAGGACAGGGGTCATCATGGGCCCTCATGGAGCTACTCTTTGAGTTCTGACACCTTTTTATCGTGACCAACATTATATTTTTCAGCAATGTAACTTCTGTGTGATCAGGCCAGATGGGCAAGTCTTTGCACCCAGTGTGCATTCATGAGTGTTGGGCACTCATGACCCTGACACCAGTACACCAGTTGCACCACTTTTTGAAGATAATAACCACTGCAAACTGGGAACACCCCACAAGACATGCTGGTTTGGATATGCTCTGACTCAGTTGTCTAGCCATCACTATATGGCCCTTGTTAGAGTCACTCAGATCTTTTCACTTGCCCATTTTTCCAGCTTCCAACACATGAAATTCAAGAATTTACTGTTCGCTTGCTACACAGATGTCATTGTAATGATATAGTAAATGTTGTTCACTTCACCTGTCAGTGGTTTTAATGCAGTGGTTCAAGAATGTATATACTTTTGCATATATTATAACTTTTTTCACAGTTCCTACGCTAAGTAAATTATACATAAATTATATAATTATTTACTTAGCGTAGGAACTGTGAAAAAGTAATAATAATATAATAATATATATTTAAAATCTGCTAAGTAAATTACATATACATATATAATATATATAATTATATAATTTATGTATAATTTACTTAGCATAGGAACTGTGAAAAAACTAATAATATATGAGAGAGATGTAAAAAGGAGAAAACATTTGTATCTTGTAATACCTTTTTATTGGACTGACAGACTTTTTGAATGACAAGGTTTCGGGAGAACCTCCCTTTCTTAAGTCTGAAGCATTTCTGAGCAAGACGACACATAGAATTCAAAGTTGAGTTGTGATACAGGGGTTAAAGTGGGTGCAGATAAGACACAGGTTTGATAGAAAATAGACAACATTCTTGCAGAGTGTCATAAATATCTTTTTGAAGATCAGAGTGATGGGGAGAGGGAGAAAAAAAACAAGCAGACAGTGCAGAAGATGGTACACTTTAAACACACACGTATATGCAAACACAAACACATGAGCACATATACATACACATAAACACATTTACATACATGCACATGAACTCATATACACAAATATAAATGCACAGTCACATATATAAGCATACATGCAGAAGAGTATGGGAAAGCATAGGTCTATACATAGTACTTTGTATATTGATAGAATAAACATATAACAGAACAGTAAGATAATGTGGGGGAGTGTTCATGTAAAGTGTTGGTAGTGGGACAGGAAACCCAAATCAATATTTAGTCCTCTATTCTTGCTGCTAAACAATTTTATCATTCTGGCTTCAAAAGTTTTTCTTTATTGGGTATTTTTAAAACCCCCTTTCAGTACTTTGATTTTTAGGTCCTTCATAGAGTGGCCAGGCTGGGTAAAGTGGTGCCCCACAGGAGTGCAGTACAATCCTTCTTTGTGGTGTTTAATGGAGTGTCTGTGCATATTCATTCTGCCATTTAATTTCTGGTTGGTTTCCCCAATGTAGCATCCCAGGTGGCATTTAGTGCATTGAATCATGTATACCACATTGCTGGATGTGCAGGAGTATGAATCTTTAATGCTGTCGGTTTTATTGTTGTGTGTGGATGTGTTGTCTGTGGCTGTGTTGTCTGTACATATGTGCTGACACAGTTTGCAGTGAGGTTTTTGTTGCATTGAGTGGTCCCATTTTCTTTATTCTTGCCATCAGTGGATAGCTTCCTGTTGATTTTTGTTGGAGGTTTGGTGGTTGTCTGTAGGCCAAAATGGGTGTTTCAGAGAAAATGTTTTTCAGAGTTTCATCTTCTGTTAACATTGGTTGTAGGTCTTTAATGATTTTCCATATTTCATCAAGCGCTGGGCTGTAGGTGACCACAAGTGGCACTCGTGTAGATATTTTTTTCTCTCTGTACTGTAGCAGGGGCGTGCATGGACTTTGTACAGCAGAGTTGATTTGTTTTGGTAATAGTCTGTGGTTTGTAGCCTTACTGTCTCATAGATTGTGAGAGTACATTAAGATGGGAATTACGGTCATTAGGATCAGAGCATATGCAATGGTACTTAGTGGCTTGGCTGTAGATTATGCCCTGTTTAGTATGGGAGGGGTGGAAGCTGGAACTGTGAATGTAACTGCACCTGTGTGTAGGTTTTTTTGTAAACCGAGGTGTTGATTGTGCCATTGTTACATGTCACAGTGGTGTCCAGAAAATTCACAGATTTAGTAGAATATTCCATTTTTAGTTTGATTGATGGAAGGAACGTGTTAAAAGAGTCATGGAATTGTATCAGTTTTTCTTCGGTTTCAGTCCAAATTATTAAGATATCATCGATATAGTGATAATATTTGTAAGGTTTAGTGTGCTGTTTTACTCACATTCCTGTCCTGTTCTTGCCTCGGGGCTATTTCGTGCCCCAATACAACGTCCCAGAGAAATGCACTCAGAGGTCTTGTAGTGTTGTGAAATATATACTTTATTTGTGCAAAGGTACAGTCAATGTTTCAGTCTGACTTGGACTTTTTTCCAGATCAAGACCAAGACTACAAGCCCTATATATATATATGGTAAATTAGTATTATTATTATTAATTATAATGTTATATATGTTATTAATTTAATAGTTTTGTGATCAAATGATGAGTGAGATAACTCAATTTTAGATTATTGAGATTATTGAGATGATGATTGAACTAATTCAATTTTAGATGATTGAGATCATTCATCAAATGACATGGTACATTTTAATCTATCCTGAGAGGGTCTCTGCAAAATCTCCCAAAGTCTAATATTCGAGCTTAATTGTTATCCTAAAATCCTCTGTAATATTGAGAGAGAGAAAACACCTAGAATTACATCTTGTGTGATAGTGCCACCTTAATGCACCACATCTAGAGGTAATTAGATGTGGGATATTTCTATGTGTGCAAGGTGTAATACAGGTGGTACATGTTTAATCATCCTAGTTGGGCATTCATGCTGTGGATGCATTAATAGAGCATGGTGCTGACCTTATAATTAGAGAGTTATGCTATACTCTGAATTCATTAAAAGTTTTGATATCATACTGTAATTCACAGAATATGTTGCTGTTTAGAAGTGTGCATAGGGCTTAGAATAAGGGAAGGCTTTCTGGGAGAAGCAGAAACTCCAGATCTTTTTCTGCCTTGGAACAACTCTGTGTAATGTACACCAAAAAGGCAGGTGCATGTAATACAAGCCACACCCCCACACACTCAATGATAATCTAGCTCAGAAATTTCAAGGAATGCTAGTACACCAGCTGTGCGCATGACTTTACAATGTCCATTTCATATTGAAACATAAATAGCTCTATTTGGCAATGCAACATTATGTAAAAAGCCATTTCAGCAAATTATTTTCATGGATTACTGTAGCAAAGTACCGAACTGCATATCCCTTACGGGGATACTATAAGTGCCATGAACACAAAGCTGTATTCCTATCACTATAGCTCCCTGTGCCTCCCTCCTTCCTCATGCCCCGCAGCAGATGTGAATAAAGGGTTGAAAGCCCTTTATTTACTTACCTGATCCCAGTGCTGATGTCCCTCAGCGCTGAATCAGGGCTCCACCTCCTCCAATGTCCCGCATCGAGTGTGCGCTAGTACACATGCACAGCAAATGCCGCGTTCATTAGCTCTCCCCATAGGAAAGCATTGAATTAATGCTTTCCTATTGCGAAATAGCTGACACTAGATGTCCTCATGCAGAGTGTGAGTATGTCAAGTGTCAGATACCGGACCAAAGGTCAGTTTAACCCCTCAAGGACCAAACTACTGGAATAAAAGGGAATCATGACATGTCACACATGTCATGTGTCCTTAAGGGGTTAAATGCAAAAAGCGCCTTCAGTGGTTGTCTCCCAAACAGCCACTGGAGGCAGACTTAGTGCTGCAAGGTAAACATTGCAGTTTCTCTGGAACGGAAATGTTTTTCATTGAAGCACTACATGCAATTAGGACACTGCACCCAGACCACTTCAATAAGTTGAAGTGGTCTGGGTGCCTATAATGTCCCTTTTTGCTCGTATCAAACATTTCCACTGAGAAATGGGGAGGATGGGATTGGCTCAGAGTTTTCTACCACTTCCTAGCCTGTGAAGGCTGACTACAAACATAGCAAAACTGATTTATATTTTTAGAAAATATTATAAATTCAAAAGTTAGTATATTTTATTTTTGTATTAATAAGGTGGATCAGCTCCAGCCTGGGGTGTCTATTCAGAATTTGTTTGCAAAAGTAAAAGTGGATGAAAATCTCTAATTTATCAACATGGTAAACTGTATAAGAACTGACTCAATAGGGACATTCAAGAAGGACTAATTAGAGGCAGATTAGGCAATGTTGCTTTGTCAGTTTCAGATGTTGAATTGAAATAAAATTCCTGCTGTCTGCATGAGCTACCAGCATGCCCAGTATGAAACTAATTATTTATGGATAAACCAAAATTATAAAAGTTACCATCAGGATAAAAAAAAATTACTTTAAAAAAAATTAACCTTAAAGGGGAACTGCCACTTGCCAGTATTTTTAATATTATGTTGGTGTATTGCTATGTTTAACAAATGTGTATTGTGTATACAAGGTAGGAAAATGATATTAAATGTGGGACCAACACGTCTTTATCCTGCAACTGAATACCTCCATCTTAGCTTCCTGTCAATCATTGTTATGCTCCCCTTGTGGTAATCATAGAGAGAACAGATAGAGAAAAGCAGAGAAGGAAAACAGTATTTCTATTTCTTATAATTATTTGCAATTTTTGCCCTGGCTTTGCCTTGCCTGACATGTACAATATGGTGTAATTTGGTACATTTTTAACATAAACTTGCAAGAAAAAAAGCATCTTTTAAAATAATGTTAATACAAGTTATAGGTAATTTTCCATGTTTTATTCAATGGTGTAAAGCAAGCATGTTAAACTCAAAAGCTAGCATTGGCCACATAAACAAGGCTTAAGTTGATGTGGGCCGACATTTTTATTTTTTTTATAGAAACGTAGGTTTGTTTTGAAAAGTACAGTATAAAAAAAACTGCATCCCCCTCTACTAAACCCCAGCCCCCTCTACTAAACCCCAGTCTAACCCGCTATAATAAATCCCAGTCCCCCCTCTGTACTAAATCCCAGTCCCCCCTTTATACTAAATCCCAGTCCCCCTTCTCTACTACATTTCAACACCCCCTCTACTAAACCCTAGCCCTTGTTTAAGAAAAAAAAAAGAACAAAAAAAATATATATCGGCCAACAAGCAGACTCTACTCACATTGCCAGTATGCGACTCTGGAGTCCAACCTTTGGTATACCCCCAATGGCGCGGTCTACACCCTGTGCCAAAGCAGATCCTCCCACTACTCCTTGAAAACCTGTGAAGGTGGAGCACGTTGACGTTACACCGGAATGTGACGTGGCGTTGGGTGTTTCCCACCTCCAGGTCCTCCACTGTCTAGCTGCGGTCATTGCAACACTGACAGAAACACACTGATAGACACTCACACATTCACTAACAGACACACACACTCACTCACTGACAAACACACACACTCACTCTCTGACACACACACTAACAGAGACACACTGACAGACACACACACACTGACAGACACACACACTAACAGACACTCACACACACACTCACTGACAGACATACACAGTGACAGACACACACACTCACTCTGACAGACACACACACTCACTCTCTGACAGATGCACACACTGACAGGCACACTGACAGTCACATACACACTGACAGACACACTCACTGGAAGACACACACACACACTGACAGACACACAGGAGTAGGTTAGGGTGATCCAGACCACAAGTACCCCAGAAGGTATCCCTACCAACATCAGGGACCTTGGAGTCCTGGTGCGAAGCTCCCACAAGGGAAGTGTCCCTCTTCGGGATCTGAACTGTCCACCTGGTGGTCAACCAAAGGAATGCTCCCCCTTGTGGCCACTTTCTCTCCCTGCACCATGATTGCTCTCCTGCAACTGTCAATAAAACACCTAGCCCTCAGTGAGTACTATCCTAGCAACATACTTTTCTACAATAGCCTTACCTTTTGTGTCACTATACTCCACTCCCTCTAGCATGTAAGCTCATTGAGCAGGACCCTCAATGCCTCGTCCAACTCGTCTGTGTCTAACTCATCTGGTTACAAATACGTGTCTGTTAGTCCTCCCATTGTACAGCGCTGTGGAACTTGTTGGCGCTTTATAATTATTAATAATAATAATAAATCTAATACCTGTAAAGTTAAACAAGTTAGACTTTATTTTGCAATATTTATAGTAGTTTAATATAATTTGTATTAAAAATTCTTATATATAGGTTATATTCTTAGAATATTTGCAAAAAATTTTATCTCCATTAGAAAACGTACATTTGACATTTTCACTGTTCTTACTGCAAATAACACTCTGTTCCTGCTGGTGAACTCTTCTGTTTTCTAATTGCTAAATGTGACCCTGTTACATTTTGACTGTGCCTGCAAAGTACCCTTTTCAAGAAAGAGTTGTAGAAAGGGTACTTTGGACATTTCCTGTTTCAAAAATAGGAATAATTTTTCTTTTCAGGCAGTTTTTGTCTCATTAGAAATTCTGTAGAAGTCTCTATATGCTAGATATTTAATTATAGTTCACATTTCTATTTCACATTTTCCTTAAGTTAAGAGTTTCTAAAGCCGTCTAAAGTGTTTATTCACCTAACTTCAAATAATAGCAATACTAGTATACTAAGTGTAGATTTGAAAACTTTTTCTAACTTGACTTGAGTCCCATCATGAAAAATGTAGTAATAATTTGGCAATTCATTTTTCAATTTCCTGCAAGTCACTGTTTAAAGAATAAATCCATAAGACTATTCCATGTGAAATTAGTGAGACAGAAGCCATTGTATTAGAATTATTCACTAAATTGAATATTGCCAGGAATTCCAAGCAAATTCAAAGTGAATTTAAAATTTTAGGTCAAAGTAGCTAAACTGAAAACTGAATATAGGTGCTGCACACTGTGCCGCACTGACACAGGAAACACCTCTAGTGGTCGTCTGACTGACTGCCACTAGAGATGTTCCTAGGCATTATTCATTTCATCAAAAAACCTGCGGGGATATGCTATGGACACCAGAGCCACTACATGATGACATAGTTGTTTTGGTGACTGTAGTGTCCCTTTATATTATGGCAAAAAGGGGGGATACATAGGGAGAGATATTACTCTATTACTCCTCTTTGGACCCATACTATACTTGAGGATGTACCTAATATTCCCAACAGTTATGCTTCATTTAAACATTGCCTCCCTTAATTTAAATGGACACCTAAGGCACCCAGATCATTTCAGCTCATTGAAGTGGTTTTAGTGCACTGTCCCTGTCAGTTAAACTTGCAATGGTAATTATTGCAGTTACCAGACAGCCACTAGAGGTGCTTCCGGGTTGTTAGGACATCCAGCGTCAGCTAAAACCCCATAAGAAAATTTGAAAGCACTGATGCAATACTTTCCTATAAGGTTGTTAAAGATGGAGCTTGACCCAGCACTGAGGGATAATTTTTTTATTCCTAGTCCAGGCATGGGCAACCTTCGGCACTCCAGATTTTTTGGACTTCACCACCCATCATGCTTTGCCAGCATTATGGGTGTAAGAGCATTATAGGGATGTAGTCCAAAACATCTGGAGTGCCGAAGGTTGCCTATCCCTGTCCTAGTCCATAGTTTCCCTTTAAACATTGTCTCCATGATACCTCACAACCGCCCTTACAAAAAAAGCCTATATACATGAATTCTCCCTAATATGTTGCCTGCTATATATGTAAGCAACTACTTAACTAATCAATCCCAATACTATATCCTTCATCACTATCGGTAACAATTGAAATTCAATAGATGTACAGGTGAACCACCAGATCTAAGTGCACCATTATGAACTAAAAGTCAAAGTGCCTCAATAAAAAAGAAAAAGAAAACACCCAACATGTACTTTGATGTTATCTGCATTTTCATTAAGGGCTTTTTTTATATATTGCTTACATTCATATTTCATAAATATCTCTTGATACTCTCAGCACTCGGAATTGTCAATGTTATTTCAATTCTGAAATCAGTACAGATCTGTGAGCCACTTATCAATTCTCACCGGGGACGAGGTCCCATTCCAGCTCTCCCCCAGCAGTAGTAGTAAAAGGGAGGCTGGGCAGAGTTTCTTATAATATCAGCACTTTGAAGAACATAATGTCTTTATAAGGAATTTGGCCATTTACAGTACTACAATGGAAATATCTAGTTTTGCAATCTGCAAATAATGAATTGAATCAATGAATCTCTATGAGGAAAGTTCAGTGTCTCCATGCAGAGGGTGGAGACACTGAATGGCAGTGCAGCACTGCCCCAGGGAAGCATCTCTAGCAGCCATTTGAGAAGTGGCCAGTAGAGGTGTCCATAGGCTGTAATGTAAACACTGCATTTTCTCTGAGAAGACAGTATTTATTGCTAAAAGCCTGAAGGGAATGATTCTACTCACCAGAACAAATACAAAAATCTGTAGTTGTTCTGGTGACTATAGTGTCCCTTCAATGTACTTTTCCAATTCAAAACCTTATGATATAATCATACAATCATACATACTTGGATTTCAAGATCAGAGACAACACGGGTTTACTTCAGGGAGATCATGCTAAACTAATCTTATTGATTTTTTTGATTGGGTAACTAAAATAATAGCTCAGGGTGGTGCAGTAGACATTGCTTACCTAGATTTTAGTAAGGCTTCTAACACTGTTGCACATAGAAGGCTTATCAATAAACTGCAATCTTTAAAGGAACACTATAGTCACCTAAATTACTTTAGCTAAATAAAGCAGTTTTAGTGTATAGATCATGCCCCTGCAATTTCACTGCTCAATTCACGGTCATTTAGGAGTTAAATCACTTTGTTTCTGTTTATGCAGCCCTAGCCTCACCTCCCCTTGCTATGATTGACAGAGCCTGCATGAAAAGAAAAACTGGTTTCACTTTCAAACAGATGTAATTTACCTTAAATAATTGTATCTCAATCTCTAAATTGAACTTTAATCACATACAGGAGGCTCTTGCAGGGTCTAGCAAGCTATTAACATAGCAGGGGATAAGAAAATTTTAATTAAACAGAACTTGCAATAAAGAAAGCCTTAATAGGGCTCTCTTTACAGGAAGTGTTTATGGAAGGCTGTGAAAGTCACATGCAGGGAGGTGTGACTAGGATTCATAAACAAAGGGATTTAACTCCTAAATGGCAGAGGATTGAGCAGTGAGGCTGCAGGGGCATGTTCTATACACCAAAACTGCTTCATTAAGCTAAAGTTGTTCAGGTGACTATAATGTCCCTTTAAGTTTGGATTCCAATATTGTTGAATAGGTAAGGCAGTGGCTGAGTGACAGGCAACAGAGGGTTGTAGTCAATGGAGTATATTCAAACCATGGTCTTGTCACCAGTGGGGTGCCTCAGGGATCTGTACTTGGACCCATTCTCTTTAATATTTTTATTAGTGATATTGCAAAAGGTATTGATTATAAGGTATGTCTTTTTGGTGATGATACTAAGATATGTAACAGGGTTGATGTTCCAGGAGGGATATGCCAAATGGCATATGATTTAATTAAACTAGAAAAATGGTCAGAGTTGAGGAAACTTTTAATGTGGATGAGTGCAAGATAATGCATCTTGGACGTAAAAACCCAAGGGCAGAGTACAGAATATTTGCTAGAGTCCTAACCTCAACATCTGAGGAAAGGGATTTAGGGGTGATTATTTCTGATGACTTAAAGGTAGGCAGACAATGTAATAGAGCAGCAAGAAATGCTAGCAGAATGCTTGGTTGTATAGGGAGCGGTATTAACAGTAGAAAGAAGGAAGTGCTCATGCCATTGTACTGAACACTGGTGAGACCTCACTTGGAGAATTGTACACAGTACTGGAGACTGTATCTCCAGAAGGATATTGATACTGAAGAGTTCAGAGAAGGGCTACTAAACTGGTTCATGGATTGCGGGATAAAACTTACAAGGAAAGGTTAAAAGATCTTAAGATGTATAGCTTGGAGGAAAGACAAGGCAGGGGGGATATGATAGAAACATTTAAATACATAAAGGGAATCAAAACAGTAAAGGAGGAGACTATATTTAAAAGAAGAAAATCTACCACAACAAGAGGACATAGTCTTAAATTAGAGGGGCAAAGGTTTAAAAATAACATCAGGAAGTATTACTTTACTGAGAGGGTAGTGGATGCATTGAATAGCCTTCCAGCTGAAGTGGTAGAGGTTAACACAGTAAAGGAGTTTAAGCATGCGTGGGATAGGCATAGGGCTATCCTAACTATAAGATAAGGCTAGGGACTAATGAAAGTATTTAGAAAATTGGGCAGACTAGATGGGCCGAATGGTTCTTATCTGCCGTCACATTCTATGTTTCTATGTTTCTATGTCTTCTGAATCACCTGAATAGTTTCCGTGGAAAAATGTGCAAGCTTAATGCAACATTTTATGAAAATTCACTGATCAGTCATTTTGAATGCAACAGCCACACAGTACACATGTTCAGTCAACAGCATTTATTCCCTCAACTGACTAGTACAGTGAAATTGTCAATGCTCATTCCAGTCCACTCTCCTTGGCTGCCAGGTTACATCTATGTCACTCAAGCCATTCTCATTATCTTAACAATGGCTGGACATTTTCCGGACAGACATATATATATATATATTTCAAGTTATTAAGATTGCATAAAAAAAGTGTGGACTTGGACTTACATGGTTTATTTCTATCCGACTATTATAAGGCTAAAATGATTCCACGTGGGTTTAGATTACTAAATATACCAACTATTGGAAGACTTAAAGCAGCTGTATGTAGGGATTGGACACACGTTTTAAACAAAGCTTCTTTGGACCTTATGCTTATAACGATTAAAGATGTAAAAACTGATTTAACAGAGGTTAAACAGAAAATTATTGCGTTGGAGACTGAACAAGCAGTTCTATTGGCTTCAGCTGATGGAGTGAAATTGCAACAACAACTAAAAGTGGAACTTCTGAAATATAAAAATGAATTAGTGAGATTTAAAAAACAGAAGTACGAGAGGGTTCAACAAGATTACCAAGACCACCGTGTATATAGATGGTTATCGGGTGAACGCCCTCCCAGACCAAGGAGGTTCCGCAAAAGAATTATCCGACCAAAGGTTACAACTATTGATATAACCTCTGGGGAATCAGCTTCAGAGAATGAAATCCCCAATGATACAGCAACTTTTTTAGGTCACATGGAACAAGGCACAGTCACCAGGAGCAAAGTCAGGAGCGACGAAGATATAGGAATAGGAGAGGGTGCAAGGGTAAAAACAGTATTAAGGGGCAAACCCCCTCAACGGAAATAACCCCCATCTTTAACCTTTCCCATAGACAACTCAGTGAAACAGAAGTTAACATTCTTAGTAAGGGTCTATCATATGTCCCTACAAGTTTTATTAACCCCTTTAAATGGAGTACTGAGTTGTTTCAATTTGGAAGAAATATGAGGCTTAAAGAGTTTTTTCACACTATGGATAAAGACAAACCACAATCAACTTGTACGGGGTTAGAGAAATTTAAGAATAAATCTACATTTGACCCACAAACTACCAAATCTTCAATTAAAACTTTTTTGACAACAATGTCCAAGATGACACAGAATACTGGTGTCCAGCAACGTGAAAGATCACAAAATATAACTAAGAAAGAACGACAATTGATTGATAACCTAGCTAAGGACCCTTCTATAGTGATCCGCTCGGCGGATAAGGGAGGAGGCATCGTACTTATGAACTATACTGATTATGCAGATGACCTTAAACAACAATTACAGGATTTGAACACCTATTGTATGTTACCATGGGATCCTACACTCGAAATTCAGAGGAAAATCAGTGATGTATTAGAGATGGGACTTAGGGCTGGTTATATCAGTCTTGATCTATTTCAGTTTTTGAATAAACAACATCCCCGCACTCCAATTATCTATAGTATACCCAAGATTCATAAAGATCCAGAAAGACCTCCTGGCCGTCCCATTGTTTCAGCTATTGGGGGGATTTTAGAACCCATAGCACAATGGTTAGATTTTGTTTTTAAAGGACCAGTTGAGGCACTGAGTACATGTATTAAGGATACACAAATGCTCTTGAGTAGAATTAAGTCCTTGGAGTTCCATGGAAGGGTTCCAATATTCATTACTATGGATGTCAAGAGCCTGTACACAGTCATCCCTCATATTGGAGGTATTGAGGCGATGCGACAGGTGTTATGTGAGT
This sequence comes from Pelobates cultripes, assembly GCA_933207985.1. Taxonomy (NCBI): domain Eukaryota; kingdom Metazoa; phylum Chordata; class Amphibia; order Anura; family Pelobatidae; genus Pelobates; species Pelobates cultripes. The sequence goes on along the minus strand of OW240912.1, from coordinate 35,170,260 downwards.
CTTCGATGTACCATGGTCCACCGATAGAATTTATTCTGGAGCTTTTGTCGTTGATCCTTCATAACAATCATTTTAGATTTGAGGATCGGTGGTACTTACAAGTGGCGGGAACATCTATGGGGTCAGCCATGGCCCCTATGTATGCCAATGCGTACATGTATGCATATGAAACACAGCATATATTGACCACATATAAGAATAACATTATTGGATATTATCGTTATATAGACGACCTGTTGATCATCTGGCGAGGCTCACAAACGGAGGCACATATGATGGTGGAGGAGTTAAATTTGTTGCCAACTCCTATCAAGTTTACAGCCAATATCAGTGAGGAAAGTGTCCAATACCTGGACTTAGAACTTTCCTATGGAGACAATAGAGTCCAATACACATTATTTTCGAAACAGACTGATCGGAATACTCTTTTACACGCTAGGAGTGCACATCCCATTTCGTTGAAAAAATCTATTCCTAAAGCACAATTCCAGCGAGTCATTCGCAACAATTCTGATATAAATAAGGCTGAGTTACAATTGAAAATCATGACCCAGAAGTTTTTGAACAGAGGTTATAACATTCAGGTACTAGAAGAAGCACTGTTGAAGGCAAAATTGGCCCCGGTGCAAACAAAGACGGATCCTGTACAGAAAATAGTATTTCCGATGACGTTTCATAATTCTTCTAATTTGATTTCAACAATTGTTAAAGACAATTGGAAAATGATTGCTACAGATGACACCCTGCCAAAGATTTTTAAAGAGACTCCGTTAATTTGCTACAGGAGAAATAAGAGTCTTATGGACATGTTAGTACGTACAGACCCTGTGGAAAGTTATTCTAAAACAGTCAAGCACAACATACGGGGAAGCATACGATGTCTGGGGTGTATTACTTGTGGACATATGATTCCAGCAAAGAAATTTAATCACCCACATACTAATAAAATATATGATATAAGACACACTATTACTTGTAAAACCCCCTTTGTTGTATATAAATTGGTGTGTCCGTGTGGCCTCTATTACGTAGGAAAGACAGAAACACCTCTGTGTGAGAGGATTAGGGGCCACCGCTCGAGTATAAGATTAGCGTACAGGGATGGCCAGTCTGATAAGCCAGTTGCTCGGCACTTTCTTGATAAAAAACATCCCTTAGCATCCCTTAAATTTGTGGGTATTGATCATATACCCCTTCCCCGCAGGGGGGGTAATAGGGGGAAGATGTTGCTTCAGAAAGAGGCTTTTTGGATACACCAATTAAATACAATATCTCCCATGGGTCTTAATGAGAGCATCACGTATCATTCTTTTATATAGGTTTAACCAGCTTGTTACTATTGTTTTTAAATATTTTTATGTTTAATGAATTTCTCAGGAGCAGTGTGTCTATAATTATGCCAAAGTGTTTTTATATGTATGATATATTTGATTACACATATGTTTCTTATGAGCACTTATAATGCACTTTATTATATGCATGCTATCACTTTAAAAAATTTTATATATGAATTTTTTTCCCTGATGAGTGCAATTTCACATTTAACTATAACTAGGGCTCATACACCGATGGGTCAAATTTTAGTGGCTTTATTATCACTTTAATGAAGTGTCACTTACCTAGGTTCACTAGGTGTTCTTGTGGTTAGGGATATATGATATATGATACACAATGAGCCCATCACAAGATTTGTTTTAAAATAAGCACTTATATTACTTATGTATGGCATTAATTTTTTCCTCCCTATTCTCTATCCTGGTATAGACTCCTCTTGTTGTAAGAGGGGTCTTTGTATACATGGTTGCTAAGGAGACCGGTCTATGTGACCGGGAGTACGTCGGCACGTAACATAGTATGATGAAGGGGCGGAGCACGTATTGACGTGCGCGCGCACACCCGGAAATTCACTGGGTGCCGGCGGGAAATGAGAATAGAACACCTGGGTGAGTTATTTCACTTAATGTAATGGTATATATTGTCACTTTGTATACTGTTTATTGTTGTCCTGTTGTCTCTGACCCTGAGGAAGGTCCCGATCGGGGACCGAAACGTTGGTCATCATTTTTAAACATTTTCAATAAAATCTTTGATTTTAAGTCCGGAGAGCAGCCTTTTCTTGTGGAAGTTATATATATATATATATATATATATATATATATATATATATATATATACTGTATATATCAATGTAAATGTATATGTAAAAGAGTCACTCATCTTAGCAGCACATTAACATGAAGTCACCATCTGATCAATAGAAGCAGGGTCTACCAAACAATTGCATACTTTGCAAAGAGCACACAGTAGCCAGGTGCAAGAATTTAACTGGAATAGCATCAACTGAAGTCACAACCAGGTTGCTGGGATAGTGTACCAAAACATCTGCACAGAATATAGGCTAGATGTGCCTAAGTTCAGATATGTGAAAATACAAATGTTATTCTTGTGGTACTGCAGTGGTGGTGAGTGTGGCAATTAGAGGGGCAAAGGTTTAAAAATAACATCAGGAAGTATTACTTTACTGAGAGGGTAGTGGATGCATTGAATAGCCTTCCAGCTGAAGTGGTAGAGGTTAACACAGTAAAGGAGTTTAAGCATGCATGAGATAGGCATAAGGCTATCCTAACTATAACATAAGGCCAGGGACTAATGAAAGTATTTAAAAAAAATTGGGTAGACTAGATGGGCCAAATGGTTTTTATCTGCCGTCACATTTTATGTTTCTATGTTTCTAATATAAGGTACCATTACATAGCCGGTATAAGGAAATCTGAGAATTATTAATGTAAGTACAACATACACATTAAGTTGTAAAATAAATCATATTTGTCTTTCTGGAACAGTACGTTTTATATTGTTATGCAAATGGGGTTTACAGCGATCTTTTTATTCATTTATAAATGTGCCATGTTAATCAAGATTGCTGTTTACTTAAATTATTACAGTTTTGTTGAAAGTCTTATCATTACTAATTTAATTAAGAGTACATTACAATGACAGTGATTATACTGAACATAATATTCTTATTAACATATATGACACAAGGTTTGTCAGATTTTCACTTTGAAATCTCTACGCTTAATAGAGCATAGAACTATTATTCAATTTAAATTAATACATATTAATTACGAATTATAGAGTATAATATATAAAAATGCACCCTTTATTCTTTCTAGTGGACATCATAAATGTTGCCATGAAGAATAAAGCAATGTGATATTTGTAGAAGAAATGTCAACTTAAATCTGGGTCTAAAAACAAAAGGTATTTTTGCACATCAGATTCTAGTTTGAATTTTTTTTAAAAGATAGCTAAATTTGGAAAGCCCATCATTAAAGGGGAACTGTAATTTACTAAAATGTTTAAATTTTGTTTTATTATCCCTTATATTTCACATAGATATGTTTGTCAGGTTTTAGAAATAAAATTCCATATAGAAGGCTTGCGTGCCTCCCTCTTGCATGCTACCTGTCAATCAATACAAAGTCTCTCTTCTCTTTCATAGTATACGTACATAGTATATAGAAGTGGAAAAATAGAAACAATGAAGGTTTTACAAAAGTGTTGCAAACATGAAACAGGGGCAGAGTCACCAATCAGTGCAACTGCTGGTTCCAAATGACTATGAACTGAAACAATATTTTGCATGACCACATGGCTGAAATAACAAGCTGAAAGTTGAAATACAGGCCATTGTTGTTAAAATCTAGATACATATTTTAAAATGCCAAACTATTTGCACTGTCCAACCCCCTAACCCCTCCCTTTACCAGCAAGTGAGGGCAATAAGGTAATACATTGGGTAGACATACCTGTGTCTAAAATCCATGGGTGGTGAGTGGGGGCTACTAATACTATTACCTTTTTAAGGTGTTCACCCTCAACATAAGCCAATAGTCCCCAAAATGTAATGAATTCTACCCCCCCCCCCACACACACACACACACACTGTAACTGAGCCATAACTGCACAATCACTAGTTGTTTTTTTAACTTAAGTTCTGGGATATAAATCAAGACAAAGCCTAGGGCAAGATAAACAATAGATATATCTTGGACAACTCTACAAAAGAGGAAAAAAATTAAAGTTATCGCAGACCTTCTTAAAGAAAATAAAATATATTTTCACTGTGGTTTTCCCTTAAGCATTACAGTTTATAAAGACTCAAATAGTTGTATAATAAAATCTTTGGATGATATTCCAAATTTTTGCAAAGCTTTGCAACTACCAACACCAGATGTTTCAGACCTAACAGAGTCTACTAAAGAGAAAATAGCGATTCCTGCCCTGAAAAATCAACCTTGGACATCACATTCCGGAAGCAAGGAGAGACAAATGAGCTATAACCTGAACTAGCATACCAAGACGATAAGAAAAGACAATATATCCTAAGACTCTCTGTAGATGGGGTGGTAGATAGATCAAAAGGCTATCATCAATATGTATTGCTAAGGAGTTAAACTAAATAAAGCTGGGTGGAATTCATAGGTAATTAGAGATCTGGGGAAGAAATGCAAGGAAGTAAATTTGAAATTAAGTCCAAGAGAAATAGAATTATTTTTATTTTATTTTTTGCATCTGTATAAAATAGTATTGTTCCCTTGCAAAACTACAGAACTTATTTGGCTTTAGCAATATTAACAAAAATAAAAGAATAGGGAGACAAGGGCAGGGTGAAATGAGAGAAAAGGGAATGATGTAAATGTCACATCATGCCTTGTTCTGTGGATCCGTCTGGTGATGGCTTCTGGTATCCAGTACTCTTTTTACAATCCTTGCTTAGTTTTTCTTAGGTTTTCTAGTTTTCTATTCCATGTCTGGTTTTCCTTATGCTGGGTTTTCTGGGTTCATTCCATTATTCCATCCCTGGAATTCCCAGTCTCCTGGATTCATTTATATGTTTGTTTTATGTTGCCACACCCATTTGTTTTCCATTTTCCTTTTGTTTCAGTCTGGACCTGCAGCAGTGTTTCAAGTCCCTTTCTTGCAGGTAAGTGCTATTGTGGTTTAGTATGGTTCTTTTAGCAAACATTAGGCAGTGTAGGACCTGTCGAATATGGGGTACATTGGCGTTGTGGCAGGCTTATGCAATATATGATCATATAATGTAACTAAATCCCCATACTTTTCATATATAGTGCTTAGTTATGTCTCCTCTTGTTTTGCCTATTATATCTTGTCTTGTTTTATTTTGTAATCCCAGTTCATGTACAGTCCTGTCCTGGCCTGTTCTTGTTTTCCTCATGTCTTGTGTACGTGTTCTGGGTTCTGTTTTTTATTGTCCTGCTCTGGTTCTGGGTTCTATTAGTTCTGTCTTGTTTTCATGTTTGGTGACTATCCTATCCTTGCCTTCTTTCTGTACTGGATACATGTCTGCTGCAGAGCCCCCCTATCCAGTTCCTGGGAGGTCTGCATATCAAGCTCCTAGTTCCTGGGATCCGCTGTAGCTGCATCAGGGTTCTGGTATGTGGCCGCGCAAACACTGGTGCTCAACGCCAGAGGACGTGTGGTTACCCTGCACCAGGCCCTGATAGTCCATTACCACGCTGAAGACTCCCACTTCTCATCAGGCACTCAGGGGTCCCGGTTTCCGTACCGCCACCCGTGACAGTAAACTTGATTTAGTGTTTTATTTCTCTATCTCTCTCTCTTTTCCTTGTTTCTTTCCTTGCTAGATTGCGTGATAGGCTGCGTTATGGGGTTTTTAGTCCTCACACGCACTTCTTGTTTTTTCTGCTCATACCCACAGGTGTCATCAGACTAATGTAAATATTCAAATAGCTGAACAGGGGCTGCAAGCCATTAAAGAGTCAATAGACCCATTAATTTTTGGCAAGATTTCTCAAATCTTTATTCGTATTATTTGTTGTTTGTGTCCCAGGGACTTACCCGTACCTGCCCAAACCTTACACATTATTTAAAATTATTTATCTCTCAATGACTCTAAACTCAAGAAACAATTCCAAATTACTCACAATTAATTTTATTTCTATGAATGCCAATGATTTAAACTCCCCGTTAAAGTGATCACTTATGTTCAGGGAACTGAAGCAACGCCATACAGATATTGGCTTTATTCAAGATAGATAAAACACCAGTAATAAATCATCATAATTTCCCGCAAATATACTATTCACATTCACCTAATCAAAAGAACAAGGGGGTAGCAATACTTATTAATAAGAACATCTCTTTTGTTTTAAAACATAAATGGACAGATAAAGAAGGAAGAGCAATCTTTTTAAAAGGGCTTATTGGGGAACAACAGGTTACCCTAGCCAATATTTATGCCCCAAATAAGGACCAAAATATTTTTATTTGCTCAATATTAAATAAACTAACTGAATTTGCTGTGGGTATTATTATCCTAGGGGAGAATTTTAATGTTTGTCACGGCACAGGCCAAGCCCTGCAAACCTGGCTGGGTTTGAGCTCACAGCTCCAGCATACCAGTCAGGTTCTCTGCCATGCTGTCCACCAGAGGGCTTCAGTATCTGTCTGCATTATTCTGCTTCCTGACCCCTTGCCTGGATTGAGCAGTACTGATCCATCTGCAACCCTTTTCCAATTAGGGTTAGCTGCATCTAATTAGCAGGCTGTAAAAGCCAGCGCTGCCTGAAACCTAGGATCTGGTCATTTTGCCAGTTTGGTGTTTCCTGACGGATCTTTGCTACGCTACTGACTGATTTCCTGGACTCTGTTTGGACTGTTTTGACCCAGAACCCCAGTCGACAAGGATGTTGGCTGTAGGTAGCTTGTGTATGGCCCCCCCAGCCACCCTTACGGCTACTGTGCGACCGGTGAGGGTTTGAGCCTTGACCGTGTGTGGTTGTACCACAGTTAGAGTGGCCCCAGAGTCTCTCGTAGCTCGGGCCTCCACATCATCCACTGTAATCCATTGACAGCGGTGGTCCCGGTTGTCGCCTCCGGTTTGTACTGGGTTAACCTCATGTAGGACACTCCACTGTTCTTCCTGATTGGGGACGTAGGCAACACTTTCCTGCTGGACACAATGCTGATCTGGGTGACCAACATATTCAAATTTCACCCAGATCGGTTGAGGGGTTCTCAAAAAAGGTAGAAATCTTCTGTGACCGGCTAACCGTGGGCTGGCTGCCCAAAATAGTTCCATGAGTTTTGGGTGGTTTTGCCAGTCACTTCAGTAAAGGGGGGAAAAAAACGAATAAAGTACCGAATGGATCTCCCTGGCTCTCAGCAGCGATTGTTCCCCTCTGTCGAATGCACAAAAATACCAAATAGCGTTCTTGTAGCTATTCGGGAAATATAGTTCCAGCGTTCGTCTGTTGGAGACCGGTGTTCGGGAAGTCGAGTGTCCGATTTTAGTTCAAGACACTCGATGACCAAGTCCCGCTGCCTTTGTTCGGCTGAAAAAAGATGGCCGCGGTTTTCTCGCGTTCGGTAGTACGTACGCTGGTCGAACAGATAGAGGGGTTAATTGACGAATCCTTTGAAGCTGAATGAGCCAGGAGGGTGGTCTTTGTTCGGTAGTTAGATCTACCGAATGAATATAGGTGAACTACGGGGAATAAATAGGGATTTCTTCACAACAGTCTCAGCCAATCCTATGGAAAATCATTGTCATTGGCGCAGAGAATCACTTCTGATGATGTTAGCCAAGCAGGCAGATCAGGGACAGAGCCAGCAACTGCAGACTTGAAAAAATGTAATATTTTACTATATTTAGGTGGTCAAGGGGGTGGGGGCAGATGTGTTAGATGGTGGTTTTAACACTGTAGAGTCAGGAAGGCATGTTTGTGTTCCTTTAGGGAAAGGTGTTGTAGTCACAGAATTCATTTTAAAATCCTTTTGGACAAGTGAGTGTGAGTGGTTGCGTCTTAGATGCTAGACCCCTATTCCTACATCTTTGTGTAGTATATCTGGAAAAACTAGATTATTAATTCAGTGATCAAAGCTACATTCAGCATAATGACTAAATATTTAAGACAATTAAAGTGTATTGAAAGTCACTTTGGCCTGAGATGGGACTGTGGAATGTATTTGAATGTATATCCATTTATTCATGAGATAAATATTAAGCACATATGGTGTATGTGTCATGTATGGTAGCTACAACTGTTTCATTTATATAAAATGAATTATATAATTGAAACTAAGTTGCTATAGTGCCCAGGGGTCCCTGATGTGGAGTGCCTTTTTTATGACTGGGGAACTACTGCTTGGCTTAGAGCATCAGCTGACTGCTCTAAGGCAATCAGTAGCACTCCTGCCCAGTAACACTCACAGCCCATGAAACTCCAATGGACAAAACCATAGACCACTGGGGGAAGAGAAATCTGACATTGGAGAGCAAGATTTAACCCCTATATGTAAGAAGGCAAAAGGGACCTCTGGACACCACAACAACTTCCATTGAATCATTTGAGCAATTTATCTTTCCTACTCTTCCGTCACTGCACTTACATGTAGTAAAAGAATCTTAAGTGAATGCCACTGTATTATAAAAATATTTTCGTCATTAGAATATGAAAGAAACAAATGTATAAAAAATACATTTTTGTAATCTGTAAAAAGTTAAAGAATAGTTTAAAATGTATCAGAGATAGGTGTCTAACATAATCTATTTAATTAAAATATATTTCAAGCGGGCATCTTAAATTATTGTGAAAACAGATAATGACATTAAAAGTTTTAAATTCTGAATGCCTCAGGCACAAATCTGGCTAGTTTAATAATATCACAAAAGCTTTATTGTTTAATCAAACATTATTACAGCCTAATCTTTCCCAGAATGTGTCAAAGGTGCCAAATGTATCAAAGAGAAGTCAACTCTTTAAAATGACTGTGTTGTAGGTGGCTTTTCTCTCCTGTGATGTTGGATAGCTTTATGACTGAGCAATATATATGCAATAAATTGTGCTAGAGTTAATATGTTTTACTTTATTTTTTTTATTGAAGCAGTTGTTTAAGGAGACAGCAATAATAAAATTTAATTTAGTCTTACAAGATACTTTATAATAAATATACACTATAATCATCTTGTAAGTTGTATAGTTATGAAACATTTTTCAAGATTTCATGTCTGTTTGTCTGTCTATCAGTGTGTAGTGAATACTATTCTTTTTTGAATTCCTATTAAGAAAGTGTTATCTGGTTTGCCCTGGGGGATGTCTAATCAGTACACCCCCTCACTTCCCCCACTCCTATTCCATATTACGTAAAATAATTAATACTAATACCGAAAGATCAAAAAAAAAAAAAAAATACAATGATACCATAACATTATATATTCTAAAAGCAAATAATATTTAAAGTGCACATGTCTCAAATATTATATGGTGCCACTTCAAAGAGAATATATAATTGAAATTGTAAATTGTGCTAAACATGCTAGCAAGTTGTGGTTAATTTTATAATCAAACCATGGACTCAGAGGTGTTGTCTCCACACCCATCCATGACAGGCAGACAGGCCCTAGTTTAAGGTTTTTCTTGTTCACGGGCCGCACCTAGGCTACAAGAAGAAACCATTCACTTTGCTCTTCCAATTCAAAGAAGTATACATTTTGACAATTGTTCTGCTGGCACATGTATTACTCCAGTAAAACAATTCAAAAGTTCAAAGAAAAGATACACCAGCACAGCTACGCAATAAACCCATCGGTATTGATACACCAATTGCTAGACATATCTGATGGTTTCATGATGTTTAGAGTTTACATTTAATGTATCAAGCTATTTACTCCATTATGCAAAATGGACTAGTTAAGCATGGCTTGATAATTCTTTGGTTTTGTCTTGGAGTGCAAACTCATTGAGAATGGCACATACGTATGATCCAAATTATATATTGGTTGGTCCAATAAACCTAAAAGGATCACTGAAGGCACCCGGACCACTTCATCAAAGCAAAGTAATCTGAATGCAGTGGCCCTTTAGTTTTAACTTGGGAATCTAAAACATTACCGTTTAGTAGTTACAGCTATGTTATCATTGCAAGTTTAACACACCTCTATTGGCTGTCTTTATGAAAACCACTAGAGTTTTCCTTCCCCTTTGAAGCTGCCCATTCACTTGTCTTTTAGACATTTACAGGGTTATCCACTAAAATAAGAATTCAAAGTGAAAATCAAATTTAAGGTAAAAAAAAAAAAGTCAGTTATGCTTCTAGTTTGACAGCTTTGGCCTTACATTTGAAATTCACTTTGTTTAACCCTGTTATCAGAAAATACATTTAAAGGGGCAGTATAGTCACCAGAACAACTACAGCTTGATGTAGTGGTTCTGGTGTCTGTGGCCTTTCCCTGCAGGCATTGTAATGTAAACATTGTCTTTTCAGTGTCATTCAGTGTCTCCACCCTCTGCATGGAAGATCTGAACTTTCCTCAAAGAGATGCATTGATTCAATGCATTTCTATGAGGAGATGCTAATTGGCACATTGCTGCATTTTTCAGCACGTACACCTTAGTGTCCCAAATGCTTTCATATGGGAAAGCATTGGATTGGCTGAGATTGTCAATTTTGATGATCTCAGTCAAGGAGACGGAATGTGGACTGAGCCAGCCACAACGGACCTGCTGGCCGCTGGAATAAAGGTTAGTAAATTCACCTTTTACATTGATTACAGGGAGGCCAGACACCTAAATAGTGTTTTCTTAGAGCTATAGTGACAGGAATACTTATCCAAATCTGTCTCTTGTACTCCTAAAGAGCCATACTCCACTCTTACCTCCAACTTTGCTATTTTTTCACCTTGTTTGGTGGCTGTCACCCTTGCTGCCTTGTTGTGTATTTGTACCCTACCTCCTCTAGACTGTAAGCTCATTTGAGCAGGGTCCTCCTCTACCTATTGTTCCTGTGTCACTGTGTAATTGTCTCATTAATTGTAAATCCCCCCACCCCCTTTTCATAATATTGTAAAACGCTGCAGAATTAGTTGGTGCTATATAAATACCAAAAGGACAGGAATAATAATAATAATATTCCTGTCACTATAGTGGAGCTACATTTATTCTATCACAATCCTGAATAAATTGGTTTGAGGTAAATTAAAACAAACCAGTGTGTTAAAAAGGTTAAAAGCCACTACACTAAACTATTATGATATGAAGAGGTTTCTAAGATGTTAAAACAACTCCCAATATCTCATAAGAGAAAAACACTATAAACTACAGTGTAAGTATCCAAAAGCTAGAAACCTAGTATATAATGCATTTGTGTATAATAAGAAAAAAGAGATACAAGTAATAAAAATAACAATATTAGATATATATTCAGCAGATACAATGGAACCTATTAAATTCACAAAATATATATATATATATAGCATGAGTATCCCTAATCCTGCTTGCGAAAACAACACAGGGCTGGTGGAACCGATGACAAATAATATACTTCTATATAAAATATATAATATGTGTTATAAGTCCACATAGGGCAGAGCAAATTAGTAAGGAACTGATTGCTAAAATTATGTTTAGTATCAAGAGTGCGCTTGTAAAAAATAAATAAAAGCTAAAGATATGAATCCAAATAGTATATTTATTGAAAATCCTTCAAATATAAAAATAAGAATAAAAATCAGAGTAGAGTAGGATAGCCAGTCTATAGGAAGTGGATAAAGCAAGATAACCTTAAGTCCAGACCCTGATGGACGAGGATTGTAGCAGTACATGTATACTCTGTGTCCTGACGGGGTGATGTTTCAAGTAGGTCCGGGGTCGGCAGCAAACAGGAATACTCGCAAGTGAATCCTTACTGATAGTGGCTTAACTAGCTCAACAGTTGTCTGTTCTCTTACGCGTTTCGTAGGGAGGCAGCCCTACTTCATCAGAAACTGTATGAGCTATGTAGCATCAGGAGGCTTTTATATATGGATGTCCTAAATTGCCAATTTGTGACATTAAATAATTAAGTACTTTAAAAAAAAAAAAAAAACATGATCTGTTGAAATTTTTTAAATAAGCGCATATTTAACACTGTGATACTCTAATAACTTATGCAACATAAGATGAGATATCTTAAGCAGCAAACAATCACATATTATACAAATACCACAAATATCTTCAAATCTTATAATGGAATATATACACAGAGAAAATGCAACAGTAAAAATTGGATGCAATCAGAAAAGGATGACTTTCAGTATATAAATAGACATAGAATTGTAACAAGCATTGTATAAATTAGATGTTGTAGTAGTTGTAATGTTACAGATTGAGGTCAAATAGATACAGTACATAATTGCACATATATTTAAACAGGAGAGAATACTTGTATCAATGTTATAAGAAAAAAAAAAACACTATTTGGTGCATATTGATATATATGAAATTGGGAATAAGAATAATGTTAAAATGAAATTAGTGTAGAAATATAAATAAATGGAAATACAATAGAAAACAAAAATAAAAAGAAAGAAATAGAATAAAATAGAATAGAGTTTTAGAGCTATTTACCTTTTCCTGTCTTTTTCCGTCTTTTTAGTCTGAATATTCTTTTTTGAATATCAGAATATTTATATTCTATATCCCAATAACTCAAGTTCTGCATTGTTTAACAGTGAGCTTTCTCTCCTCCCTGATTGTTAGAATGCATGATTAAGGTTTCTAAATCAAGCCTGTTTACTGCGTGGGACAAGAGAGGAAAGGCCCTGCCATTTCCACTTACCTCACAGTCACTTACGAGGACAGAATGAGCTTCTCTGCCGTTTGAACTACAATTTTTGACAAAGAAAAGAAGGTAAATGAGGCTTTCGAAGCTAAAATTCACTCTGCCTTTCTTTGCAATGTAAAATGAATGTAAATCATACAATACAAAGTAATAAGGGAAAGGAGTATTATTTTTCATTTTACAGCCAACGTTTCATCCCCATAAGCCTGCTGTCTTACGAAAGGTCCAGTAATGGGAGTTAAACATTGACTGTATGTTTGATTTAACTACATTGTATTTTGTTTAGTCTAAATCATATGAGTGTATTAAATAAATGCAAATAAATGCATAATACTCATAAATCACAAAGCTAATGTATAACTGAAGTTTTTTTAGTTCAATCTGTCATTTTAAAGAAAAAATAGATATGGACACACACACACACATAATTACGATTAATGGATGCTCAGTGACACACACACACTGACACATAGTCACTGATGTTCACACATACACATACTCACACTCATTAACAGATACTAGAGCACAAACACACTCATGCTATATTTTATACAAACACTGGCACACATAATCACCAATGCACACATAGTCACTGACATAAACTGGCAGTGTGACTCTCACATGGTGACCGTGCATTAAGGGGTCAGTATGGGTGGTGACTGTGATATGGTGACTCACTGTGACATAATGACTGTGTGGGAGAGGTAAGTATAGGGTGTGACTCTGATATGGTCAATGTGTGTGATGGGTAAGTGAGAGTGGTGGTGGGGACATGTTGATGCACTGTGACATGGTGACTGTTTGTGAGGGATAAGTGTGGGGGATGACTGTAACATGGTGACTGACTGTGACATGGTGACTGTGTGTGAGAGGTAAGTGTGTGGTGACTGTGTGTGAGGGGTAAGTGTGGGGGATGGCAATGTATGGGGTGGGATTGATGTTACAGTTGGGGTAGATTATGTGTGGGGAGGCTGCAATTCCTTGTCCCCAAACATTTCTATTCATTTTGTTAAATGTATTTATTAATGTATTATTATTATTTTTGGGGCTAATTATCCTCCTACATACCTTATTGTAATGAGGGAAAAATCGAATCTTCCTTCCATGGTTGTCCAGCGTTTTTGTTGGTGTTCTGGTAATCCTGGCTGGTAGCAGATCCCTTGAAATGTCCCCTTCTTATCTATGACTGAGAGGAAGCATTTGCAGAGAGCTGCTCCAAGCCACAGGAGCAGCCTGTAAAGGAGGCAGCGCAGGGCCATGCAGGTAGGTAACAGAACACCTGGCACCCCAACTGGTTACCTTCCACTGACGGATGCTCCTAATGCTTCCCGAGGGCTCCAAGCACTCCACCAGACACCATAACCACCGCAGACCCCACGAACCGCCGCAGCTTGGTTGGGGTCTCGCCGTCTTCCACCCACTCTGGACCCAAGACCAGGGTCCAGCTTCCAGTAGGTAGACCTCTCTTAAATCCAGAGAGCAGGAACAGGAACAAGCTCTTACCAGAGCTTAGTGATTATACCCTGGGGAGTATAGTGATTATAGCAAACCCCCAAACATGAGCCAAGACTTCATGAAGGTGCAAGATGATCTGTTTAATGGTGGCCACAGCTTGGCCTTTTATGCAGGTCTTCCAGCAAGGGATACTCCCAGAGGGACCTTGTGGGGGACTGGAATACAATTACAGTAGCCAATCAAAATATAATACAATGTGAAACACTCCCACACAAACAGTAAAATCCCCTCCTCCCCTCTATCCTGGAGATAATTGGCTTAAGTGACTGTAATAAACTTAATTGTCTCCAGGTACAGAAAATATCTCTAAATTACAACTGCAACAAAATACATAAAAATACATAATTTATAATCCACAGAACTGAACCCTCACATTTGACATAGCGTGGATCTGAGTGCTCAATATATCAAATCAGCGCTCAAATCCCACGAACATAGTCGAATCGCCATAGGGTTCAAGTGTTTTCACCAACCGTTCAGCAGAAATCTGTCCATCTATTTTCAATGTTAAAAGTGCACTATAGTACAAGGAAGGGTGGGGTCAGACAATAGCAAGGGCTGAGGGGAGATTGAGGAGGGACAAAGCAGCCAGTTTAAACTGGTCTGGTAGTGTCCCTGGGACAATGCCCTGCCGGGGAAATAATAGGACAGGAAAAAGAGGTAGGGGTTAACGCCTTCACTACTGAGAACTTTTTGATTGAAAAAAAATTGCATGGTATGTATTTGAAAACACGTTTGCACAGCAAGTATATTAACATTTAATAGCAATTTTGTTTATATATTACTTTGCAGGGAAATGTAAACAGTAAAATTATGTAAAGACACACAATTTTTATTTTGCACTTATTCATTTAGCCTTTATAGCTAATATTTGGGAAATTAAAAGCATGTAGTTTCTTGCTAAATATATTTTACACTGGGTCTGAATGGTTATTATTGAAGAAAAAATAAAAATATTTCTCACACATAGTAGATGTGACAAAAATAGATAAATTAAAATGGTCATATGCCTTGCTTATAGGTATTTGCAATGATTAGAAGGCATTACTAGCAGTAAAACCTACTTAAATTGCAACAGTAACGACAAATATAAAATGGATGTCTTCATTTGAGCATAATGCCCAGATTCAGTAAATGCAGTTAGATCATATATGTCTAAAATAAAGGTATTTAATACTGCTGTATCAATATGTATCAATATCTGGACTGCTAGTGTAATGCTGACAGTGAATTATGGAGTTATATTATGGACTCCTTTCACTCCTTCCCCCATGAGATTTAGAAGTGAAGTGGTTAAAAAGACAAATGTATAAAATCGAGATAAAACTAAAACAAACATACCAAAACCACTCAAAGTTAAGATAGAGTGGAACTGTATTAAAATTGTCTGATAGAGGATGGTATCTTGCTTTATACATAAAATGAGAATCTTAGTTCAGGAGGCAAAGAGGAAATCTGGAACCATAGCTGAAGACATAGATGATAGACTATAAGAAATGTTCTAAATGTTTGCAAGCAAACTATAGTTTATTTTCTCCAATACAAACATTGTCACAGTTTATGTCTTACTTTTCACTACTATTAATCAGTTCTGGACAGTTGTGCTGGATAATGATTATATTATATTTATTATATTAGTGTATTATACATGCATTTTACTTTTTTTTTATCTGTTGCATATTTGAGAACAGAAACAATAAATATAAAATAAAATATATAGGATTTATATATGGGATGGAAAACTGATTTCTAAAAGCTGAACTCAATTTAAATTACATATTAATAATCATGGGTTCCTTAGATGAAAGCAGATTAAGTTGAGATATTTTCAATAAAACTGAAATTAAGCTGCTTTAATTTTATCTTTCATTTCATACCTTTTATATGAAAGAAACATAATCTTAATTGTATCTGTGAAGTCAATGCAGAGCTTGATTTTTCCATATGCAAATAATGTATAAAGCTGTAAAGATATGCAAATATATGTACTGAGAAGTTAAATATTTTACATGAAATGGATGTCAAATGCATATCTGTACCTGAAAGATCTCTGAACTATACTGAGAAGTTTATTCTCCGCACAGTAAAATCTCCAATTCAACCCAGTTGGATGCTTTTTTTTTCATTCTCTTTTATTTTGGACTGCATTTTGAATCATCACAGCTCTCTGTTTAGTAAATTGACCTGAGACTTAGGATATCTAAAATATGAGGCTGGTTTTAAAGATTCAGCTGTGAAATACTAGTAAGTACATTAAAAGGTACATCACAAATGCATATTTACTATCTAATCAGTGTAAAGAATAATTGTTAACACCTGATTGTATGTTTCTTGGAATCTGCCTATTCACCCAGATCATTTGAGATTTCAAGTATCACCTGACTCGATTAAGTTTTGAGAATTCAACTGCTTAATTCTATACGCTGTTGTACGCAAGATGTGACATTTTTATGCCACGTATTACGTCAATCAAATGATTGACATGTAGCACTAATCTGACATGGAATAAATCAGAAATCTATTTAAAGGAGTGTCCATTCGCAAAGGATAATCTAGTGCCTCTACATATTTTACTTGCCCGTAGGAAAACCACACTATAACCCAAGCAGCTGTAGGACAAACGTGCAACTTCGTTTTTGTAAGCAGTCATTGTGATCTTTATAGTTCTAAACTACTTAAGAAATCAGCTATACAGATCTAATTCCTAAGTTCTCAAAGCTTTTATGCATGGAAGTCACAGGAAAGTTTTGTCCTCTGACGTTGTTCCTCAAAACAAAAATTGAATTGCTAAGGTAAAATTTTTACTTGAATCGGTTTAGTCTAATAATACTAAAAAGAAAAACATAAGGAAAAATATCAAAGCTGAATTTTCAGGGAACAAAAGACACCCAAAACAACAATTAGAATTAAAAATGTAAAAAAATTATAATTCCATTTAGAGCAGTTGGTCTTCTCTACCTTTGTGAGTATATTTTTTTTATTCCATTTCTAGCAATACATTTATCAAACAGTGAGCACTATTTGTTGCATTTTATTTCTGCTTTTGGGTTTCTGGAATCTTTCCTACTGAGGACACCCACACCATATCCTGTAAGTGGGCATTATACCACTGCATGCTATATACACTGGAGCTGGCTATGGCTCCACTAAAGGTGAGTAACCCATCGTTATTTCTATTACCTCAACTTTGATCGTATTGATATATTGCTCTTTCCCACTTTTGTCTTTTTATACTATATATGGATTACATCAAAGAACTTTGAACACCTGCATACCGTTCTAGACAAGATTGTTCTGCTCTGATCCTCTAACCACCTGACTTTACTATTACCTTAGAGGGTATTTTTTATTCTGGACTCTCTTTTTATTACATCACTGTTGTTTAAACTATATCTCCGTCATAACCCTAAAATTTCTGTGTTTTTGGCTTTTCACATTTGCAAAGGGTCTTAGAAGGATCCCTTTCTTTGGGTTGCTGCCGTCTTGTTGTTTTTGTTTATTAGCTCTGATCCTTCTGTTTGTCTCTCAAAAAAATGTCTTCATTAAATTTCCAAGCAGGGACTCAGTAAAGACCCTCTCTGATGAAGTGGCATGTAATGTTTTAACATCATCTTTATGGTGTCTTCCATTTTTGCTATATTCAAACCTGGAATTTTAATGAAAAAATATACATTATTTTCACATTTCTAATTGCTATTTTGGGCATATTTCTCACCCTGAAAGTGTAGCTTTGATGTATTATCTTTTCATTGTTTTTAAGTGATGCAAATAATAAGGGTATTACCAGTGAATGAAGGAAAAGTAACCATGTGTGAAGATGAAAGCTGGCCTCTGCACACTGTAAACATGACCCCGCGTGCACTATGCATGTCTTAGCTGACCGTTTTATACTTCATATAATAACTCTGAGTGCTCTTATTGCCCTTAATATCCTGAACGTTGATGTCCTGGAGAATTCTCCTGTGCCTACAGGTTTATACTGGTCACACAGTGGCTACAGTATTAACAGAAAGAGCACCAAGTAAAGCTCTATTAAGAAAAATCAGTATTGGAACGGTGAGCTCTCCAAATGTTTTAGTTAATTTAGCTCTACTTGTTACAAGAGCCCCAACAAGTACAATATAATGATTTGCCTGGTTTTAGGGTCAACTAAGATAGCTATTTACATCAGGTTTTAAAAAGTTCACCTACAATGTTTAATCAAATCCTTTTCTAACTGTAATCTGTAAAATGTGCAAAACATATATTTGATTGTAATTTTGTTTGATTGCAGTTTTAATTGTTACTTTAGTTCAAACAAACTATGTGATGAAAAATAGTTTAGACTTCTTTAACTAACTCTCTTAATATATACACTGCTGCAGAATATGGAACTACTTGAAAATTTCAAATAGTAAAAATTGTCTTGAAATATTGATCTTGTTTTTATCACACACAAGTGGGTTGCTCCGTTTGTTTGTGCCTGTGATTATTAAGTGAAAAGGATCTCATTATCTCAGTTCGGCATGTTCCACACAAAAGTGGAGTCACTGCTTGTTGAAGAAATAAAGAAAGATGATCTAGAGGAATTCCTGACCCTGACCCACAACTATTGATATTCAGTAACACAGGAATATATGAAAATAATTGCATAGTAAATGACAGGAAGCCATTATTAACCACGTCTTAAATACTGCATGCTCTCGGCCAGACCAACCATGCTCAGTACAAACCTTGCAAACCACTGAATGTGTCCTTCCTAAATACCTGCCTCAATTTTCATCTCCTCTCTGTAGGAAATCCACAGTTTTCACTTTTGTAGTACTCTTCTGACTGATGAATTCTGGGAACATTAGCTTAGCAATCAAAATTGAATTTTGCAAAGTTTCTGTGCCCTCTGGGAAAAAAAGCAGTAACTACTTCTTACGTATAACTAAAAAACTAGAGTGAATTTTAAAAAAAGAGGAGAAATATAGATTCATGTAATAGGAAAACCTGCAAAGTGACAGACATGATTTATATTGTGATATCACTGCCTTGTGTCATTAAGACTGGTGAATAAGTTTACTATTCTATTAATTATGTAGCATTATCTATAAAGTACTGGAAAGTTGCAGCACATTATTAGACGTACATGTAATTAACCACTGAAAAAAAGAGTTACCTGCACACTAGCCCAACTCCCTCTGCATATTTACGTAAGTGGAGGTTATCTAGTAACTCCAATGGGCATTAGATGCAAGCCCACCTGCCACATCACTCTTAGATGGGTCCTGCACTAACAATTCATCTTGTTTCCTTCAGCTTCAGGCAAATATAGCTCTAATGAGACAGAGAGGGGTATTTTTCTAATCCCCTACATACTTATTAACCCTTACTAGGGAACACATGAGATGGCCATCAGCAGTATAACATGGCTGTGTGATACAAAAGTGAATGCAAATACACACAAATAAAACCTGCTGTCAAACTCCCACTACTCCTGGACTGCAGCAACGACCATAGCATACACCAGCCCCAATACATACAATAAAAAACAGTTATCTGCGCACTAGCCCAAATCTCTATGTGTATTTAAATAAATGAAGGTTATCTAGTAACTTCAATAACAATTAAGTAATTAAATAGAGACACATAATGGTAAATGACCAGTAGATGTACATGCAGCACACACCATGCTTCTGTTCCCTTCTCTGAGTGATAGTGCATTTGATTAAAATGCTACGCCTTTACATACGGTAGATTTATAAATGTACCATAACACATCAAAATCTAAGTTAAAAATATCCTGATTCAGGCACCTTGTTAAAGAAAGGAAAAAAAAAAAAAGAACTTTTACAATTCATATTTTATGTAATCTTATATATTTTATTTAGTATTTATTTTCTGGTCCAGGACATGACAGTACAAAACTTATTGAATAATTCAATACCGAGGACAACTTGGTTGCAAAGGTTCACTAGTTAGATTGACATTTAATGAAGAGCATAAATGTCTGATACAAATCATTTGGAGCCCATTTCAGAATATACAATGCACCAGAGGTTTTGTTTTATTTTTTTTGTATTGCAGCAGTAGTAGTGCTGCTTAATTTTCTTTTTGTTATTGCACTTACCATACTTAAGTTAATAATTGTGTATAATATATTATTGGACACCAAATGAATAAAGGGACACTATATTCACCAAAACAACTTTAGTTTAATGAAGCAGTTTTTGGTGCATAAATCATGCCTCTGAAGTTTCACCGCTCAGTTCTCAGACATCTAGGAGTTAAATCATTTTGTTTCTGTTTATTCAGAACTGGCCACACCTTCCCTGGCTATGACTGACACAGCCCTCATGAAAACAAATTGGTTTAATTTTCAATTAGATGTAATTTACTTTAAAAGTTTGTATCTCCTGCTAAGTAAATTGAACTTTAATCACATAAAGGAGGTTCCTGTAAGGCAAAGAAAGCTATTAACAAAGCAGGAGATAGTACATTCCAAATTAAACAGCATTTGCAATAAAGGAAGATTAAACATTAGATGACTCTTTACAGGAAGTGTTTAGTAAAGCTGTGTAAATCACAAGCAGTGAGGTGTGACTAGAGCTGCATAAACAAAGTTATTTAACTCTTAAATGGCAGAGAATTGAGCAGTGAGATTGCAGGGGCTTAATCTATATACCAATGCTGCTTCATTAAGCTAAAGTTGTTTTGGTGACTATAGTGTCCCTTTAAATAGAGAAATACAGAATTCTTAATCTAGCTTTCATCTTGTTCATAAACACAAACAGTAAAGCTAAATTGAATTTGTCATGATATTGTGCATTATAGTATATTTCATTTGAATAACAGTTTACATTTTATTTACTTACGTTGTCATAAACAGATGAATTAAAAACATGTGTTAAATGGCAATATTAGAAACATAGAAACATAAAATGTGACGGCAGATAAGAACCATTCGGCCCATCTAGTCTGCCCAATTTTCTAAATACTTTCATTAGTCCCTGGCCTTATCTTATAGTTAGGATAGCCTTATGCCTATCCCACGCATGCTTAAACTCGTTTACTGTGTTAACCTCTACCACTTCAGCTGGAAGGCTATTCCATGCATCCACTACCCTCTCAGTAAAGTAATACTTCCTGATATTATTTTTAAACCTTTGTCCCTCTAATTTAAGACTATGTCCTATTGTTGTAGTAGTTTTTTTATTAAGTGTTCTTGCATAGCAAGACCACTTAATGTTATCTCACATTTATTAAGTGTTCTTGCATAGCAAGACCACTTAATGTTATCTCACATATATATTATTATTATTATTAAGTGTTCTTGCATAGCAAGACCACTTATTGTTATCTCACATATATATTATTAAGTGTTCTTGCATAACAAGACCACTTAATGTTATCTCACATATATATTATTATTATTCTTATTATAGCAAAATTTGCCACCCTAACTCCTCCCACAGTTTTTACACTACATAGACAAAAATTTACCAAAGCGTGCAGATTGTTCCCGATCGGATTGCTATTACTTTGTGGAACGTTTCGCCGAATGGTTCACGGAATATCGTCGTTCTTGTGGCGAAATTTGTCCCATAGGAATGAATGGCAAAGCTAGAGTGGGAGCTGGCAAAAGCTGAAAAATCAGGACATGATTTCTAAACTGCCACCACTCCCTTATTTTCAGGACCACCTATACAAATCTTATATCAAAATGTTCAGCTATCCCTGCTGCCACTAAACATGTCAACGGCTAAGCCATAGTCCTGATAGTTTTCACAATATAATCATTTGTTTGCAACTAACGCTGTCCATTGACATTCATTGAAACTTCACTCTACAAAGCTCAAATTTGAAGTGCAATTTCTAAACTGCGACTGTGCCTTCATTTGTAATACTTCAGAGACATACTATGCATCAAACTGTAGGTCTGGGTCTTGTGATTCTCACAATATAAAGCTCTTCGCTGTAGGATTTATAGTTTTTAAAATACGACCATTGAAGATGGCAACCGCCAAAATACTCTGACCTGTGTAAGGCTGCAGCAGCAAGTGATGTCATAGACAGGGCCTTTTGAACACCTGCTAATGTTTTTATAAATGTATGGTTTAATGTAACTGTGCAACAATGTTGCAATTAAATGTGCTATGTAAATGATAACAGTTACTCCGCCCACTCCAGTTGTAGACTACTGGTGGAGGCAAGAACACTTCACACAATTTCCCCAGAAATTGTAGCTTTTCTAGTTATTCTTATTCTTATTATAGCAAAATTTGCCACCCTAACTCCTCCCACAGTTTTTACACTATATAGACAAAAATTTACCAAAACGTGCAGATTGTTCCCGATCGGATTGCTATTACTTTGTGGAACGTTTCGCCGAATGGTTCACGGAATATCGTCGTTCTTGTGGCGAATTTGTCCCATAGGAATGAATGGCAAAGCTAGAGTGGGAGCTGGCAAAAGCTGAAAAATCAGGACATGATTTCTAAACTGCCACCACTCCCTTATTTTCAGGCCCACCTACACAAATCTTATATCAAAACGTTCAGCTATCCCTGCTGCCACTAACCATGTCAACGGCTAAGCCATAGTCCTGATAGTTTTCACAATATAATCATTTGTTTGCAACTAATGCCGTCCATTGACATTCATTGAAACTTCACTCTACAATGCTCAGATTTGAAGTGCAATTTCCAAACTGCGACTGTGCCTTCATTTTTAATACTTCAGAGACATACTATGCATCTATGCATTCTCACAATATAAAGCTCTTCGCTGTAGGAGTTATACTTTTTAAGATACGACCATTTGAAGATGGCAACCGCCAAAATACTCTGACCTGTGTCAGGCTGCAGCAGCAAGTGATGTCATAGACAGGGCCTTTTGAACACCTGCTAATGTTTTTATAAATGTATGGTTTAATGTAACTGTGCAACAACGTTGCAATTAAATGTGCTATCTAAATGATAACAGTTACTCCACCCACTCCAGTAGTAGACTACTGGTGGAGGCAAGAACACTTCACACAATTTCCCCAGAAATTGTAGCTTTTCTAGTTTTAAATATTGTCTCCTCCTTTACTGTGTTGATTCCCTTTATGTATTTAAATGTTTCTATCATATACCCCCTGTCTCGTCTTTCCTCCAAGCTATACATCTTAAGATCCTTTAACCTTTCCTTGTAAGTTTTATCCCGCAATCCATGAACCAGTTTAGTAGCCCTTCTCTGAACTCTCTCTAAGGTATCAATATCCTTCTGAAGATACGGTCTCCAGTACTGTGTACAATACTCCAAGTGAGGTCTCACCAGTGTTCTGTACAATGGCATGAGCACTTCCCTCTTTCTACTGGTAATACCTCTCCCTATACAACCAAGCATTCTGCTAGCATTTGCTGCTGCTCTATTACATTGTCTGCCTACCTTTAAGTCATCAGAAATAATCACCCCTAAATCCCTTTCCTCATATGTTGAGGTTAGGACTCTATCAAATATTCTGTACTCTGCCCTTGGGTTTTTACGTCCAAGATGCATTATCTTGCACTTATCCACATTAAATGTCAGTTGCCACAATTCTGACCATTTTTCTAGTTTACCTAAATCATTTGACATTTGGCTTATCCCTCCTGGAACATCAACCCTGTTACATATCTTAGTATCATCAGCAAAAAGACATACCTTACCATCAAGACCTTATGCAATATCACTAATAAAAATATTAAAGAGAATGGGTCCAAGTAAAGAGAATGGGTCCATATTAT
Source organism: Pelobates cultripes (assembly GCA_933207985.1). NCBI lineage: Eukaryota > Metazoa > Chordata > Amphibia > Anura > Pelobatidae > Pelobates > Pelobates cultripes. The sequence continues at coordinate 35,146,360 of OW240912.1, read as the reverse complement.
TGATGAAGATGCTTCTTTAATTATACACTGTATATTATCTATGTTCATACTTTTTATCATTAAAAGTTATCCTTAAGGTGAAATATAAGCTACTTTGTTTCAAGCACAACTATTTTTTTCCTAGCTTGTTGCAAAATTGGAAGTGCTTCAGACGAGGGTTTTTTTTTGCCTTCTTTTGGATCAACAGCAAAAAACATATGTGAGGAAGGCTGAACTTGATGGACGCAAGTCTCTTTTCAGCTATGTAACTATGTAACTATTTTCATGTCAATGGAAACCTAACCTAGAATATCAACTGATAAGTCATTCCATTTACATCAGATGTCAGTCATTTATGGCTGGGTTCATAGGTATCTTTCAATACATGACATAATAGATGTTAAAAAGATTTTATGATGATGTGTTGGACAACAAACAAGTAGAACAGCTTACAAATCTTACACACATATATATATACTATTATATTTTATTATTGCTTACCTTTGACTATGCTACAGTGGCATGACAGAGAAGACCAAAGTGTGATTTGTATTGACCTGTAGAATTTTTTAGTAAGTGTATATATTATATACAATAAAACAGGTAGGACTTTTAGCACTAATGAAGGTATAGGTAGGTGACTGAAACAACCCAAAACAGAATCTCTTCTCTTCTAACGGATAACATAGTTCAATATGTTATTAAAGTGAGCAGCGCCTTGTAGATGTCCTCAAATCCAGATGATAAGCAGTAGATATGTAAACATCATTAAAAACCAATTTCTTTACAATTGCTTATCAATTAAAGGATCACTATAGTGTCAGGAAAACAAACCCGTTTTCCTGACACTATAATACCCTACGGGTGCCCCCACCCTCAGGGACCCCCTCTGTTTGCTCTGAAGAGGTTAAAAGCCGTTCAGCTACTTACCTTAATCCAGCACCAGGCTCCCTCTCTGAAACTGCTATGTTTACATGTGAAGGATTAAAACCTGAGGGACCAGGCACCCAGACCACTTCATTGAGCTGAAGTGGTCTGGGTGACTATAGTGTCCCTTTAAACTGTTAATAGCTCCCAATTGATCCCTCTTGTGCAAATGTAATTAAAAACACACACAAGACACACTAAGTATTTAGTGAATACTATTCTACCAATCTACTTCTCTTCTCCTACCCTTACCTTTTGTTTCACTTTACCTCACTTCCTCTAGCATGTAAGCTCATTGAGCAGGCCCTCAACCCCTCTGTGCCTGTGCATCCAACTTGTCTGGTTACAATTACATGTTTGTTAGTCCACCCATTGTAAAGCGCTGTGGAATTTGGTGGTGCTATATAAAAAAAAAAAAGAATAATAATGATAAAAAATAAAAGGATAGGAAAACAGCATATGGTGTAGTATTTTCTAAAAATCGGTTTAAAGAATATAAAAATGCATTCACAGTTTTTTGGAGCTACAGATCAGCTCTACATGGCAGCTCCTGGGTGGTACAATTCCCACCTATGGATATGTTGGTTCAGTTGAGCCTTGGCAGAAGGTGTGTCTGGATCTGATCACAATAGTGGTGTTTGAGTATCCAAGCTTGGGTACAGCAAATCATTGTTGAACTTAATAAAACTGCAAAAAGTGCTCACTGGTACTAACCATAAATAAAATGAAATAAAAAAAGAGGTACTCACAAAGGGGGGACAAAAATGAGTTGTTTTTTGCTGATCAAAGTCCATGCAATTCAAGTTAACAGTTTAATTGATATGCTTTCCTAAAGACATTAGTTTTTAATGAGGTTTTGAAGGAACTGAGACTGTGTGAGAGTCTAACAGAGAAGGCAAGTGGGTTCTATAAGAACAACAGAGCCCTAGCGAAGTCTTGAAGGCAGTCGTCAGAGATGCTATCATAAACAGAGAATAGACACAGATCATAAAGTGAATGAGCATGCTCATAGATTGTGCAAGTCATTTGATCAGTTATATCTCTGTATGGCACTGAAACCAAATGGCCAGGTGTAGTGGTTATACATAACATCTACCATCTTGCAAATATCAAAGACCGTGCAAAAGTCATTAATCATGAAGAAACCAGGCATAGGGATTTCACTATTTATTAATCAAAACAATAATAAAAAACCCACTCTCCTATGGCTGAATATTTTCTCTTTAAATCTCCTATATCACAATCTTTCAAGACTTTGATCAGTGCAGCAATCCTATTTTCTACTGAGATTTTGCATGGGCATAAGATAAGAAATAATAAAGCTTGAATGAATATAAATGCATGAGTTTTTTTGTGTTGCTTCCCATACCTTTTCAGAGAAAAATGCCATTACTATTAGAGTTGCAGTGAAATATAGGAATAATCAGTGACTATGACATATAGATTGGGTTGTCATTTGTATTATATGCAAGAGCTAATGTACTGTACCAGGCTCCCTAGAACTCATGGTTGTACTTATATTTGCTACATGTATAATTGTATCCCTGTTTCTTTTTATTAGATATGATTAATGTATGTCTTTTTTATGATTACTTGATACATCAAGAAATTGGCTGCTGAACCTGTGATGGGCACTGTTTGGATTATCCTATTGATTATTATTACCATTAAATTATTTATAATCTTTTGAAATATGTTATTGTCCATGGGATTGTCCCAGTGATGTATATACACATTTAAAGGATATACATTTAGAAACAATGAGTTTACATTAAAAACCTTTTGCCAGTGGTAATGCAAATGCAACTGTGTGTCATTGCAAATAAAAGTATTATGCAATTTTAGATTTATTATTATTAAAATCTGAAAGCTCCAGTAGGGATTAATGTTATTTCGGCAAGAGGCTTAAGAGTCTGTGTGAAAACCTGCATAGAAAAGAAAATTAATTACACTTCAGAGTCAGTGTGTCATCTTTTCCAATGGTTCAGCACCGTAAGTGCTGAGTTTGCACAATGCCATGAGAAAAAAAGAAGGACGTGGTAATTATAGTCCCAAAGCATCTTTATTGCTTGGAGACAAAATGCCACCAAGTAAAAAAAAAAAAAAAAACACACACGAATGGTGTCCGTGAGATCCCATCATGAAACATAAGAGAGCTGGGTAGCTCTCTCACCACAACAGATGCATGTTTTATCCAGTTTCATCCCGACCATTATAAAAGTATGCACCTACAGATTAAATTGAAGAAGAATTGTGGTGATAACTAGAAAAAACGAGAAGAAAAAAAAAACCTGTGGAGAGAATTAGTACTTCAAAGCAATAAGAATGGACTATCCCATAAAACAATATACAGTGCAGCTGTTACACTGTATATAATTGATGTTATTGAAACAATATTTTGTTACTCTTCTACCTTAGGGGACTAGATCGTATAGCCGTGTATGACCATTATTCTTTATGGGATACACCCATTGTTATTGTGATACTGGTTCCGTATCACTGACATCACACTCCAGATTAGGTCTTGGTGTGTGATATTTTTATTGTAGAATTAATATTTGGCTGACTTGAAGATCTAATTCTTGCCTTAAGTTAAAAAAATACTTCAGTATATATGGATGCAACTGTAACAGAAATCTATCAGAAAAAAATAGAATATACTAGGGAAATGCACTCCTGGGTTGGTGGTTTAAGAAAGAACAATTAGCCAGTCATCAAGTACTTAGCCCCTAGACAATGGCTTTGAAACAGAGAAATAAGTGGCCAAGTAAACTATATTTGGAAATGATATGGACAGATTTGTTTATGTAATGGAATGACGTTTCCTACAGTCATTTAAGGACTACAGTTGCCAAAACATACCTATTTTTAAAGTTGGATTATATTACTGACTGCTTTGTGACCCTTGCAACCCCCTTTAAACTTTTAAAACTTAGTCTAAATACCCCTTTTCTTACGTTATTTTCAGCGCTACCTCACAGATCTTGCAGCCGTCGTCTACATCTTCTGAGTGGTCATCGGGTCTGCTGACTCTCTTCGCTTTCCTCTAATGAATTTCCTCTCATAGGAAATTATTGCAGGTGAAAAGCGCATGCACATCCGGTGCAGCGCTCAGCCAATCAAACTTTTCTCATAGTGATTCATTGACTTCAATGAATCTCTATGGGAAACCTTTGAAGCGACACCGCGCATGTGCGAGGTATGTGCGTTCACGAGAATCGAACTGAGTGACATCTCAGCTTACTAGCCCATCTCCCATTCTAAACACAGCACCCAAACCGGCCCAGTATAACTTACTCTGCCTGACTTCTCAGAAGTCTAGGGAAGCAGCTTGCATATAAGTAAATATATTTATTTTAAAATTATAGTACAAATTATATTTATATATATATATATATATATACACATCAAGATATATATTAAATGAATTAAAAATAAATTTAAAAATATAATAAAATAGTACTTACTGTCAATGTGCAGCCAGATTCCTTTGGGGAAGATCCTCTTCAGCAGATTGCTTTGGTCAAAATCTTCTTCAGCACGCTGTCTTCAGTGAGAGATTCTCTCTCTCACACTGGCCTCTGAGGAATCCAACTGAGATGTGAACAAGGTCCAGCGCGTTCACAACTCACCATAGGCTATAATGCAGGTGCACTCACATCTGAGCTGCCTGTATTACACATGAATAATATTAGATGTCCTCTTGCAATGCATGAGGACATATAACATCAGTTAAGTGTAATCTGCTCAGTGATGATCGCGGAAGAATTGACTTGGAGAATTTTTCTAAGTCAGCTATTTTGGCCTAAATTTTGAATTTCACTTTGAATTCCTGGAAATAGCCCTGTTAAATTATATTGCACATTTTAGAGTGGCCTTTTATTGTGGCTTGCCTAAGGCACACCTGTGCAACAATCATGCTGTCTAATCAGCATCCTGATATGCCACACCTGTGAGGTGGATGGATTATCTCGGCAAAGGAGAAGTGCTCACTAACACAGATTTAGACAGATGTGTGAACAATATTTGAGAGAAATAGGCCTTTTGTGTCCATAGAAAAAGTCTTAGATCTTTGAGTTCAGCTCATGAAAAATGGGGGCAAAAACAAAAGTGTTGCGTTTATAATTTTGTTTAGTGTGTGTGTGTATATATATATATATATATATATATATATATATATATATATATATATATATATACACACACACTAAACAAAATTATTCCTCCATTTGGTTCACAGATCAAGTAAGGAAAAGTAATAGAGAAAAAAAGAAGAGGAGCATTAAACCACCTAAAGATAGTGTGTGAACCAAATGGAGGAAAAATGTGTCTTAAAGTGTACTGCAAAATATATACATACAAATACAGTACACTAAGTCGCTCACTTGCGCTGCTTAGACCATATTCACACTTTTTTCCTGAAATGTTTTCCCAAATACTTATTATGGACGATATTCAAATGCAGGGATTTTGCCATGTACAAGTCGGCAAGAACACAGAGAAGAAACTTTGGTATAAGGGTTATATGATATTCAGTGTGGACTGAGGTTTATTAGTAAAAACTCTGGTATAATCCCAAAAGGTTAGTTGTAACAGTGTTACTGGTAAGAGTTCATGCACACCTAATAACAGGTACTATTTATATTAACAAGCAAGTCCAAAGAATCACCTCAGCAGATATGACACTGTTAACGCTTTAAAAAAATCAGATTGCTTCCAATAGTATACAGACTACATAATATTGAAGCTTTAGTCTCTATTGAAAATAAACTGAACTACCACATTATTAATTGCTGAGAATCATAGGAAGAACAAAGTAGTGATAAATGCAATATCCAACACCCGATAAGATGATGAACAACAGAATTGGATAATGATCCAATTTGTAAATGATAAGATCGGGTCTGCAGTCCTAACTGCATTTTCTGGAAAGGAAGTAGTGCCTGGGTTATTAAAAGATATATGATAGAAGAAACAAATAAAATGAGTCTTATTTCCAAAGCTAGGGTCAATTGCTTAGAATAAGTCAGGAGTTATCAGAACACTTGCTTTTCGAACAGTGCACTTATAGTGAAGACCCAGGCCAATCTAAAGGCTGTAGAATTATATAGAGGACCTTTACTTATGCTGCTCAGGAAATTGCAATTCGGGGTTCAAATTTCCTGCAGTTATCTACTTTGTTTTTCTATAGATTTCCTTTCTTAGATAGAATTTGAAATTCAGAGGCTCTTTTTCTTGCAATTTTCAATTTTCAATAACAGAATTTTATATACGTCATGAAAGGGTTTTGGAGTACAATAATCAGGAGAGGTCGAAGATTGAAGTTGAGACAAAACCAAAACTAATTCCTTTTGTACACACCTATTCCACGAAATCTCGCCATATTACACAAATGATAAAAAAAATATTGGCATGTGTTAAGTGAGGATACAGACCTAAGGAGTATTTTTGGAACAGTTCCAATTATGGTTCTTAAGAAATCAAGAAATCTCAGGTAGGATCTAATGCATGCCAGAGCAAATGAAGACAATATGAAGAGAGACACATGGTTAACACCTCCAGAAGGGATGTATAGGTGCGGATCAATTGTAATAATTCATAAAATCTGTCTCATTTGCACACCCAAGTTTGGGAGAATAGGAGAGCATAAAAGTACGATTAAAAATCGAGTGTTTATCTCGTCAGTGGCCCAACATTTTATTGAAGCAGGACATCGGGTCTCACAACTACAATTTTTGGGCATAGAGCAGGTTAACGTCCAATCCAGAGGGGGTAACAGGTTCAAACTTCTAAGCCAAAGGGAGATGTATTGGATATTTAAGTTAGATACACTGTTTCCAAATGGCATGTATGATGAAAAGGATTTTGCCTGCTTTAGATGATATATTTAGTCTTTTTAACATTTTCTGCTGGAAAATCTATCTTTGTCTTTTTTTTTTTCTAGTTCTTACTTATTTTTTTTAAAACACTTTTATAGTTTTTCACACACGAGAAGGGTGACAGTGATCAGCAAGATCTGGAATAATAGGGAGTTCCTCAAGTTCAGTCTTAAAGAAACAGACAGACTCACAGTGGATATGACGATTTGTTTAGTTCATTTTTTGCTCTTTATTTTTTATATCTATTTTTTTTTTTTTTAAATGTACCCATACTATGAACTCAGTTTTGGCTATTGCTTGCCCTGTGTTCCTAGATTGGTTTATATCACTATACACATGTTTTTATTTTTTATTTTTTTTGTTATATATGGGGCCCCATATGTATATTATTTATATATGACTATATGCCAACACTGTTTATTCTACTGTTTACTAAATTGGTTAATTATGTAATAGTGTATTTATGACTTGCAGTCTGTTGAAACCATGTCATATATCATATTGTCTAATACTATACATCAGGGGTCCTCAAACTCCAGCCCCCCAGATGTTGCTGAACTACAACTCCCAAGATTCTTTGAATAGCCAGAGAATCATGGGAGTTGTAGTTCAGCAACATCTGGGGAGCCGGAGTTTGAGGACCCCTGCTATACATTGTGTATTATGGATCCAGTGTAATGTGGGGTATTGTGTACATTAGTGCTTGTTCACAACCTTGGGTAATTTGGTCTAGATTACGCAGATTCTGTGTATAGTATATATTTCCATGCACACAATACTTGCATGACGCGCTGCAGGGGACTTGGAATGAATTGGCCTACAGATAAATTTTATAAATAGCCGTTATGCAGTAAAACTATTTTTCCTTTTGACTTATATTAAATTTGGCAACTTCGTTCTCCTGTAGTAGCTCTGTACTTCCGGAACACGTGATCACGTTCATACGCAATGACGTTATTTGACGCATGTGCATCATGACATCATCAATACCCGGAAGTAGCCTCTGGCGTTATACAGAAGATTCCACACATCATTACACTAACAGCAAGTACCTCCCTTTAGCCAGCTGATTGTATTTAAGTTTATTAGTTTGAATTTACAGGGTATATAAGTGGGAACATAGATCAGTCAGTGAGAGGTCCCCCAGAGGAAGGCTTCAGAGCCGAAACGTCTGGGTTTTCATTTCTCATGCTCTTGGTCAGTATACCTTTTTAATGGGTGTTTACATTTAGGACTTTATTATTATTGTGGTATTGGTATTATAGATTGGATATGCACTACTTTATGCACTTTCTTTCTATCAAAACTTATTGATGTATTTTTCCAATGCATGAATAAATGCTTTTTTATTAGCATACCTTGGTGTGCCTTGGGATCATTATTATTTCTATTGTGTATATATATATATATATATATATATATATATATATATATATATATACGTTGTGGGAATGGATTTTTTCCTTAAAGAGCACCTAGTACTTTTTATATCACATCACTTCTCACCCACTTTCAGTTGAGCCTTTCCTTTAATTATATATTCGAACACAGAATCCTTGTCAGGGAAAGTTTTAGTTATGCATCCTATTGAAATGGTTTAGTTCATTGTAACAATATTGCCAAAAATACTAGAACAGAAAAAAGGAATACTAACAGGGCACATAAACAATACACCACAAAGCATTGACATGAACAAATATCACTTTCACATTTTTAGTTTGCCACCAGCAACTACATAACCGTTATTCTAAAACATCTACAAAGCCAACAAGTATTAAAACTCTCTTTGTTTTACAGAAGTCATCTCCCACAAGATTACATATATACTGAGATCCACTTTCTAGATATAATCATACCTTGCAGTTACATCACATATTTCCCAGAAGACAAGCAAGACAATGAAAAAAGGTTTAACCAGTTAAAGAAGATAGTCTGCTTTCAATTTCTCTGTTTTTACTAAGTTTGTTAGATGATTTTATTTCTCAAGACATTAGCATAAATTTCGTCTTAATCACATGCTCTATTATATAACTGTTTAATTTTGTATTGAATAAAGCAATGCTATTCCACTTACCACTTCACCCAATTGCATCTGTAATACGTAATTACCTAAATCAGAACCTCGGTGCTAAGCACCATAAGTTAGTTAATGTTTGAATATTATGCAATGTGTGCAATTCTATTTAAACCGTAATACCGGAAGTATACAAGTTTGTTTATGTTAGTCCTGACTAGTGATGTACCGAACGGTTCGCCAGCGAACGGTTCCTGGTGAACATAGCATGTTCGCGTTCGCCACGGCGGGCGAACATATGCGCGGTTCGACCCGCCCCCTATTCGTCATCATTGAGTAAACTTTGACCCTTTACCTCACAGTCAGCAGACACATTCCAGCCAATTAGCAGCACAGCCTCCCTAGCAGACCCTCCCACCTACTGGACAGCATCCATTTTAGATTCATTCTCAAGCTGCATGCTTAGTAAGAGGAGGGAAAGTGTAGCTGCTGTTCATAAGATAGGGAAAAGCATAGCTAGGTTAGGGATAAGGGTATGCTTTTTTTGGATTTTTTTTTTCTATGTAATGTAAATGCACTTAGTTGTCTGCCACTGCTGCCAGCTTCTGTGTCAGGCTCACAGTGCCCATTTCCCCAGTCAGTGCCACCAATTACATCTGGTGTCACAATAGCTTGGATTTAAAAACAAAAAACTTTTTTCACTGTTATAGATTGAATAGCAGTCAGTTGTCTGCCACTGCTGCCAGCTTCTGTGTCAGGCTCACAGTGCATACTGTGCCCATTTCCCCAGTCAGTGCCACCAATTACATCTGGTGTCACAATAGCTTGGATTTAAAAACAAAAAACTTTTTTCACTGTTATAGATTGAATAGCAGTCAGTTGTCTGCCACTGCTGCCAGCTTCTGTGTCAGGCTCACAGTGCATACTGTGCCCATTTCCCCAGTCAGTGCCACCAATTACATCTGGTGTCACAATAGCTTGGATTTAAAAACAAAAAACTTTTTTTACTGTTATAGATTGAATAGCAGTCAGTGTCCTTAAAGCGGGTGTGTTACGCTAACAGTGGATACGCTGACAAGTGCCACTAATTAGATCTGGTGTCACAATATAGTTTGGATTTAAAAAAAAAATAATCTTTTTTCACTGTTAT
>OW240912.1:34986626-35136311 GCA_933207985.1 Pelobates cultripes | reverse complement strand
TACTAAACACACCACTCCTATCTAGTGTCACATTAGCTTGACCGCGCAGTGCCCCAAATTTGCAGTAAGAGGACCGACCAAGCCTCTTCTTCCATCTCCCTGTTACAAAAATCAATGCCGTATTCACGTCCACTGATAGGAGACGCGGAAGGTATTAAACTGATAAAAATAGTACTAAACACACCACTCCTATCTGGTGTCACATTAGCTTGACCGCGCAGTGCCCCAAATTTTCAGTAAGAGGACCGACCAAGTATCTTCTTCCATCTCCCTGTTACAAAAATCAATGCCATATCCATACAAATTGTACAGAATGTCCAGGATAGTTTTCCAGGGACAAATGTTGTCGCCTGTTGAACGAGGTGACCTTGCTCGGGTCCCAGGTGTACGGTTCCTAAAATGGCTGCCATATACACGTCCACTGATAGGAGACGCGGAAGGTATTAAACTGATCAGAACAATACTAAACACACCACAAATAAGGTTTCTCTCCTGTATGGCTCCTCAAATGATGCTTAAGATTAGAAGCGGCTGAAAAGCATTTCTCACACTCAGAACAAAATATATTTTTTTAACATTCTCTCCACTTTGAACGAAATGACGTTTGGGAAGAGATTAACATAATTAAACACAGGCAGTAAAAATACAGTTTTTAGCCATACCCTGTAACTTTAAAACTACACATCCATCTTCATAATTACATATTTGGAATCAGCACACTTAAAACATAAACATAACCAAAAATCAGCCAAATCCATCCAGGGGTTAAAAAGTTAGCTGGAGGTCCCTTTATGACCGACGCAAGCACATTTTCCTGCCCAAAACAGTTCCATAGATTTGGGCTGTGAGGTCGGTCTATTTCAGGCTGAAAAAACGACTAAGTCCCATCGCGAATGGGACTTAGTCTCTGCAGCTGAAATAAGGCTGAAAAAAACGGCTGAAAAAAAGACTAAGTCCCATCGCCGAATGGGACTTAGTCTCTGCAGCTGAAATAATTTCCCATTTACTGAACCAAGTGGGAAATAGCAAGGCAGGCACAAAGGGTTTGCACCAGGTCTGGGGACACAGGGGACACCGTCTTAAAGGGGCCGTGTCCCCAACAAGTCTGGGGACAGGGCCTTAAAGGGGCAGTGTCCCAATCTTCCTGATGTCCCAAAAAAGGTGTTTAAAGGGCCAGCACCAGTCACATAAAAAGAGTCCATAAGCCCCAATATGCCCACCGACAGTCTTAAAGGGCCATACACACCAAATAAAAGTGCATACATTTTCACAATCTCCCAGGGGCCATAGTCATGCGGGAGGAGGCTGGCAAAGAGGCTTCTCCACAACCCAGGGAAACAGGGCAATTTGCCATTTAAAGGGCCCGTTACAAATAGCAGTTTGTAACAAGGTGTCAATCCATATCTGCCAAGTGACCCGATGTAGGGGGACCAGTCCCTATTCTGCTCTGTGTCAGTGTGTACCAGGGAACCTTAGGACAGGTGTCAATCCATATCTGCCAAGTGACCCGATGTAGGGGGAACAGTCCCTATTCTGCTCTGTGTCAGTGTGTATCAGGGATCCTTAGGACAGGTGTCAATCCATATCTGCCAAGTGACCCTATGTAGGGGGACCAGTCTCTATTCTGCCCTGTGTCCGTGTGCATCAGGGGCTCTGAGGACAGGTGTCAATCCATATGTCAAGGTGTCAATATGTCATATGTCAGGTGTCAATCCATACTGATTGTGATTTAGGAATGTTAGGTGATTTCTGCCCTTTATGGATTAAAACCAGACTCTGTATCAACTGTGTAATTTTCCATGGGAGTTTTGCCATGGATCCCCCTCCGGCATGCCACAGTCCAGGTGTTAGTCCCTTTGAAACAACTTTTCCATCCCTATTGTGGCCAGAAAGAGTCCCTGTGTGTTTTAAAATTCGCCTCCCCATTGAAGTCAATGGCGTTTCGGGCGGTTCGCCGGTTCGCAAACATTTGCGGAAGTTCGCGTTCGCCGTTCGCGAACCGAAAATTTCGGGTTCGCGACATCACTAGTCCTGACATGTCATATGTTATGGAAAGATTAAGCAATACGTAGATATTTACTGAAAGTGATTCCTATTAATGTATGAAAATAATTACACTGTCACTTTCTAGTCTTACATCCTCCTGTCTTAAGTTCCGATCCAGTACTAGCACAATATTTAGCATAACGCAATACAAAATAAAGTGGCTCAATCCTCATTTTCCTACAGAGCACCACAATTATGGAATAACCTCAGGGACACAGTCAAATCTTCATACAATCTAAAATATTTTAAGAGATTTATGGCAATATACCTCAGCACAGAATGCACCTGTCATGGTTGAATATATTTATTACCTGTTATGTATTAAATTTATATGTGTGTGTGTATATATATATATATATATATATATATATATATATGTATATATTGTATATTGTTTTGTTGTAATATTGTATCCTCTTGTAACAATGCAATGTTTTGTGGACCCGGGACATACTTGAAAACAAGCGAAATCTCAAAGTATCCATCCTGGTAAAATATTTTATAAATAAATACATATTCAAAAGCTAAATTCTCCTCTAAAATGAGGATTCCTGTTAGTAACTCTGGTTCAAGAGGGAATTATATATTTTTATCACAATACCAGGATCTGAGATTTAAACAAAAACATCATATAAATCAACACAAAACCCTATTACAGATAATATGGTAATGTTTAAATGAAAGCAAAAAAATTGCTCAACATATTTGCATTGGACAAAATTAGAATGGAAAAAAAAATCAACATAGATACTGATCTTAATGGAATATACATTAATGCATGCTCTACAAAACCACAACAAATACAATGATGTTGCGGTTATGGTACACAAAGGCTATAGGTGCTGCCTCATGTTTTTTTGTCAAACTGTTTGGGAGCAGTTCAACAACAATGGGGCTTTCCCGCACATGCACTGCCAGACTACTAATACCAATACCAATATCAATTCTGTCCAAGCTGGAAAAAAATGCATTTTCAGTTCTGTATGAGAGGGAATACACTATAGGTAGTGGGTGATAGAGTTTTTGACAAATTGTTTCAAAATGGGTTATCTGTGCACAATAACCAGTACTCTGAGCTGTGATCATTATGATGTTTAAAGTGCCACTTAATTTTAATTAGTAAATAAAATAATTTATATATTGTATATTATTAGCATCATATAGGCACCAGGATCAAGTGATTTTGAGGGTAATGAGGTTAAGGTTAAGATGATAAATAGGAGTCCCAAAGCCCGTAGTCATTTCAATACATAATATCCTGCCTGCTCTCACACTATAATAACTATTAAAGAGAATAGTAACTGAAAAAATTAAAACAAAGATATGTTTTCCTGGCACTGGAGAATCCCTTTAATACCTTACATCTTCTTTCTGCTGCAACTACAAATGGCCACAGAAATTCATTATATCCAAGTACAGCATAATTAACCCCTTAAGGACGGAGCCAAATGTACACGTTGTTAACAAAACAAAATGTAAACAAAACCTGGCATTTGTGCTACATGTCTGTCCAACCGTAATTCACCTCTTTCATAGTAAATGCACCCACCCTTATTATATATCATTTTATTCAGGGGAAACAGGGCTTTCATTTAATATCAAATATTTAGTTATGAAACATAATTTAATATGAAAAAAATGGGAGAAAATACGATTTTTTTTATTTTTTTAGTTCTACATGACATTTTAACGGTCAGTGTCATAATACTGTTTGCTTTTACTGCAATAAAATACACATATTTGTATTCAGTAAAGTCTCACGTGTAAGACAGTACCCCCTATGTACAGGTTTTATGGCGTTTTGGGAAGTTACAGGGTCAAATATAGCACGTTACATTTGAAATTGAAATTCGCCAGATTGGTTACGTTGCCTTTGAGACTGTATAGTAGCCCGGGAATTAAATTTACACCCATAATGGCATACCATTTGCAATAGTAGACAACCCAAGGTATTGCAAATGGGGTATGTCCAGTCTTTTTTAGTAGCCATTTGGTCACAAACACTGGCCAAAGTTAGCGTTAGTATTTGTTTGTGTGTGAAAAATGCAAAAACGCCAATTTTGGCCAGTGTTTGTGACTAAGTGGCTACTAAAAAAGACTGGACATACCCTGTTTGCAATACCTTGGGTTGTCTACTATTGCAAATGGTATGCCATCATAGGGGTAATTTTCATTCTTGGGCTACCATAGGGTCTCAAAGGCAACGTAACCAATCTGGCGAATTTTAATGTGAAAAAAATGAAACGCAAGCCTTATATTTGACGCTGTAACTTTTGAAAACACCATAAAACCTGTACATGAGGGGTACTGTTGTACTCGGGAGACTTCGCTGAACACAAATATTTGTGTTTCAAAACAGTAAAAAGTATCACAGCAATAATATTGTCCGTGTAATGCTGTTTGTGCGTGAAAAATGCAAAAAACGTCACTTTTACTGGCGATATCATCGTTGTAATACATTTTACTGTTTTGAAACACTAATATTTGTGTTCAGCGAAGTCTCCCGAGTAGAACAGTACCCCCCATGTACAGGTTTTATGGTGTCTTGGAAAGTTATAGGGTTAAATATAGTGCTAGCAAATTAAATTCCCTTTACTTTCGGCATGGGTTGTCAGGCAGGTCCTGCTAATTGTAATTAATTAAGATACCTAATTATGTAAAAATAATACATAAATATATATGTAGAATTAATATATGTATATATATACGTATGTGTATATATATGTATATATCTATATAAATTTAAAAAAATATTTTTATTTATATATAGGTATATATATAGTGATATATACGTATATATTTATGTATATTGATATATATATATTATTTCGTTCTACGTGTATTTTGATATATATATATATTTTAATTTCACAATACAGTCAGAACGAAATAACACACATCTATATATTTTTTAATTATTTATTTTTAATTATTTTTTTAATTTTATTTTTTAACGTATTTACATTTTAATTTTTTTTATAATATATATAAATATATATATAACAATAATTATATATATATTTAATCAGTATCAGTCTATGTGTAATTTGATATTAATATATATATATATAATTATATATATATTAATAGTAAAATACACGTAGACGGTGTACGTGTGTGTATGTATATGTGTATATATATACTTAGATCATATATATATAATATATATATATGATCTAAGTATATATAATTTTTTTTTTTTACACCATTAACTTATTTTAATTTTATTTTCAGCCAGCAGGGGGACCACCTGTAGTTACAGGCAGCCCCCCTGCTGGCAATGCAGAAGCCAGCTATCCCCGGCCATGTGATTGTGGGGTCCTCGCTAGGACCCCACTCTCACACGGCCGGGGGGCTTCCTGGAAGACGGACGTGCCACGGGGGGCTCCCTGGGAGTCCGCCCCACCGCGATCGCCGGCGTGGGACCGCCGGCGACCGGGTAAGTACCAAAAGACCGGAGGGCGTACTATTACGCCCGGCGGCGTTTAGAGCCGCCTATTAGAGGGCGTAATAGTACGCCCTCCGGTCTAAAGGGGTTAAGATAAAACCATTCAAGAACCAGTGGGAAAAAACACAAACAATAACAAAACAAAAAAAACTAATGCACACTTACTAAAATGCATACAGCAGAGACTTTATATCTACCCAAACCCTTTTAAATTGCATTCATTGTTCTGTGATTATTTGACTTGCAAATGCTGCCTTTCAATAGCTCCGTCCCCAATGGAGGTATGGCTAATGCAGAGATTACACACTTCCTTGTAGCCATACCTATTCATACTTGCAATGAAATTGTGATACCATGAATGCAGTCAGCTGACACTCTCAGCCAATCACAGCCACACATTGCTGCTGAGGCTAATACTTCCTGATTAACTCAAGCAGCACAGAAGGCATGGTTTTCTTGGGACTTTTTTTAGCATTAAAGCATTAAACATAGTTAAATGCTGAATGGAAGGACAGCGCCAAGGGATTCCAGACACTATAACCACTTCATTTAGGTGAACCAGTTGTGGTGCCTGCAAACAAATAGCTTGTTTTGCATCTGTGAAACTGCAGAACTGTTTAGTAAACAACAATGCAATGCATTTTTCTTGCGTTTTATGGAATAATTTTTTGGGGTTTTGCAGTTGTTACACTAGTTATTAAATAAAATGTTGCATAACTTATCTATTAAATTCACTCAGTTAAAAAATATTTAAAGCCCATAAAGTTTTTAAAAACATCTGACTAGTAAAAATTAAGATTTAGTATATGACCTTACATTGCCTACTTAGGAATATTTGGTTTTCTGTGCTATGGTAGTGGTGGTGGGTAAACCCCACGTAAAAAGTCAAACCATTTAAAAACTGTTTGACTTGCTACAATGGAGTAAACTGTCCCTTTTAGATTAGATTGTCCCTTAAATGTGTTAAATCATAACAGCTTTGGGACTAGTTTATAATTTTCAGAAATCACAGTTAAATACAAGTTGTTTTAGTGTGAGACTGTCTGCTTAAGTGTACATAAGTAACTTTAAGTGACAAGTCTGCTGAAAGTATATAATTTAAATGATATAGATCATCCATTTTCACTTTACAACCTATGTCATTTGAAAAAAATTGCTTTAATAAAGGACTAATTTCTTCTTTAATGACTGCTTTCAAAACAGTTCAGGTCAACTGGCCATATTTCTAAGTACTCTGCTTTATTTAGCTCTTTCATTATTTATCAAAGTTCACATCTAGAAGAGTGATGTTAAAATCTAAATTGAAAATTTGAACCTTGAGATACAATACATCATTCAAAACTTAAATGAAAATGTTTCAATCTTTCAAAACATGTATAAATGGATAATGTAATGCATAATTCTATCATTGTTACCCATTATTAGAAAATCTCCTGCAATAAATGAAATACAAACTAAAATGATTTTTTATTTTTATTTTATACAACCTTCCAAACTGGTAATGGCAGTTTCTGTAAGTGAAAAAATCAAAAGGCTATACAATTGATTATTTAGGTTATACATTATTTTGTTGAAAAATATTAGCACCTACTCTTTAAAGATAAAAAAAACTAAATTAATTCATTTTAAATCTATAGATCTATAATTAAATGTTACGTTTTATATCCTATATCCATTTATATTTTTGTGTGGGCAACCTTCCAATATTTCTAAGATTGAAATGTAGTATTTTCATTTTATGTTTTTCCTCATATTAATCCCAACACTTTGTTTTCCATTTTCCAACCCAACTACTTATGTTTTGGCAGGAAAGGGGTGTTATTCCCACAGATCCAATAGAGGGCGCTCTATGCTGAATCTACAGTGATCCAGTAAAGGGAATTAGGGATATGCACCTTTATTGAGTGCAGATCAATTTAAAAGCTGTACTGCACTTCAAAAGAGCTTTATGGAATAAAAAACAAAAACCTATCAAATATTGAGACACATGTACCATCCTTAAGCTTACAACTTAAAGAATTATGGAAAAAGGAAAGCAAGAGATGGAATGGTGCTAAGTTTCTATGGGGAAGGCCTTTCTTTATTTGTATTATCTCCTTCTAACCCAGCACCCTTTTCCCTGTATTTCTATTTTTCCCATGTAGGCATCTTTACTTGTCCTCCCTATTTTCTTTCTCTTATTTTACTTTAATTTCCCTCTACCAATATGGCTGCCGTTTCTGCTGTGCACGTGTCCCCCGGGGCCCTATCAGCACTCTTCATCTCATTCTGCCCTTGTTAAGGGTTATATGCCTCTTCCATATTGATATAGCAGTGTCTCCTTATATGTCCTTATAAATACACTTTTCTTGTTTTTCACCCATTATTATAGCAGCCTGATTTATCAAATCATGCCACATCTGGTGATGGTAATCCCCATCAAAAAAAAATATTAGTTGATTAGATTAGTTAAAGATTCATTAATGATGCCCTGATAATTTCCAAGGGGGACAAGCAATCTTGTCTATAATATGCAAATAGTCTGGAAAGCTATGGGTGTTAAAGTTCACAAAGGTAGAGCTAGATTTCTTAGATCTACATCTGGAAGGAAATTCTAAACAGAATTTAAGGGGAATTTTTTTTTTAATGGGCAGAAAGCTATATTATAATGGAAGTGGGGGAATACATTATGCTATTAGTTTGAATTTCTCATTTAAGGAAATACTCTTGAATTGCACCTTTTGCTTATGGCATTTTTTTTAAACCCATTATTTGAAAGGGATATTATATATCAGAAATTGTAAGTGGTTTGTCATACAGGATGAAAAAATCTAAGGTTCAATGTTATATTATATCCTTTTTTGGGATATTTTTGTACTCCCCCCAACCCCCCCAACACCCCCTTTCTAAAGTTTTTGTTTCTTTTGGAGGTTTGTTTAACCCCTTGAGGACCAAACTTCTGGAATAAAAGGTAATCTTGACATGTCACACACGTCATGTGTCCTTAAGGGGTTAAACAATAAATTATTTTCCTTTCAGTGATTAACAGTATCTCAGTGATTACATTGGCAACATTGGGCTCTAGTAGCAATGTGTTACTATATATTCATTGCTCTGGCAGTTTGGTGTTTTAAATGCGATTACATATCTATATTTGTAGGCAAGTTTATTTGGAGTAGACAATGAATTAGTTTAATCTTTACGTAAGTTTAATAAGAATGATTGAATCCCAGTTTAAGTCTGTCTCTTTAAATGGATTCTGATTTAGTGGAAGGATTGATCTTTCTAACCTCTTCTCAAACATGGATTAATCTTCCCTTTATTCAGGGCAAAGACAGCACTATATATTCACCCTGCTATCAAAATCTAATTATTACACTGCCTAAATAGGTTTATGAGGTTCGATGTCTTTGGATCTAATGAAGCAAACTTCTTGCACTACACTGACACGGATTAACAGCTAACAAGCCTTTTTAAACAGTGGTGTGGGTTATTTTATTTCATGTTGCGAAAACGTTTACTTCCCAGTTTAATTTAGTTTGGTTCACTCCCTTTCTCTTTTTTGTTGCCCAGTGCAGAGATGTGTTAGCTACAATTTCTATCACTGCTGCTGTTGGGAATGCCATGTTCACAATATTATAATAAATCTGCATTACAAGGATACTCATTCTCCAGATATCTCTTCTTTTTATTCCATTAACCCCTTAAGGTCAGAGGCAAGTGTACAAGTTATGATCAAAATAAAACATGAAAAATCTTGAATTTGCACTATATGTCTCTTCAACTGTAATTCACCTCTTGTAAATATGTTAAATGCACTCACTCTTATTATGTATCATTTTGTTCAGGAGAAACAGGGCTTTCATTTCACATCAAATATTAATATATGAAACATAATTTAATATGAATACATTTAAAATTTTTGAGAAGTTAAGAAAAGTTGTTTTTCTAATTTTGCATGACATTTTAACTAGGAATTTGTAATACTGTTGGCTTTTACTGCAATAAAACACTTGAGTTTGTGTTCAGTGATGTCTTAGGAGTACAACAGTATCCCCCATGTACAGGTAGTATGTGGTTTTGGAAAGCTACATGGTCAAATATAAGACCTCCCCATCTACACACTAAAATTGCTAGATTGGTTATGTTGCCTATGAGACCGTATAGGAGCCCAGTAATAAGAATTATCCCCATCAAAGCATACCATTTGCAAAAGTAGACAACCCAGGGTAGTCTAAATTGGGTATGGGTTTGTCCAGTCTATTTTAGTAGCCACTTAGTCACAAACCCTGGACAAAGCTGGCATTCATATCTATTTTTTGCATTATTCTGAAACTGCACTTTCACTGATGATATCGTTGTGATACATTTTACTGTTTTTAAACACTCATATTTGTTCACCAAAGTCTCCTGAGTACAACAGTACCCCTCATGTACAGGTTTTATGGTATATTTAAAAGTTACAGGGTTAAATATAAGGATTTCAAATTTAATTCTCTGGAATTCTGGCTCCATCAGGCAGGTCTCTTAAATTAAAGAAATAATAAATAACTAATAGAGTCCCAAAGCTAATGAAACTCCAAATCTGGTTTTATACAAAGTCGGAAAAAGACATTATGAAGGTATGTAACCAATCCAGAAATAAGCTTGGAGTTACATTAGTAAAATATACTACAGACGGCAATTACATCTAGTCCCAAAATGTGCCTATGAAGAATCAAATAATAAATACTTTATTGGTACATTTAGATAAAAGGCACTATGTAACTGGGATAATTGCTAAGTGGCAGTCTATACTATAATGTGGTATAGACCTTATACCTATTACCAAATCAGTTAATCAGCAATCCGATTAGAGGGTCTAAAACCCATACTCAGAAAATAATAGGGCAGCAATCAGTTTGTCAGTATATAGACAGGGTCAGGAAATAGCAAGTAGTAGCAAACTAGAAAGTTTCTGATAGCAAGAGCTTGAAGATCTCAGCTATTAACACATAACACCTAGCAAAAAGTTTGGAAACAATTTAACAAAAAAGAGATACTGAGCTAGTAGGACCCTATAATCCCTAAAAACACCTTCAAGGGTGTTCTATGCTGTCCCAAAGAACTAGAGCTAGGACCTATCAGATTGCCCCTTGCCACAAAAATAAAAGAAAAAACTCCAAGCTACAAAATTGAAGTGAATAAAGGTGTTAAACACCTAGTGCTCCCATAGTGAGTGAAATAACAGCAAACAAAAAACCCTGACGTGCGTTTCACTGCGTGTAGTTGCACCTTCGTCAGGGGATGAAAATACCTGTGTTTCTGCCACGAATTTAAAGCCCCGCTGGCCAATCCGCATCGTCTTCTAATCGCCTCGGTGACCACTAACAGATGTGTGGAGAGGCGTGACGAAGGCAGAGATCTAACGGGACCGCTGTCTGCCGATAGCCCCTGCCCTTTTCCCCACGTCACTCGTGCAGCCAATCAGGTTGCAGGTGGGGTGCGGGACGGGCCGATCGCAAGCAGAGCCATCACTTCTTAGAACTGGAACCCTCCCACTGGAAACGTAATTTAAATCATACTCCCATATCCTAAGGGATGGGGGCGGTTTCAGGGCGGTTACAACATCGCGCTTAAGCCCTAGGGTGGAGCTGGTACCACCAACTTTGACCGCTGAGTGTCTCTTTTCACTTTCAGTGAAAATTGTTTACACAATTTTTTTTATCTAGTTCTCTTAAATTATAATGAATAAAATCACATAATTATGTGAAAAGATTACATAAATATAGACATAGAATGTATAATTTGAATTAATTTGCATATGCCCACCCAGAATCCTTTGTGGTAGTAACATCACTGCAAATGTGTGATTCCTGTGGGAAAAGCAAGTCTTATGGTTTGACTGGTGTGCAGATTTTTGTTTAACATTGTATTAACTATCCACATACTTCAGGTGGAAGGGGTTTTCAATCACAATTGTTATTAGCAGGAAAAGGAATGGAAACCATGTTAAAGTATAGGATTGTTGAACATCTAAAATCACATGGATTTCAAGATCAGAGACAACATGGGTTTACTTCAAGGAGATCATGGCAAACTAATCTTATTGATTTTTTTTGATTGGGCAACTAAAATAATAGATCAGGGTGGTGCAGTAGACATTGCTTACCAAGATTTCAGTAAGGCTTTTGACACTGTTGCACATAGAAGGCTTAGCAATAAACTGCAATCTTTAAGTTTGGATTCCATTATTGTTAAAAGGTTTAGGCAGTGGCTGAATGAAAGGCAACAGTGGGTTGTGGTCAATGGAGTATGTTCAAAGCAAGGTCTTGTTACCATTGGGGTACCTCAGGGATCTTTACTTGGACCCATTCTCTTTAATATTGTTATTAGTGATATTGCAGAAGGTCTTGATGGTAAGGTATGTCTTTTTGCTGTTAATACAAAAATTAGCAACAGGGTTGATGTTCCAGGAAGGATAAGCCAAATAGCAAACCTTTTAGGTAAACTAGAAAAATGATAGGGCTGTGGCAACAGACATTTAATGTATATAAGTGCAAGATAATGCATCTTGGATGAAAAAAACCCAAGGGCAGAGTATAGAATATTTGGTAGAGTCCTAACCTCAACATCTGAGGAAAGGAATTTAGGGGTAATAATTTCAGATGACTTAAAGGTAGGCAGACAGTGTAATCGAGTAGCAGGAAATGCTAGCAGAATGCTTTGTTGTATAGGGAGTGGTATTAGTAGTAGAAAGAGGGAAGTGCTCATGCCATTGTACAGAACACTGGTGAGACCTCACTTGGAGTATTGCACGCAGTACTGGAGACAGTATCTCCAGAAGGATATTGATACTTTGGAGAGAGTTCAGAGAAGGACTACTAAACTGGTTCATGGATTGCGGGATAAAACTTACCAGGAAAGGTTAAAGGATCTTAACATGTATAGCCTGGAAGAATAACGAGACAGGGAGGATATGATAGAAAGAATTAAATACAAAAAGGGAATCAACACAGTAAAGGAGGAGACTATATTTAAAAGAATAAAAATTACCACAACAAGAGGATTAGAGGGGCAAAGGTTTAACAATAATATCAGGAAGTATTACTTTACTGAGAGGGTAGTTGATGTGTGGAATTGCCTTCCAGCTAAAGTGGTAGAAGTTAACACAGTGAATGAGTTTAAGCATGCGTGGGATAGGCATATGGCTATCCTAGCTATAAGATAAGGCCAGGGACTTAAGTATTTAGAAAAATGGGCAGACTAGAAGGGACGAATGGTTCTTATCTGCCATCACATTCTATCTATGTTTCTATGAATCTGTGGAGTCCATTAACCCCTGCTGACTAATTTAACGTAATCCATACAATATCCAGATGCATATTTGTAGCATAAGAGATTTGTTAAATGTTGACAAGCGATTACTATTTCAGCAATTCTCATATTTTTTTGTACTCTAGAAAGCCACTCAGGTTATGGTGCAGTCAATGCAGTGCAATAAAAAGGTTTTTCTACACTGAACAATATGGTATGGTTTATCAGTATGGCATCCAGGGAAAAGCATACATCCCCATTGAAATAGAGCAGTAATGAAAATAGGTATACAGATTGTACCCACTGATTCTTTAAAAAAATAAATCTAAAATCTTTCTACTATCTTGCTCTGTATGGTAACTGGATGAAAATCAAAGTAAACAGCTACTAAAGTAGAGTTCTGTGTTTCAGGGTGTGATAACTGTGACAAATAGTCTAAAAATAGGTTAAGGGTCATGGAAATATACCAACAGAAGAAAGACTCCCTAGGTAACTAATTAAATTGTGACACTAATCTCCAGATTTAGATCTATTTAATGATCAGAAACAGATGACATGCACTCACAACTCATGAATGTCAAATCCCAACCTTAAAAGTTGTTGTGTTGAGACTACTGGTAAATCTCAAAGAAAAATATGTACAAAAGAGTATGAACCAATAGATTAAATCATCAGAATAAAATGAGTTGCTCCACATCAAGACTGCAAATGATGTGTAATAGCAGAGTCAAGTTAAAAACAGCTATTTGATATTGAATGTGGGAGTCAAGTCACAGAGGTCAACAACACAATATGATCATTTACTCCACAAGGACACGTAGTTTATAAGAGGAATTTACGCCCATTTACAGAATCTATAGTGAATGTATAACCATGTAATAAATCCAAGCGTCGAGTAGTCTAATGTCACTCCTTGTTCCTATGCATTGAAGATGTGGAGAGGGGGGCTTTTACTCCAAATGTATTAATTAATATTGTGCAAAAATCAGAGGAGGTATAAGGTTGGGAATAATGGTTTGAAAAAGGTAAAACATTTGTGAAATATTGTTTTCCCACATTTCTTAGATCTATCCCCTTGATTTGTGACCAGTGGTGAAGATTTTGAATTAAGCTCAAACCGTGCAAAGTATGCATTAAATAGTTCTGAGGTGGTGGAAGTTGTCATATTTTTTTTTTACACCCCCATTTAAATATTGTTAATAAATGTAGAATATGTTTGCATTCTATAAATGATAATTATAACTAAAAGTTAGCTATTGATTGTGTGGATTGTGAAAAGTAATACATTAATTTTCAGCAAATAAAAAATTTTATTTTTAAATTTCCAATTTCCAGCAAGAAAAATCCTGCTTAGAAACCTGTTATTTTTGTGTCATTTTTTTTGTCATAAATACATTATGGAAATGTTTCAACTAAGGGTCGTATAATTGTCTATTTTATTATACATATTCTGCATTTAAAACACAACTATTATTTTTAAGAGCCCAGTGAGTGTCCTTGTGTGTGAAAGTTAGCAAAATAGATCACAGGAACCACACTCACTCCCGGTGGCCACAGGTGCTCCGGAACAGGACCAGCAATCCCAACACATTAAGGCAGCAAGAAAGATTCCCAGGCACTCAAAGTGTGAACGTCGCAGGCAGATTTATTGAAACAAAAAAAGACAGCAACGTTTCGACCTACTGAGAGCTTGAAAAAAAAGTTGCTATCTTTTTTCTTTCAATAAATCTGCCTGCGGCTTTCACACTTTGAGTGCCTGGGAATCTTTCTTGCTGCCTGTGTGTGAAAGTTAAACATATTACCTACAGTTTTGGGTGGCCCATTAGGATAGCCAACATCTCAGAAGCTTATCTTCTGACTGGGACTTGAGACACTCAAATTGAACAGTCAAAAAATAAGGAGTGTCTCCTAATATGATATAAAAGAATAGTTTTGTTATTTCTGACAGTATATAAATACTTTGATGTATAAGCTTTTTTTTATGAATGAGCATTTGGGTAGTCCAAGTCCTGAATAACTGTCAGTCAGCAGTCCACAAACTACAAGTGACCTACATATTGTGTTATAAACAAATGCATTTGTTAATTCTGGTATATGCTTATTTTGGTGCTGAAATGTGGTTGGTTGTTTCCTTTCTGCTCGGGTTTGCAACTACAGAGTTAGATAATTAGACAAGTTTGGGGTTTTTAAAGTGTCTTGAATTTAATGAAATATCTACCATTAAGAACAATCCTTAGAACCTATGTTCAGGTTTTTTTTTTTATAAATGAGTAAGGAAATGTCTACTCTTAGAATCATATTATTATTCCTCCTTTGATCATAGGTACTCTGTGATCAGTAAATAACTCTTATCTTTAAGAACCTGGAGAAGGTCCTTGTGTTTGAAGGTTTAAAAAATTACTTATACAACAAACACTATAGAGGAGAACTACAATTCATACATAACACCAGAGTATATTAAAATTCTTAAAGCTTGAGTCTGTGGTTATATATATATTTATTTATTTTTTCCTTAATAAGGTGTTTTAAAGCATTTACTGCCAATTATCAATAGAATCACACATTCATTCTAAAACTTAGTTAGAAATAATAATATAAAGTATAAATGATCCACATTAAAAATTCCTAATCGGGGGGCGGGGCCTGACCGCCATGCTGGCCGGTCGCATGGCACAGCAGCTCCAGCAACTTTCAAAGCATTAATCTATAACACAAAACTTTTTTGCCCTACCCGACGACCTACAGAGGTGGGCCGGCACATGGGAGACTCTGGAACCGGGGAGAGGCTTGCGACTAACGTTTTAGTCCCCCGGAGAGATACGCACCGCTCCTTTTGGATGAGGCCTACTCAGGCGGTGAGCGAGACGGACGGCCGCCGCCCGCTATCCTGCCCGATGCTGTCTGGCCAGACTCCCTTAGCTGAGCGGACCGGGCCCTGTTCCCCCCCCCTGGGCCGGCGGGGGTGATCCCGGCCCACACCCTATACGCTCTGCAGCCTCTGCTACCTCGAAGCACCCGGGGCCCTGAAGGACTGCAAACACGTAGACCAGGCCACGAGCCATATCTAAAATGGCGGCGCAGTGACCCTGCTGGCTCGCACAGATACCTGCGGCTCCCGGGGGGATGCCATCTACACAAGCCCTGTGAATCTGATCTAATAGACAACCCCCCGGGCATGCTCGGCCGGCCGGCACAGAAGGCACATCACCTCCACAACGGCACAGCGACACCTAACTGCCAAACCGCAAGGAGGAGACACCAAACGGCTGGAGGAAAACAGCTGCGACAAAATCAGGGGGACTTACCAACCTTCAGCAGCCACAAAGCAGAACTCGGGCAGACAGGACTTGAGGAACCAGCATGAGTCTCAAAGCCTGCCCAACATCCCTCCGGGGAGCAGGAATGCCTAGCTGCGCGACGGCGAGGCTGTGGGGTGTTCATACAAGCGACTACTTTCAGGACTCTAAGTATATGCTAAACTATGCTTCAAACAATCGCAACCGCAAAAGCAGGATAGAATGCCCTAGCAAAGTTAACCTACGAGTAATCAGTCACTTAAAACGGGTGCAAGTATCACCTAGTACCTTTACCCTGTATAATCACATTTTAAGCTGTACCTGTATTGACACAGCATACAAACCTTATGTCTAACTAGTGCAGCGATGTTAACTTGTTATAAGAAAGATTTAGCGAAGTTCACCTAGCATGTTAACCCATAGGTTACAAGATTAACCAGTTCACTAAATGGCCAAACGATGAAAATAGCAGATTTCCCGTGTAACCAGGTTCTGTAACTAACAAAAAAAAAAAAAAAGTGCTATATACGAATGCCATGATATTGTGAAATGTAACACATGTACTATTTCATTGGCTTGGACTAGCTATTGTGGCTTGACAAGCGTGTGTGTAAAACCTAAGCACTGCAAAAATAAAGAATTAAAAAAAAAAAAAATTCCTAATCATCCAGAGTATCAATATATTATAGGTCAGACTTTGCGAGATGGATACACATACACCAAAAATTCACCCACATGGTGCTATGGCACAGAAATCTTGCATCCATTTTATTATTTTAGGGCATTCAGAAGGCAATCCAGGAGGGCATCAAAATAGGTCAATCACTTTACTGCACAAAATATTCATAACATATTTTCCCACCATTTGGTTCTCAGATCAAGTGAGAGAGAAATAGCCAATATAGAAACAACATCTATATTTATTAAATATATAATATATAAATACAGATTTATTTTTCTTCCTCCTTAATTTGTTGCTTTAATTGGCTGTCCCCTAACAATCAATTATCTATTTTTTACTACCACAGGTGGAACTCTGAATTAATAATTAAACAAAACTGTTCGTTTATTGTCCATGTTAATTGTTTTATGATACTTCCCTGTGGCACTTTTAGCTCCTCTTTCAATACTCGGTATTTGTCCACCTTGTCATATCCATCCTTCTTTATGCTTTGGTCACTGGGTATTGCCACACTCACCACCACTGCAGTACCACAAGAATAACATTTGTATTTTCACATATCTTAACTTAGGCACATCTAGCCTATATTCTGTGCAGATGTTTTGGTACACTATCCCAGCAACCTGGTTGTGACTTCAGTTGATGCTATTCCAGTTAAATTCTTGCACCTGGCTACTGTGTGCTCTTTGCAAAGTATGCAATTGTTTGGTAGACCCTGCTTCTATTGATCAGATGGTGACTACATGTTACTGTGCTGCTAAGATGAGTGACTCTTTTACATATACATTTACATTGATATATACAGTGTATATATATATATATATATATATATGTGTGTCTGTCCGGAAAATGTCCAGCCATTGTTAAGATAATGAGAATGGCTTGAGTGACATAGATGTAACCTGGCAGCCAAGGAGAGTGGACTGGAATGAGCATTGACAATTTCACTGTACTAGTCAGTTGAGGGAATAAATGCTGTTGACTGAACATGTGTACTGTGTGGCTGTTGCATTCAAAATGACTGATCAGTGAATTTTCATAAAATGTTGCATTAAAGGACCACTATAGTGCCAGGAAAACATACTCGTTTTCCTGGCACTATAGTGCCCTGAGGGTGCCCCCACCCTCAGGGACCCCCTCCCGCCCGGCTCTGGAAGGGGGAAAGGGGTAAAAACTTACCTTTTTCTGCAGCGTTGGGCGGAGAGCCTCTCCTCTCTCCTCCGTTACGCCCACAGCTGAATGCCATCGCGGCGAGCTGCGCGCACATTCAGCCGGTCTCATAGGGAAAGCATTTACAATGCTTTCCTATGGACGCTGGCGTGCTCTCACTGTGATTTTCACAGTGAGAAGCACGCAAGCGCCTCTAGTGGCTGTCAATGAGACAGCCACTAGAGGATTAGGGGGAAAGCTTAACCCATTCATAATTATAGCAGTTTCTCTGAAACTGCTATAATTTTGAAAAAATGGGTTAACCCTAGCTGGACCTGGCACCCAGACCACTTCATTAAGCTGAAGTGGTCTGGGTGCCTAGAGTGGTCCTTTAAGCTTGCACATTTTTCCACGGAAACTATTCAGGTGATTCAGAAGACATAGAAACATAGAAACATAGAATCTGATGGCAGATGAGAACCATTCGGCCCATCTAGTCTGCCCAATTTTCTAAATACTTTCATTAGTCCCTAGTCTTATCTTTTAGTTAGGATAGCCTTATGCCTATCCCATGCATGCTTAAACTCCTTTACTGTGTTAACCTCTACCACTTCAGCTGGAAGGCTATTCCATGCATCCACTACCCTCTCAGTAAAGTAATACTTCCTGATATTATTTTTAAACCTTTGTCCCTCTAATTTAAGACTATGTCCTCTTGTTGTGGTAGTTTTTCTTCTTTTAAATATAGTCTCCTCCTTTACTGTGTTGATTCCCTTTATGTATTTAAATGTTTCTATCATATCCCCCCTGTCTCGTCTTTCCTCCAAGCTATACATGTTAAGATCCTTTAACCTTTCCTGGTAAGTTTTATCCCGCAATCCATGAACCAGTTTAGTAGCCCTTCTCTGAACCCTCTCTAAGGTATCAATATCCTTCTGAAGATACGGTCTCCAGTACTGTGTACAATACTCCAAGTGAGGTCTCACCAGTGTTCTGTACAATGGCATGAGCACTTCCCTCTTTCTACTGCTAATACCTCTCCCTATACAACCAAGCATTCTGCTAGCATTTGCTGCTGTTCTATTACATTGTCTGCCTACCTTTAAGTCATCAGAAATAATCACCCCTAAATCCCTTTCCTCATATGTTGAGGTTAGGACTCTATCAAAGACTTCTGAGGACAATGTAGTGCAAATAAAAGTGAGGCACAAATGTTTCAAAGATGTAGAGAATCTGTTGAAACACTTGGCGGCCTGCGACTTTTGGCTTTTCCCATATACATATGACTAGGCAGCTGATGGTGATTCCAACAAAGGATTTTGCAGAGTGTTTTGAATAGTAGAAGAGATGCTGGGAGAACTGTGTATGGTCCCAAGGTGCCTATTTTGATGGGGACTGAGGCATCATTGTCCTATAAACATCTGTAAATTGTATCTTGTTCAAGAAATGCCTCTATGTTTTCATATTACATGGCTGGATACGTTCTGGATGTATCTCGTGTATGTATGTGTGTATGTATATGAGAGAGAGATCTCTAATATGTTTTTACAGAGCAATAACAAAAAAAAACACAATCATTCATGTATACATACAGGGCTTAGTAAGGTACATGGCATGTGATTTGGGGAAATTATTCAACCAGAGGGGTATTGTTTTATAACGTACTTTGAGTCTGGGCATAGACCAAACCCTGCAATTAATGGGCTAAAATTAAAATGAGTGATTTTAGGGCCAACATGGATGCTTTAAAGGATAAACCATCTTAATTTTAATGGCTTGAAGTTTTAGAACCAGCAATAGAGGCAAATAACCCCCAGATCTCTAGCACTCATGCATGCATACATTTTAAATATATGTTTGATATATAAAAAACAAACAAACAAACAAACATTAAGCCCTCTGTGAATACTATTTTAGCAACATACGTTTCTACCCTTACTTTTTTGTGTCAATATATGCCCCTCCCTCTAGCATGTAAGCTCATTTAAGCAGGGCCTCAACCCCCTCTGTTCCTGTGCACCCAACTCCTCTGGCTACAAATACGTGTCTATTAGTCCACCCATTGTACAGCACTGTGGAACTTGTGGGCGCTTTCTAAATAATGTCACAATTATGCTAAAGAACATCAAGAAAGTCTAGTAAAGGTAATTTCACATTAAAGAGCATGCTAAATTAAATAAGCAAATATACAGTACTATCTATTTAACTTTTAAATTATTGTGTCTTGTCTTCCAGCACATCCCCTCTTTTTAATTTATTAATTGATTTTTTTAAATGCTAAATTGAACAATATATCAAATGGCAAAGAATAAAACATAGCAGTGTCAACCTTTCATTCTTGGCATACTTAATTGACCATGAACGTGTTAGCTGTTGAGCTTTGATTTGAGGCACAACTAGAGCATAGGTACATATTATTTTTAATGAACAATGAGGTGTGAAATTAATCATATTCTTGTCAACAAGATAATAGTGGATTATACACTATTCATGGATGAACAAATACATGACAAGTGAGCTGGATACTGTTTTCTGGAATGTCAATTAACATTTATATTTTAGGCATGCAAATGTAAGGGTAAGTTTAAAAATAAAGCCATGCCTCGAGGTCTAGTTCATGGCCCTTTAGTTATGTATAGAAAACAGATGCATTTCTTTCTTTTCACCTTTAGTTTTAAAATATATAGTTATATATTTAAAGGGTATATTTTCTAAACTCTTAATGCCACAATTATTCAAATAATAGGTCTGCTGACAGTGGGTTGAGTTTCAAGAAGCAGAGAAGCGTTTACTCAAATCGATTGTAGAATATAAAGCTAAAAAGGGTTATACCAGTACTCTCCAATTCTGTGAAGCCTATTACATGGGAAAAAAATGCTAGGTCTAATAAAATATAATCCTATTAAATGGGGGAAATCTATTAGATATGATTATTATATATGTATGAAAATATGGTGAGAACTTATTAATAATTTAAAAGTAAAGGTTTTCCTTTTGTTTTTATGAAAAATGGGGAGCAGGAGTCATTTTAAGTTGCTCACTCAAGGGTGGGGGGGAGTGATGATGTGAACACGCACACATGCTCTGCAAGGAAGAGGACCCACCGTGGGCAAGAATGCTGCCTGGCATCTTGCCAAAGGATGGAGCTCGTTTACCAGTAGAATAGAGAGAGAAGCTCCTGTATTCACTCCAGTGGTAGTAGATATGAGGAGGAGTCAGAAGGGGCCCTCATTAAGCTCTGCAGCCTAACCTGCAGTACATTCGTGGTCAAAACCACATTACAACATATGGCCTAACTTTGTCTCAATAATCAATGACAGATAGGGACAATTGC
Organism: Pelobates cultripes; assembly: GCA_933207985.1. NCBI lineage: Eukaryota > Metazoa > Chordata > Amphibia > Anura > Pelobatidae > Pelobates > Pelobates cultripes. Next base: position 35,115,081 of record OW240912.1, on the reverse strand, counting down.
CCTACATAATGACAGCATTCTTCACATCCCAGGCAAGAATGGTCTGGCGTATTTGAGCTTTGCCAAAGGAGGGAGCCCGCTTCCATGCAGAGTGGAGAGAGGAGTCTCCGTGTTGCCCCAGCAGTAGTGGATATGACGAGAGAAGCTCCTGTATTGACTCCAGTGGTAGTAGATATGAGGAGGAGTCAGAAGGTGCCCTCATGAAGCTCTGTGGCCTAACCTGCAGTACATATGTGGTCAAAACCACATTTCAACATATTGCACAACTTTGGCTTAACAGTCAATGACATATAGGGAAGACTGCCATGCACACTGACAGCATTCTTCCAGAGGAGAGCATGTGGAGAGCACAGTTGGCCCAGTATGGTGCTTTAGGATCTAGAGAAAAGCCCCAATACTGCTTTGCTGACTGCATGGGTCTTCTAAGCAGATAAATCTGGATACTATTTTCTAGCTGACCTTATTGGCTTAAGGGAATCTTTAAATTCATATACTTTATGAATAGTATTGAGAAAAAAGCTCTACCTTAATTATGAACTCTGCATTATAGAAGAGCTGAGACTTATGATATTTCCTCTAGATTCCTATAGATTCCCTTAAGGGGCTCTTTGGGCTAACGAAGAGGCAAAAAATGTCAATCAGGAGTGACAATTTGTTAAATATTCAGACTGTCAAATACTGAGAATATTTGGATATAATTACCAATTTTATTCTGATTCGTACAAAGAGTGCATGATATTGAACATTTAAGACCCTCTAAATTGAGTCTGCATATTGAATACTAACCAAACCTTCAGTCTTGCTCTATTTTAGGGCTTTTTCAATTTAAGAGAATTTGTATGCTCTTTGAAGTACCTAAACTATATCCAAGATGTATAGATGTATGGGTTTCTGCAGACATTGATTTTTGGTCTATCATCAATATCGTTTCAATATAGGAAATATATTAAATGCCTCATGAAGACTTGCTACACATATTAAGTCTTCCTTCAGGTTATAGCAATTGTTTATAGTTGAATCAAACTTACTGCATTTGATTAAACCTTGCTAATTCATATCTATACTTGCTATATTTAGTGAGAGTTGGACTCTATCTGGAAACTTTAATTTGGCGTGTTGTTCTGACACTTTGACTTGATGTATTTTGAGATTATTCTCTCTGGTTAAGGAAAGAGAGAAGAAAAAAAGAGAAAAGACATTATTGGTATAGGCTATAGATACAGACTAAAGCAACTTATTATAGCTAGTCAAATTAAACTCATGGTATTTGGTATAACGTTTTTCAATTGATTATCTATATTTGCTAAATTTAACAATTGTAATTGCCCCCTTTAGCTTCAATGACAGTGTGCAGTCTTTTGTAATGGTTGTCTATGAGGCCCTTAATTCTAGCAGATGGTATAGCTGCCCATTCGCCTTGGTAAAATGCCTCCAGGTCATGCAAATTCTTAGGTCATCTTGGATAAACTGCATATTTGAGATCTCCCCAGAGTGTGTTGATGATATTAAGGTCAGGAAATGTGATGACCACTCAAGAACCTACACATTTTTCTGCTGTAACCACTGGAGGATAAACTTGGGCTTGTACATAGGGACATTGTCATGCTGGAAATTCCAAGAGCGTTCCATAAGCAGCTCTTGTGAAAAAGAATGCAAATTGCCTCCCAACATTATCTTGCCATCAATTTACACAAGATTCCCTGTGCCTTTAGAGCTCACACACCCCAAAACATCAGTGAGCCACCACCATACTTCTCAGTGGATGGTATTCTTTTCACTATAGGCCTTGTTGACCCCTCTCTAATCATAGCACTTATGGTTGTGACCATAAAGTTCTATTTTGGTATCATCACTGCAAATTACAGTGTGCCAGAAGCTGTGAGGCGTGTCAAGGTTTTGACGGGCATATTGTAACTGATTTTTTTGTGGTATTGGCACAGTAAAGGCTTCTTCCTGACAACTCAACCATGCAGCTAATTTTTGTTCAAGTATCGTCGTATTGTGCTTCTTGAAACAACCACACCGTCTTTTTCCAGAGGAGCCTGTATTTCACCTGAGGTTACCTGTGGGTTTTTCTTTGTATCCTGAACAATTCTTCTAGCAGTTGTAGCTGAAATCTTTCATTGGACTACCTGGCCTTGGCTTGGTATCAAGAGATCCCTAAATGTTCTACGTCGTAATAAGTGATTAAACAGTACTGACTGGCATTTTCAAGGCTTTGGATATCTTTTTATATCCTTTTCCATCTTTTTACAGTTCTATTACTTTGTTACACAGGTCTTTTAACAGTTCTTTTCTGCTTCCCATGGCTCAGTATCTAGCCTGCTCAGTGCATTCATATGAGAGCTAACAAACTCACTGACTATTTATACACAGAAGCTAATTGCAAATTAAAAAGCTACAGGTGCCAACCACGGAAGAGGGAGTCAGAGCACACAACCAAATAGGAGACCACACCCGTTTATCACCACTTTCCTAGAGCCCCGACCTTAAATGGCGCTAAAAATAGTTTCTCTCAACGTCAAGGGACTAAACACCCCAAATAAACGCAGGCTCCTGCTTAGAGACCTGAAGGCACGCAAAACCGACATAGCCCTAATTCAAGAAAACCATATCCCTAAGACAGCACCGATAACACTGAAGGACAGACAGTACCCCCAGTCTCATGAGGCGAGAGCACTACACAAATGGGCTGGAGTGGCAATATTGCTGCACAAAAGCTGCCCACTCCAAGTGACAGGGATGCAGGCAGACCCGGAGAGCCATTATATTTCAATAACAGGCACGCTACACAGCAAAAAAATAAGGATCCTCAACGTATATGCCCCTAACGTTCCAGACCCCTCATACCGGGAAAACCTCACGACAATAATGAACACAGACAGGGGAGGGATAACAGTAGGGGGGCGACTTCAACGCTGTGCCAAGCCCAGCAATTGATAGAAGCACGAAAACGGGCTTGCCCAGGTCCCACGGGAGAGGTGCGCAGGATAAACTATTGCACACCTTTCTTACTAACACTCAGTTACTTGACGCCTGGAGGCTCCAGCATCCAGACACTCGTGACTACACGTTCTATTCAGCAACCCACGGCACATACTCTAGAATCGACCACATATACTTAAAGGACCACTATAGTGCCAGGAAAACATACTCGTTTTCCTGGCACTATTGTGCCCTGAGGGTGCCCCCGCCCTCAGGGACCCCCTCCTGCCCAGCTCTGGAAAGGGGAAAGGGGGTAAAACTTACCTTTTTCCAGTGCTGGGCGGAGAGTTCTCCTCCTCCGATCCTCCTCTTCTCCTCCCCGTAGGCTGAATGCGCACGCGCGGCAAGAGCTGCGTGCGCATTCAGCCGGTCACATAGGAAAGCATTCATAATGCTTTCCTATGGACGCTGGCGTGCTCTCACTGTGAAAATCACAGTGAGAAGCACGCAAGCGCCTCTAGTGGCTGTCAATGAGATAGCCACTAGAGGAAATAAGGGAAGGCTTAACCCATTCATAAAAATTGCAGTTTCTCTGAAACTGCTATGTTTATGAAAAAATGGGTTAACCCTAGCTGGACCTGGCACCCAGACCACTTCATTAAGCTGAAGTGGTCTGGGTGCCTAGAGTGGTCCTTTAAACGGAGTTGGGATGTCCAAGCTCACGCACACCGACATAGGCAGTATCACCTGGTCAGATCATGCAAATATTTCTATCACACTAGACAAACTCAAATACTCTGCCACTTGGACCTGGCGCCTAAACACTAGCTTACTAAACAGTGAAACGATATGTGACGAAATGCGCACCCAAATCAAAGACTATTTCACACAAAACACTACACCGGAGGTGAGCCCCGTGGCGATCTGGGCAGCACACAAAGCGGTCATGAGGGGACACTTTATAAAAGTAGCAACAGACAAAAAGAAATGTAACACCCGAGCACTTATAGACTATCAGGATACACTGAGAAGATTAGAACAACAGCATAAACAAAACCCCACAGCTGAAAAACTCGCAGAACTCACATCATTACGACACGCAATCAGGGGGGTCCTACTCGAGGGGGTAGCGCACTCCATTCAGAGGTCTAAACAACTCTTCTATGAAAAGTCCAACAAAATGGACTCTCTTCTAGCCAGAGCGCTGTGCCCACGAGGGGACCACAAGCCCATCACAAAAATACATACACACACTCAGAAACGGGCAACAACTCCACGGGACATAAACAGGGTATTCACAGAGTTCTACTCGAAGCTCTACGGACAGACCCAACACCCACCGAGTACACCGGGGCAAATACATACTTCACTACAAGCCTTCCTCGCTAACATAAAACTCCCTGAGATCACAGAGGAAGACCTCACGATCTTACAAGAGCCTATCTCCCAATTAGAGGTAGAAACAGCTATAGCAGTACTGAAAGGAAATAAGGCCCCAGGTCCCAATGGATATGAAATAGGGTACTACAAAAAATTCAAAGAGGACCTAGCCTCCTTTTACAACCACTTCATGACAGGCGGAGCGCCAGACACAGACATGGCACTAGCAAATATCACTAGTGATGTTGCGAACATGAAATTTTCGGTTCGCGAACCGCGAACGCGAACTTCCGCAAATGTTCGCAAACCGGGCCCCCCTAAGCGGTGGGTGGGGGCCCGGTTCGGGGATTTTTTTTTTTTTAGTTCGACGGTTTTGTTGGTTTTTTATTTGGCCTTTTTTGGGGCTGAAAAATGAAGATTTGAGAAAAAAGAAGACGTTGAATGGTAAGTTTAATTTTATTTTACAGGTTAGTTATTTTATTCCCCCCTCACTATTTTTTAGGGTGAGGGGGGTAGGTAGGGACTTTTTATTTGGGGGGGTGGGTGACTAGGGGCTTGGGGACACCTAGTCACCTTGGGGGGGGGGGAAATTTACTTAGCGCTTACATATATATAACTGCACCAAATGAGGCGGCACACGACCTCACGGTAAGCTTCAACAACCAAAATGCGAAATACACCCATAGCAAACCTTAACTTGACAGATAAACCACTGAATTGACCTAAAAATGTCGCTATGCATGTAAATGCACTACTTTTTCCTTATGTAAACGTAAATTGCATAACAAAGAAAAAGAACAAAAAAAAACCGACCACAGTGGCTTCTGCGTAAGCCTAAATATTATCGCATGTGTGCACCGCCTTAAGTAAAAAATACACCACACATAAAAGTGTTGGCAACACATCCTGTTTTTATGTTGTTTACGGTTAAAACTTAAATCTGTTTTGTTTTATATATAAATGTAAAAACCCTGACAGAACAAAACCGCAAAGAAGAACTCTGAAAAATAGCATTACCATCTAACAATTCAATATCTTTTTTTTTTTTTCTGTATCACTGTGAAACTGCTGTAAAACACAAATTTGGGCTTTTGCATAAGCCCAAGTACTGTTCACATGCCTGAAACTTCTGTCATTTGAAAATAAAGAACTATAAAAAAAAATACAAAAATAAAAAAGCTACAGGTGTGGGAAATTAACCTTTAATTGGAATTTTAACCTATGTGTGTCACCTTCTGTGTCTGTTACAAGGCCAAACATTCAAGGGTATGTAAACTTCTAATCAGGGCCATTTGGGTGATTTATGCTATCATTATGATTTAAAAATGAGCAAAATAACTATGCGAAGTTCAACAGCACTGGAAGAAGACTTCAAAGTCAAAATGAGTCTGCTGCTTTATTAATTTACACTTGAACCTTATCTGTGGTGAGCAGAGCCTTGTGAATTGTGAACTTATGAACTTATAAACTTATTATGCTCACTAGATGTATTTATAGTACCCAGTGATATAATTGCTTTAGAAGTGTAACTTTTCCATAAATACTTTCTTGTCCTGTATCCTGCTACTGGGAGAATATTATTTTTCCATAAAGTGGAACCCTAGAGCCTTTTATATAGAGCCTGGGATGGATCTTGTTTGTGTGATTGGAATTCCACAATTATTCTCTTACTTAATGTGTTTCACAGATTACACTTGTTGTTCTTTTTTTTATTATTGGATTTTAGAAAAACGTAAACATATGAGCAGAGTAGTACAGTAAAGTTGGCATCAGTTGATATTCATGAATTAGGTAGAACAAAAAATGGAAAGGACAGCTTGAATAGCAAAATAAACATTACATTGTTACACTGCTGTAAATTAAAGGACCACTCTAGGCACCCAGACCACTTCAGCTTAATGAAGTGGTCTGAGTGCCAGGACTCTCTAGGAAGCCGTTTTTATCGGCGAAACGCATTTTGGCTCTAAGTGGATTTACAATTTTGTACCACTAATACATATATTATACTGTTTTTATTTTAATTTTTTGTTATTTTCTAAAATATGTATTTTTAGAGTATTTTTTATATATTTTTATACATATATTGTAATAAATCCTTTTTCATTTTATACAATCCACTGTATCCTGCACAAGTGATTCCAGGCAAAGGGGTAGTGTCACCCCACAAATTGGCACCAGGTTTACATACTTAGAGCCAGTTATCAAAAGGCTCTAAACAAGGTGAGCACTTTAAATTTATTCATATAAATACAATCACTATTTGAGATGCTACACTTAGTTTGAAAAATCTGTGTCTTTTACATACGTTGTGGAGAGGAACATACATATTTTTCCTTGGAGAGAGGGGTCGTGTGATCTACCCAAAAAGACACAAGACGCTTGGAAGTTTAGAGCCTAATAAGTTGAAAAGGCTCTAATAAATGTGAGTTTAGATATATTCGTTACTCACATATTTTCTACCATATTATTTAACATATACTATAGCGCTGCACTCTTTAAAAACTAAAGACTTAGAAGGTGGAAACACCGGCTAAGCCTGAAGTTTTTTATGTTTTTTGGTGACCCTCTAGGATTAACCCTTTTTTTAATAAACATAGCAGTTTCAGAGAAATTATGAATGCTTTCCTATGAGACAGGCTGAATGCGCGCGCAGCTCCTGCCGCGCATGCGCATTTAGCCGAAGAGGAGGATCGGAGGCGGAGAGGAGAGCTCCCCACCCGGCGCTGGAAAAAAGGTAAGTTTAACCCCTTTCCTTGCCATCCAGCCCGGCGGGAGTGGGACCCTGAGGGTGGGGGCACCCTCAGGGCACTATAGTGCCAGGAAAACGAGTATGTTTTCCTGGCACTATAGTGGTCCTTTAAGTTGAGTCTGATGTGGTAAAAACAAGATAAGGATGGCCAGGCTGTCTACTTGAGTTACCTCTAACCAAAGGAGTCATGGGGATGGTTAAGTAGATGCATTGCTAGGCACCTACAAAAAAGTCAGGGGCTATGCCCTAAGCATCAAGTCAAAGGAGCACAAAGACCCAGACACTGCACTACCTCTGGAGATGTGACATATAAAAGTGTATTCAAAAACATAACAAGATTGTGGTTGGCACCAAGCTTCTGACTGTGGCACATCAAAGAAATGTACACAAAATCCTTGAACTGGCAGAATCTCCTACCCTTCTCAGGGCTCTGGGTCTGCAGGTTCCAGCGATTCCTTCTGATCAGCAGCCAGCTACAACTTTTTGGGATCCTTCCTAAGTGGGACTTGAGCTTGATAAGAGCTCTAATAAATAAAACTGGGGTTCGAGTTTCCTGGTAAATTTTGCAATTATAACTTAGTTTTAACCTTGCTATGTTTTCGAACACACTTTTATATGTCACCTCTCCAGAGGTAGTGCAGTGTCTGGATCTCCATGCTCCTTTGACTTTATGTTAAGGGCCTAGCCTCTTACTATTTTGTAGGTGCCTAGCTCTTCATCTACTTATCTCTCTCCCCCTATGACCTCCTTGGTTATGAGTAACTCAAGTAGACAGACTGGCCATCCTTATCTTGTTTTTACCATATCATACTTAACTTAATCCACAGCAGTGTAACAATATAATTTTGTAGAGAGACAAAAACAAAATAAAATATAAATTTGGTTATATACTTAAATTTAGTTATATAGACTATATATACTCGAGTATAAGCCGAGTTTTTCGGATTATACTCGAGTCAGTGTCTGTATTATGGCAACTTACATTGCCATAATACAGACCAGGACCGCTGGGCTCATTACAAGCCTGGCGGTCCTGTTGGGGGCTGGCAGCAAGCTGTTACTTACCTTTGTAGCAGCTCCGGTCAGCTCCCTTCACCTCCGTTCTCTTCTGCTCACTATCAGCTCCGGTCTGCTCCCTTCACTTCCGCTCTGTTCAGCTCACTGTCTAAATCTAGCGAGACCCGTGGCCGTTAGAGCGTTGCCATGGATTACCACGAGATTTAGACAGTGAGCTGAACGGAGTGGAAGTGGAGGGAGCAGACAGGAGCTGACAGTGAGCGGAAGGGAGTGGAGGTGAAGTTAGCTGACCGGAGCTGCTACAAAGGTAATTGCTGCCAGCCCCCCCTGCACAGCCCATGCCACTGGACAACCAGGGAATGAGATAGGCCCCCTCCCTGGCCAGGTAACAAGCAGGGAGGGGGAAAAAAATGAAACAATTAAATAATAAAATAATATAAAAAATATTAAAATAATTATATTAAAAAAAAAAATATTAAAAATAATACTAATGCCCTCCCCCCACGCAGTTTACACACACACTACACACAAACACACTCTGCATTCATTATATACACACACTGTAAATAAATATTCAATTAATGTAATTTTATTGGGATCTAATTTTATTTAGAAATTTACCAGTAGCTGCTGCATTTCCCACCCTAAGCTTATACTCGAGTCAATAAGTTTTCCCAGTTTTTTGGGGTACAATTAGGGGCCTTGGCTTATATTCGGGTCGACTTATATTTGAGTATATACGGTATATACACTGCATAACACTAGGGGAATTATATTATTATCTAATCCCAACAAATGCATAGAATCTCTGAGTTAAATTCAAATCTTTGTTTGAGATGCCTATCAGAAATAGGTAGTGTCACGAACGCATGTAGTTGTGGTGGTGAAAGGGTTAAAGTTCACTATTTGTCTGCACTAGCCCGGAAATAATGACAAAATCCCCATTAACACCACCCACACTTAAACATAATAATATAACTATAAAAATCACACCGGAGAGCGCCACTATAGTGAATTAAAACTTCTTAAAATAATGGAATCCAGAAGCTATACAAAAAAAAAATAAAGTTCCCTAAAATCGTTATCTAAATAATGTTTGCAAAAAAGTCCTGGGTGAAAGTCTTTAAGGGATTAATCTTGTCTTGCAGCTGAGATGTAACATCTATGGATACACTGTAGCTCAATGAAGAGTGTAATTTAAAAGGATACAAAAAAAACTTTCCATAGTATAATACTGCTATTTATTCATATAAAAAGATTCCCTCTCCCCCAAATAAAAACCCTTACATCAGCAAGTGGTGGTACTCGTCTCCAAGATACCAGATATACACTTAAATGAATCAGAGGCTTGACAGACGTTTACCGCCCACGGTCCCTGTAGTGCAAAATCCTGTCCGATCTCAGCACTGATAAGGCAGAGTGTTCGTGCAGACAGGAGACCTTAGCTTGGAATCGATGTCTGCCAGGCTATAATCCTCAGACCTCTGATTGTGAATGTCGATCGCACTTCAACGCGTTTCGCCCGCTGTACCAAGCTTTCTCAAGATAGTGTGTGGGCTGTGAGGAGCGTTATTATATATGTTCCTATCTAATCTGTTGATGGCAAACTGCTGGTCTGATTTTTCATTATACATGTTGTACACGTAAGCATTCATAATTGAAACATAGTATGCCATAAATGCTAATGTTCTATCTACACAAATGGATAGTTACATTGGTCTTAATCCTAAAAATTATGCCATAATTAAAATGCATACATTTCAATAAAATACAATAAAAGAAATACACAAATTACATAATAAACAAATATAATAAATTTATTGTAATTTGTCAATGCAAAAAAGACCTTGGCTAAAAAAACTACTGCATCTATCTGATGTTTACAAGTTTGAAATCTACATTCATTCCTGACGGAGCCAAAGTTTTCAAACTATAGATCCAAGACATTTCCTGATAAATTAATCTTTTGGCCACTTCTCCCCCTCCCCTATTCTACAAAAAGGCATTTAGGCACCCTGGGTCACTCCCATGGTATTCCATGAAATGTTTGGACAATGAATGCTCCTCAAACCTTCTTTATACACACGGAAAACCTAAAAGATAAACTACTTGCTTGAAATGACAAGTGATGCATTCTTTAATATCAAAGGATTTTTTTGTAACTGAAGACTGGAAGTTTTAGATATATTTTTTTGTGTGTGTAATCAAACTTATTGTGGTACATATGGTCTGATATATATACTATCAATCCACAGTTATAAGTTGTTGGTTTCCATACTCATATTGATCGCCTACTGTGAGGTTATCAAACATAGCGCTGACACTCATTTTTGCAAATATAATAATTTAACAATTACTATTTTAACGCTGCCACCACCAAGACAATTTATAAATGGGATGCCTTGGTCCCTTAAGTAAATCAATAATAAAAACCCACCAAATATTACTTAGTACAGTATCTACGTAATTGCAAAATACTAATTAGTCTCTTCAGGTAATGTGATTCTTTACCAGACAAAGGCAGAAATTATTAAATGCAAAAATATAGATGATAAACAAATTATTTACACCAACAACAGATAAAAACAGAAAGGATAAAATAACAGAAGTCCTAATTACTCACTTAGGTTTTCAAAGTAAAACTTCTGCCCAGGGGGTCTCTAGTAAGGAAGGATAATGGTGACTCACTCAAAATTAGATCTTGGCCCCAAGCAAGTACTCTGCCCACTTCAGTCTCATTAGAGATATACCCTGTGGATTAAAATGCCTCACCCAGAGGTGGAGCTAAGGCGTATCTATAGAGACACTAAGTGACCACCCCCTTGTGTCCAGATCCACATTAATCCAAATAGAAACATTTGGTCTTATCTTCTCTTAAGTACCTGCCACAGAAATAATTGCATCTGTGAATTTATTATTTTCCCAATCTATAGAGATGTTGCACGCCGGTGTGTGACCCAATATGGCGGACATCACAATTCCTTTCCCTGTGGTCAAGTTAGGCCACTCATGTCTGGGCTTGTTTAGAAGATGGCATTTGTCACATTCCAAATATAACAAAAATGAGGCTTATTTATTATTCTGTGTGGTAAGTATTAATGTTTTTTCCTTCCTTTGCATATAATACTGGAACAAGGCTCATCAATTACAAGGTACAGCCAAATGGCTTTTAAAAGTGTAGGATCTCACACCCTGCAGAGCCTCGATTCATTCACATCCATATGGTAAAATCCTTTTCACATACTTATGCCATTCACACTACCCCTTCTGTAATCTGACCTCTGTGGGGATCCCAGCTTCAAAAGATGTAACTGCTTTTGACATCCATACAATCAGATTAACCCCTTTTGACATTGACAATACCATCTCTGCCAGGCCGGCAGGTCCTTAATTTCATAGTAACATAGTTACATAGCTGAAAAGAGACTTGTGTCCATCAAGTTCAGCCTTCCTAATGCACTATACAAATTACATTAAAGTACAATATTACATTAAAGGACAATATTCCATAATACAATAATAAATTAGGCACCCTTGCTGTGACAGCTAGTATCTACCATAACTGGTGGGATTGTACATTGTTGAACCCACTAAAAACATATTTTTATAACATATTTTTTCTGAAAAATTTGTTTCCAGATATTTATACCATTTCTCTTCAAATGTTTCTATTTAATATTGGTCTTCCTACTGGTAATAAAATCCAGAAGAATCTAATTGTACATATTTTATGGCCACTAAGATCTGTGTAGCAAGGCAATGGATAACGATAAGACCACCGAAGTGGCTGGAGGTACATAACCAAATAGAATTTCAATACAAAATGGAATACGGACTTTATGCATCAAAGGTGGAACTAGATAGTTATAAAGACATGTGGAATCCCTGGACAAAATACAAGGACTTTTTATCAATTATAAATCATATCATTCAATGACTATGCCCCCACATCTCAACCCGCCCCTGGCCCTCGCAACCCAGAAAGGATTTTGTTTTCCTTTTCTCTTTTTTCTTTTGTTTATTTCTCTTCTCTCCTTTTCTTTTTTTTTGAATGTATGATGTATGAAAGGATTATTCTGACACTCAAGTATAAATATTCAATTGATCTAATAATAATAATCAAATGACCATCAATTTGAATGTAATGACTTTTTAAATTCTCTATATATTGTATTGTTATAAATCAAAATGACCAAATATTGTATATTTGTAATAAGTTAATTATTTTATTTTGTAATATAATGTAAATATATATATAAAAAAAATAATATATATATATATATATATATATATACCATGGTATGAGATGCTGGTTTACAGTGAACAGTTACATCCTTACTGATTTAATTATATGGTTGATTAACCCTGATTGGTTAAATCAGATGCTATAGTTTGTATTATACACTGATGTTGTGAGATCTGTACCATTTACTGTTTTCATACACTTTTAACACGTTTCACGACACCATGGTATGAGATGTTGGTTTACAGTGAACAGTTACATCCTTACTGATTTAATTATATGGTTGATTAACCCTGATTGGTTAAATCAGATGCTATAGTTTGTATTATACACTGATGTTGTGAGATCTGTACCATTTACTGTTTTCATATACTTTTAACACGTTTCACGACACTTATGTCACCCACTTGCCCACTCATGGCACTTTACAAATAGTGTCACCTTGACATTTTGGTTCAGACTCTCACATCTCTGCTATATTTAATAAAATACTTGGAGATCTTCCAGTTGATTTTAGAGGTTTAATCCACTCTGTGGTCCTTTTAGAGACCATCAGAAACGTGGTCACTTAATTCCACACTTTATTTTATGTATAGTCACCGCGGTCACGTTGGTTTCTAAATTTACGTCTATCACATTGTATACACTATAGCACTTAGCAACCACGTTGCACGTCCAGACGTATGCCGGGGAAATCACGTGGGTCGCGGTAACACTTCCAGGTATTGAATGAGCAGCGGCACACAAGATTAGTGAGTGAATATTTTTGCATGTATTTAAACTTTGTTTGTATCACAAGTTAGTTGATCTTGAAAAAGACCCTTAAGGGTCGAAACATCGATCAGGATTATTTGCACTACGATGTAATTTTTTTATTACAATAAATACACCATGTTGAAGCCCTTTTGAGTGATCCATTTCATCGATTTACCTATATATATTTTGGACGTTGGAAGCACCAAAGGCAGCTGTATTGAAAAGACTTCAAGGGTGAGTGCCTAAATTACCTTTTTTATTTATATATATATACACACATTTGGAGGGGTGGCTGCACTGGGTGGCAGATGACATAGGTATGCCACTGATACAAAGGTTTCAATGTAGTTGGCAATTAGTAAATGTAAAGATTTATCTACCTTGAATGGGATTATTTTTTAATGGAGTCAGTCAATTCCCACTGAATTTTAGACAAATGATAATTTATCTTTTCGTTATGGTTTTACACAATAAGATGTGAGTATGTGTTTTATCATGGTGAACTGATCTGTTTTTGATTCTGTTTTCAACTTTGTAATAATTTTATGGCTCTGCTTTTTTGTTTTTGCTTATTTGTTTTGGCTTAACATTATATTAATACCCCATCCTACTAAAAGTCTGATCAATGATTAAGGTATATGTTTTCATCTGTGGCATGTTCTTTGTGGTGCAAGCGAGAATTTAGTCTTACCAATAGTTAAATGAGGGTCATGTAGCTATGGGGGTTTTAACTATTTTCCTGCTCTTTTCCAACTGGCTATAAACAATGCTACTGAGCAAATAGTTAAGATTTTTGGGTTGAGATTATAACAAAGAAAATAAAAAATGGACACACATTACTAAGGAGTAATTCAGAAGAGGAGGGATTTCATAAAGAAGTTTAGTAAATGTTTTTTATTTATTTATTTATTAAGACTAGAGTTGAGCAGACACCTGGATGTTCGGGTCTAGCGGGTTCGGCCGAACTTTGAAAAAAAGTCCGGGTTCGGGCTCGAACTTGACCCCGAACTTGACCCCAAACCTGAACCCCATTGAAGTCAATGGGGACCCAAACTTTTGGCCACAAACATGCCTCTAAAAAACTCCTGGAAAGAGCTAGAGAGCTGCAAAAGCAAGTAAAATGGGGGTAAGAGTAGGACAAGTGCCCTGCAAACAAATGTGGATAGGGAAATCACTTAAAATAACATAAAAATAAAAAATACAGCTGAGCCATAAAATAGCACTAGATGGAATCTTTGATTTTAGCTTTGGAAGAACATAAATCAAAATCTAAAGCATGGCTGTCAGGAGGATCAACAGAATTATCCATTTGAGAGAGGGTTTGAGTGCAGGGTATTCTCTTTCATTGTTCAAACTGAGCTCAACTCCTGATGCATGGAGAAAAGGCCTTCACAAGCCTCTGCTATTGTGTACATAGTTTATACTAAGTGACCCATAGGTTGAGGAGGCGGTGACCGTGGTGGTGTAGGTGGAAGCAGCGGTGGAGGAAAAGGATGAGGTAGCCAACACTGTTATTTATGTTTTTTTGTTTTTTTTAATTCCTTTGTTGTATGTCCCAAAATATTGGGACATACAACAAAGGAAACATTTTTGGCCTGCGGTGTATTTCTTGCAGTCCTGATGCATGGAAAAATGCTCAACTCCTGATGCATGGAGAAAAGGCCTTCACAAGACTCTGCTAATGTGTACCTAGTTTATACTAAGTGACCCATAGGTTGAGGAGGTGGTGACCGTGGCGGTGTATGTGGAAGCAGTGGTGGAGGAGGAGGATGAGGTAGCCAACACTGGTTTTTATGTTTTTTTTAATTGTGGTAGCCCACAAAATATTGGGACATACAACAAAACAAAATATTTGCGGCCTGCGGTGCATTTCTTGCAGTCCTGATGCATGGAGAAATGCTCAACTCCTGATGCATGGAGAAAAGGTCTTCAGAAGCCTCTGCTAATGTGTACCTAGTTTATACTAAGTGACCCATAGGTTGAGGAGGCGGTGTCCGTGGCGGTGGAGGAGGAGGATGAGGTAGCCAACACTGTTTTTAGTTATATATATATATATATATATATATATATACATATATTTTAATTGGGGTAGCCCCCAAAATATTGGGACATATAAAAAAATACAAATCTGTTCCGCAGAGTAGCTGTTGACATTATAGTTGCGCAGGAACTTTGTTGACTCTAGAGAACCTCAGGCAAATCGCACATCCCCGTGGCGGCGACTTTGCATGCGGATGTCATCCATATCAAGTTTCGATGCCAGTTTCACCATGGTGACCATGGGTAATGGGAAATCAATTCCGTACAGGGAAGGAATGGCTACCACATGCAAGGAAGGCAGCAAGTGCGCAAATGACCCACTCCCGAAGCAAGGTAGTGAGGACAAATAACAATACAGGACTTTTAGAGGCCCTGTATTGTCATGAGTCCACTGAAATCCTTTAACTCTGATCAGGAGGGAAGTCTTTGTTGACTCTAGAGATGAGGTGGTGAGCCTCAGGCAAATCGCACATCCCCGTGGCGGCGACTTTGCATGCGGATGTCATCCATATCAAGTTTCGATGCCAACCTGCTGCGTCCCATGGTGACCATGGGTAATGGGAACAGGGTTCCATTCCGCATACAGGTCCTGAGGAATCGGACTACCACCATGAAGGTCTGGCAGCAAGTGCGCACCAATGACTGCACTCCCGAAGCGGGAAGGTAGTGAGGACAAATAACAATACAGGACTCTTTAGAGGCCCTGTAATTGTCATGAGTCCACTTGAAATCCTTTAACTCTGATCAATTGGAGGGAAGTCTGGTGCAGAGCCACTGACCCGTGCATGCTGCAGCTGAAACTCCACTACCGTCGGCTGCTGCTCGCACAGTCTCATGAGGTGGTGAGCGGGAAGGCCGAAGTTACGCTGCAGCGCAGACAGGCGAACAGCAGCAGGGTGACAACGCCAAAAGCGTGCACAGCCGCTACAGTGAATGTCACATCCTGTTCCAAGTTGCGGATCAGTCTGGGGATGGCTTCTGGTATCCAGTACTCTTTTTACTGAAGCTGCATCAGGGTCCTGGTATGTGGCCGCACAAATGCTGGTGCTCAACACCAGGGGGCGTGTGGTTACCCTGCACCAGAACCTGCTAATCCATTCCACACTGTGACTCCTAACTTCAACATCAGGCATATTGGGTCCTGGTCATCCGACCGGGGCCCAGATAGTGTCTGGGTCCTGGTTACCGGACTGCCCACCTCACTGTGAAACTACGAATGGATCGTTAAATCTGGTACGAACCCGAACTTTACAGTTCGGGTTCGCACAAGTCTATTATGGATCCTTTGATCGATACATGTATTACTTGGATAACTGGTAATTATAGAGCTAATACGTGCTGACGAGCGCTAGGGGACGGCCGCTCTGCTTTTGCACCCTGCTCCCTCTTATGCTGTGCTGGTGCCTCTGTGCGACCAGCGCCTCTTCCTCCAAACTGCACACGTCACTCGCATGACCTTGATTCCATGTGGGGTCTAGGACCTCATCATCCTCCACATCATCTTCCACCCACTCCTCAACCCTGCCCTCCTTGCCGGTATGCACACTGCAGAAAGCCACAGAAGTTGGCACCTGTGTTTTTCCAGCATGTAAAGTCTGCAAAGGACATATGGAAATTGTTTTAGTTACATAGTTACATAGCTGAAAAGAGACTTGCGTCCATCAAGTTCAGCCTTCCTCACATTTGTTTTTTGCTGTTGATCCAAAAGAAGGCAAAAAACCCAGTTTGAAGCACAATTTTACAACAAGCTAGGAAAAAAATTCCTTCTTGACCCCAGAATGTCAGTCAGACTTATCCTTGGATCAAGCAGTTATTACCCTACATTGAAGGATTATATCCTTGAATATTCTGTTTTTGCAAGTATGCATCTAGTAGCTGTTTGAACATCTGTATGGACTCTGATAAAACCACTTCTTCAGGCAGAGAATTCCACATCCTGATTGTTCTTACCGAAAAAAAACCTTTCCTTTGCCTTAGACGAAATCTTCTTTCTTCCAGTCTAAATGCATGGCCTCATGTCCTATGTAAAGTCCAGTTTGTAAACAGATTTCCACACAATAGTTTGTATTGGCCCCAAATATATTTGTTTAATGTTATCATATCCCCTCTCAGGCGACGTTTTTCTAAACTAAATAGGTTTAAATTTGTTAACTTTTCTTCATAGCTGATATGTTCCAATACTTTTATTAATTTTGTAGCCCTCCTCTGCACTTTTCCTAGTTCCATAATATCCTACTTTAGAACAGGTGCCCAAAATTGCACAGCATATTCAATATGTGGTCTTACCAGTGATTTATAAAGAGGCAAAATTATATTCTCATCCCGAGAATGAATACACTTTTTCATGCATGACAATACCTTACGGGCCTTGGCCACTGCTGATTGACATTGCACATTGTTGCATAGTTTGTTGTCTATAATAATTCCCAAGTCCTTTTCGTGTGTTGTTATCCCTAATTTACTTCCATTAAGGATATACGTTGCTCTTGTATTCTTTACGCCGAAGTGCATAACTTTGCATTTTTCAACATTAAATTTCATCTGCCATTTGAGTGCCCAGTCCCCAGTCTATCTAAATCCCTCTGCAGCAAAGTAATATGTTGCTCACATTGTATTAGTTTACAGAGTTTTGTGTCATCTGCAAACACTGAAACATGACTTTTAATCCTGTCTTCAAGATCATTTATAAACATGTTAAATAGAACAGGGACAGCACTTGCCACCTCTGTCCAGCTTGAAAATTTACCATTAATGACAACTCTTTGTAGTCTGTTTTTAAGCCAATGTTCTACCCAAGAACAAGCATTTTCATCTAGACCGATTTCCTTGAGTGTGAACATTAATCTATTGTGTGGAACTGTATCAAATGCCTTGGTAAAATCCAAATAGAATTTCCTTCAGGCAACAGTTTTCCCTATAAACTGACCTCTCAGTTTGACTTGTGAGGGTATTGCCCCAGAATTACAATATTGTTAAAGTACCTCTTAGCTATTGATCACTGGTTTGAATATAGCAGCTTGTTATCTGGTAGTTTATAGTTTAGAAAATATCAATCTGTTTTCTATCACTTAGATCTGTGTAACAAGTGTTGTAGGTGTGAAACAATATTACAAGTGACCGATGTAGTAAATTCGAATCAAAGTTACGCTTCGATTTGACTCTCAGATATGAAGTGAACACCCCAAATATACTATTTAGCACCAAAAAAAATTTACTTTTTAAAACTCCAATGAAAGCAGCAGATTAGCAGCAAAACAATTAGAATGTTTACAACTGCGCAGTAAGCGCACTATTTGACGCTTCTATTTGACTCTCCGATATGAAGTGCACCGCAGGCCGCAAATGTACTAGTAAGCAGATTAGCAGCAAAACAATTAGAATGTTTACAACTGCACAGTAAGCACACCATTAGACGCTTCTATTTGACTCTCAGATATGAAGAACGAGCCACAAAATGTACTATTTAGCAGATTAGCACCCAGAAAATAAGAATGTTTACCACTGCCCTGTAAATGCACTATTAGACGCTTCTATTTGACTCTCAGATATGAAGTGCATGCCCCAAAATGTACTATTTAGCAGATTAGCACTCAGAAAATAAGAATGTTTACCACTGTGCTGTAAGCACACTATTAGACGCTTCTATTTGACTCTCAGATATGAAGTGCACCCCACTAAAATACTATTCAGCAGTTTAGGACCCAAAACATTTTAAGTTTTAAAACTTAAATGTGACAGCAGTATTTGACGCTTCTATTTGACTCTCAGATATGAAGTGCACCCCACTAATGTACTTTTTAGCACCCCAAAAAATTTAAGTTTTAAAACTTCAATGTGACAGCAGTATTTGACGATTCTATTTGACTCTCAGATAGACTCTCAGATATGACGTGCACCCCACTAATGTACTATTTAGCACCCAAAAAAAATTACTTTTTAAAACTCCGATGTAACCGAGGTATTTGAAGCTTCTATTTTACTCTCAGATATGAAGTGCACCCCTGCCCACTAATGTACTAGTTTGCAGAATTCTTTCCTAAGCTGTCCCTATCAGTGGCAGCATCCTCTCCTTACACTAATAAGACCACATGTGCGTGCGGCGCTACGCGACTCCAGCTTATCTATAGAGGCTGGGTCACATGCTGCACTGGCCAATCACAGCCATGCCATTAGTAGGCATGGCTGTGATGGCTTCTAAGGGCACACGAGTCAAACGCTTGTTGATTGGCTACCCTGCAGCGTTTCAAAACGCGCCATTAAATTTAGGTCCGGGGTCCAAAGAAACCTAATGTTTGGTACGAACCCGAACTTTACAGTCCGGGTTCACTCATTTCTAATTAAGACTCCTCAAAAATATTATTTTAATTATGTTGTTTTCACTGTCTTAAGATCATGATTTACAGAGGAAGCTAAGGGGCATCACACGGTCATAGTGATAGCGTTGCAATGTTATTATTTATTGTATATATCAGATTATAACAATCCCATTGTCAATTTTTTAGAAACCAGATCCAGGTTTCAGCTAATATCTATTAGTTGGACTTTAGTGAATAAATGCATGAGTTATCATTAATTTTAACTAATTAAATCATATAATTATGTTGAAAGTCAGTTATATTTGCAACTTAACTAGTTTTATTTCATTTTTATATATTACCCTCAATTATACTCAATTACACAGTTCACTGTGTAGTGAAGAAATTCCATTGAAGTATTTTCGAAACATTGCAATAAATAGCAAAAATTCACCTCATCCATGTTAGTCATGTTATTTTAACTAGCTTATTATTGACTTTTTTCAGTTTGCAGAAATATCTCTAATTAAAATTCAGAAAACCATCCATAAAAATGTGATAACTGAATAGCATGTTTATTAACAGAAAGGATACTTTGACCTGAAATAATTTAATATATTTTATATTAAAAAAAAAATATGTCTTTGCTCAGTAATATTAATAACGGAGCACCTTTGTTTCCTACAAAGATATGTTTCAAGGAAAATTTGGATCTTTCAATTCACCTGTAATCAGTTTTTAAAATGCTCCTTTAAAACAGAGCTATTGATACTATACAATTTTACTAATGAACAAGACATTTCATTCATGCTGCCATGGAAACCAAAGTTTGAAAGATCAGAAAATGGAGACAGAGGTTAAAAATAAATTGTGAAATAAAATGTTATACGAAATGTCACCAAAAACATTATATAGATGGAAATAAGATAAATACACAATATTGTATTGTTCTGTGAAAAAAAAATAGATTTTCAACTAATATATTTGAATTTGTATTAAGATGTAACTTTGCTTAAAAGTTTTATTTTTTTATGTTGTCAATTTGGGCAAATTGTTCAAATCAGTCACAGATAAGTACAGTATCATAGCCAATAATACAGTTATGCAACAGTTGCTGGAGCTATATTATGTATTCATTAAAGATTGAGCAATACATACATACATACATACATGCAATAGACATGTGAATTCTTTTTCGTATGAATACGATTTCGTCCGAAAACTCTGTTTTTTTGTATTTGTTTACTAAAACGTAAACGAAAGCCCTACATTTGAAATACAAATGAAACAAAAGGGCAAATACCAAATGCATTACCTTTTCGTTTCATTCATTTAATAGAATTAACCCCCACAGCAGGGAGATAAAATACAGGGCATGTGAAAAAAAAAACCAAGGAGGGAGCCGACAGCGATAAGAGCTCCGTCTTTTTAATAATATTGATTCCTACTCTCCTGCCGCATTAAAACCTATGGGGGTCATATAGGTGACCCCCATATTAATAAAAGGGAGGTTAAATCCTCCCGCATGCCGTTAGTAGGGGCATGCCGCCTGAACAGCGGGCGGATTGTGACTGCATGCTATCATTTAACACTAAATATAAATCAGTATTGAGGTCACTATGACCCCCATATTGATAAAAGGGAGGTTAATTCCTCCCGCATACCCCTACTAGCAGCATGCCGTAAGTAGGGGCATGTCGCATAAACAAATTTAAAACTACTTGTGACTTGGTAGCTATTTCTGCCAAGTCACTAGTGCAATAAGGGGGGACCTTCCTCGTGGTGGGGAACCCAAATAAATAAAATGGGGGGACTTGCTCCTCCACCCATGACACGTGGGTGGGGTCTATTAATATAAATGTGGAGACCTAGTGTCCCCCCCAGGTCCCTACCCATGAGCAGTGGTTGGGGTCCCTAATTAATTAAAGGGGGGACCTAATGTCCCCCCCTGGACCCCACCCATGAGTTGTGGGTGGGGACCACAAATAAAGTGACTAGGGATCCCCAAGCCCCTAGTCACTCTTCCCCCAATAAAAATACTCTACCTACCCCCCTCACCCTAATAATAGTGAGGGGGGGGGAAATAAACTAACCCTATAAAATAACTTTTCATACTTACCATTAGATGTCTTCTTTCTTCTTTTCTTTTCTTTCTTCAGCTCCAAAAAAGGGCAAATAATAGGTAGGTAGGGTATTTATAATGGGGGGGACCCCTAGTCCCTTAATGATTTGTGGTCTCCACCCACCGGTCATGGGTGGGAAACTAGAGGGGACATTAGGTTGACCCATTATTTATTTATTTAGGGTTAGGAGTAGGGTTAGAGGTAGGGTTAGGATTAGGGTTAGGGGTAGGGTTAGGGCTAGAGGTAGAGTTGGGGTTAGGGTTAGTGGTAGAGGTAGGGTTAGGGGTAAAGGTAGGGTTAGTGTAAGGGGTAGAGGTAGGTTTAGGAGTGGGGTTAGGGTTAGGGGTAGAGGTAGGGTAAGAGTTAGGGTTGGGTTAGGGGTAGGGTTAAGAGTAAGGGTTATGGGGTAGGGTTAGGGTTAGGGGTAGGCGTAGGGGTGGGTTAGGGGTTAGTTTAGGGTTGGGTTCAGGGTTGGGGTCAGGGTTATATATATATATATATATATATTTACTACCTTACAGCCTAGTAACACATCTATTGCCTCTAGTTTGCATGTTGGTATAGTGTCTTGACAGTCTTACTGTAAGATTCTTGTGCTGACAGATATATATCTGTGCGAATTAAAACCTCTCAGACTCTTACCACCTCCAATGTGAAGTTTTAAAAGTTTATGATTTCTAGTAGACTTGGGCATTCATTTTTAGACATGTGCAATTAGTTTCGGACAAATTTCGGCATGCTTCCGAATGTCCGAATTGCCGAAGTGCCGAATTGAAGAATTTCAGAAGTGCCAATCCGGACCGAATTCTGTAGTGCCAAATTTCAGAAGTGCGAAAGTGCTTCGGATTTCTGAAAAGTGGCAAAACAGGAAAGGGAGGTAAAATTAAGGGAATGATGGCAGGACTCTAATCCTAGCCCTAGCCCTAACCCTTACCCTAACCCTACCCCTAACCCTGTTAGGGTTAGGAGTAGGGTTAGAGGTAGGGTTAGGATTAGGGTTAGGGGTAGGGTTAGGGCTAGAGGTAGAGTTGGGGTTAGGGTTAGTGGTAGAGGTAGGGTTAGGGTTAGGGGTAAAGGTAGGGTTAGTGTAAGGGGTAGAGGTAGGTTTAGGAGTGGGGTTATGGTTAGGGGTAGAGGTAGGGTAAGAGTTAGGGTTGGGTTAGGGGTAGGGTTAAGAGTAAGGGTTATGGGGTAGGGTTAGGGTTAGGGGTAGGCGTAGGGGTGGGTTAGGGGTTAGTTTAGGGTTGGGTTCAGGGTTGGGGTCAGGGGTAGGGTTAGCGTAGGTTGGGGTTACGGTTAGGGTTAGGGTAAGGGGTAGAGGTAGAAGTGCCGAATTCACGAAGTGCCGAATTCACAAAGTGCTGAACCAAAGTGCCAAAATGCCGAAGTCCCGAATTTCGGAAGTGCCGAACCGAAGTGCCAAATTGCTGAATTCCCAAATTTTTTTGCCCATGCACATCCCTATTCATTTTCAAACAAATACTCTGAAAGATAAATGAATAGAAATTAGAACAAATGACATAAAGACTGAATTGCTTGTTAAACATTTTTTTCTTTAATTCATTTGATTTATTACAAGAAGAGAGCTACTGGTGTGCGTATTTAAAAATAGAATCTGTGGGGAGGGACTTGTTTAAATAAAATAAACATCTCAACACCTCCCAAGTCTAATTTCTACTTAACCTAAAAATCAGCACTAAAGTAATTTACAGAGGGCTAAGTAGCTCTTCTATAATTAATACCTGCAAGAAGAATGCTACAATAAACCCAAAAGAATGTTACATTAAACCCAATAAGAAAAAACTTTAAATGGCTACAACAGTTAAAGTGAAATTAAAGTTCTTTAGGACATACTAGTTTCTTCAAAGTGCAATAATGTTTATCCACGTAAACAGTTACGCGGATAACTGTAAGAAGTACCATATACCAAGTGATTAATAAAATAACTATACATCTTTACTATGTTCTAGTTATTGAATAAATTGGTGGCGGCATGATAGAAGCTTATGGTCTTAATTTTGTTTGACATTGAACCTTACTTTCCATTTAAGGAAGTATAAAATCTGTTTCCCATCTCAGGACTTATGAGTATCACAAGGCTGATAGCAGGCTGTTATTACAGAGCTAATACCTAAAGGATCGAAGCAATACAAACCTTGTATCCTTAGCCATAAATAGGAGGGTTATCCCATATTTTACTTCAATTTTTTTTTTACCTTTGTTCCATTATTAGAAGCTGGACATCCTCACACTCTGCACGAGGACATCCAGAGTCAGATTTTTCCCGATAGAAAAGCATTGATTCAATGCTTTCCTATGAGAAGGTCTTATGGTCAAATAAGCGCACGCCTGACATGGGTTTGTTGGAGGGGGCAGAGCATCATCCCAGCACTGAGGGACATTGGCGCTGAGATAAGGTAAGTAAATAAGGTTTTTAACTCTTAATTTACCAGGGCTGGGTAGGTGGGGTGCGAAGGAGGTTTAACTGCAGCCGGTTCCCTTATTTAACACTATAACGTCTTCAAGCATAGAACTTAGCACGGCTAACCATGCAGATATCTTAGCTAAAATATTATGTAGTTAGTAAGAGATCCTCTATCTAAAATACATATAAATAATTGAGTCTACAATATAAAATATAAAATAAGGACTGTCTTGGAAGCAATAAGGTTTTGTCTCTTTAGATATTTTTCTAAATAAAAATAGAAATATAGACATATATAAATCCATTACAATAAGATGTTAGATGTTCATTTTAGGACCTCCCTTAACTTGGCAAAGATACAAGGCCATAACTAAAATGTAAGGGTGCACACGTCATGGGAAATTCAGTTAAGCTAAGACAAAATAGTGTAAGTCAGGATGAAGTAGCATTGCCTTGAAGATGTTAATACATTATTGTTATTGTATTAAGCTAAGACAAATTGGCGTAAACATATGTCTAGGACAAAATGGCGTAAGTCAAAATGACATAACATAGCCTTGAAGATGTTTTTGCATTAAACTAAGAAAAATCGGAGTAAACATATTATGCACTGAAAGTAGGTTAGAGGTTATTGCTTAAAGAAACATGTATGAAAAACAATATGTTCCATTTCTAACACCTTGTCAGTTTGCAATATCTTTAAAGACAAATACACAGTTTAAAAAATGTCATTCTAAAACTTGTAATATTTGCATTTTCCCATAACAGAGGGGAAGGCAAGGAGAGCGATAGTTCCTGAATTACAGGCCCAGACAACTACTTGTAGATCTGATGCTCTTTTTGGATCTGCACCATGTAACTTTGGAATTCTTCCGATGTGTAATAAAAATAGGCAAACTGAAAAACAGACTGTAAATCACTAGCATTTTCTATGGATCCAGAAAATGCTAGTGATGACCAGAGGGCAAATGAGGAAACCATTTTCTGTGTTCTGTGATGGAGAAAAAAGAGATGCTGTCAAGTACAGATTATTCACTCACACTGATGATGTGGAAAAAAAAACCTAAACCCCTCCAGGTTCTGGAAAAAAATGTAAATGATTAAGTGAGGTGAATGTATTCCTCTGCTTATTTCCTTGGGCTTGCAGGACATGCAGGCACTTGGTGGTCCAGTTAAAGAATCTAGAATCTAGTCTGCACCTCTGCAAGATGCAGATTAAGAATGTTCTTCTCTCAAGCTCTGGCACTGTGTGGTGTGCAGTTCTAAATGGCTGGAGCTAGTAGAATGAATACTCTTAGTCTGCACCCAGCAGGGCTGCAGACTTTATAATCATGGGACCATTTCCAACAGAAGGCTGCACTGAATCTACATGTATAGTGATACTCAAAATATATAAGTATAGGATATAGGTACTATATGCATTCTATATTCTGAAAAATAAAGTACTCAGTATTACTTATTGACTACTTTCATCTTAAATATCTCAGTTGTTGATTCACATTTTCTCAACCTTTTTTTATTTTTAGAAAATCAAATATATCTTAACTGTTTCCATTTGGCAGGTTTCTGACATACCTTTTGTATCTTTGGAATGCTGGGCCAATTTCAGAACTCATTGTGATACTATTTGAAAATGTTCCCTGTTCTAAAAAAAAGACATGTATTGACACTGTAGGCGTTGTAACATTCACAATGACATTTATAAGGTATGATATTGCCATTTCATATCACATCATATATGTTGACATTTGTAGAGGGTAATTTTACCTGAGGACCTTTTATATTTCCTGCACTGTCAGGGGACATCAGAACAGTTACATCGACACATTTCAGATTTTCTTTTAGTTCTATTGTGTAGAAAACTGACAGTATCTTCCTAAATGTCGCCCAAACTATTCTTTTCTTAATATGGGACAAATCTGTATGTTTTATTGGTTTTATAGAACATCAGAGAAGAATTTATCATACACACAGTCTGTCACCCGTTAAAATTAACCCCGGATCGCCGCTATTGCGGCGATCGCGGGGTTAATGGTGCTCCGGTCTGCCTCTGTATTAGAGGCAGACCGGAAGCACCCGATCAGACTGCCCCAGCACATGTGCTCGCTCTGACAGGCTCGCTCTGAAACCCTGCTAAGATGCTTGGAAATTGCACATAGGTCCAGCGTCAAAATTCAAAGTTTGGTAAAAACTGATATGTCTTGGTCTCCTATATGGCACTGTAGCTTCACGAAATAGTGCCAAAGACATTCATTGGGGTGTCTTTTTACTCAGAAGACTTAGCCGAGCATAATTTGGGGGGTTTGAACTTAGTGGCACATGTGAAATATACAAAATGCCCAGCAGAAATGCAATCCATGTGTAAAAAACGCACAAAATTATTTTTTACCACATACTTTGGCATATATTGGTGAAAAAATGGGGGCATGTTAAGGCACAATATGCACCTTATGAGATACCCTGGAGTGTCTACTTTTACCAATGGTAGGCCTTTGTGGGCTTTTTTGAACAGTCAAACTGTTATAATACCCCAATTGGAAGAATAGGCTCATTAAATCTGTCTCTCAAAATTCTTCTGTGAATACTTTATGGCACTGTAGCTTCACGAAATAGTGCCAAAGACATACAAAGGGCGTGTCATTTTACTCAGCAGATGTAACTGAACACAAAATAAAACTTTGTACAGGAATAGCACACACCAACTTTACAAAATACACATGAGAATTTATTTGTTATAACTTTGTGTGTACAGGAATAGCACACACCAACTTTACAAAATACACATGAGAATTTCTTTGTTATAAGTCAGTGTGCCAAAAAACAAAAAAAAACACAATTTTACTCCAATATTTAGCAGAGGTTGGCGGTGAAATGGCTAAGTAGAAAGTGTCAAAACAACTCTAGGTAAATAGCCTGTGATGTCTACTTTATATAAATATGTACTTTTGTGTGGCAATTTTGTTTTCTTTTATGGCTATTAAGCTTACAAGACAAACATACCAAATTCTAAAATCGCTCCACATTAAAAGTTTATTTTACTCCTTGTGCTTTGTGACCTGTAACTACCAAAAAAAACTTAAAATCCCAGACACATTATATATTCTGTAAATCAGAACAAATAAATAAATTTATTTTTAATTACTTTCCTTAACCTGCACTAATTATGCACACATTATTATTGCAAAAACTGTAAAAAAGAAAAATTTCAATTATTTTGCATTTTTCGGTATTTTTTATAATAAATAAGCATTTATATATATGTGTGTTACATCAAATTAAAGCCCTTTCTATCCTTTAAAAAACGATATATAATATGTGTCGGTGCAATAAATTAGTAAAATGCAAATTGCAGTTGAACGCAAACAGCAAAAAATGAAAAAAATGCTGTTGTCATTAAGTGAAAGACAAGCTTCTGAAGTTCTGTCCTTAAGGGGTTAAAATGTGCAGTTTTACCACACAGCACAATGCCACAGATGTCGCAAGTTTTGAGGGAGTGTGGACAACCGTAGACCATGTGTAACCACACCAGCCCAGCTCCTCCACATCCAGCATCTTCACCTCCAAGATCGTCTGAGACCAGCCACCCAGACAGTTTCTGCAACAATCAGTTTGCATAACCAAGGAAATTCTGCACAAACTGTCAGAAACCATCTCAGGGAAGCTCATCTGCATTCTCGCTGTCCTCATCGGGGTCTCGACCTGACTGAAGTTCATTGTCATAACCGACTTGAGTGGGCAAATACCCACATTCGATGGTGTGTGGCACTTTGGAGAGGTGTTCTCTTCACGGATGAATCCTGGTTTTCACTGTACAGGGCAGATGGCAGACAACATGTATGGCATCATGTGGGTTAGTGGTTTGCTGATGTCAACGATGTGGTTTAAGTGGTCCATGGTGGCGATGGAGTTATGGTGTGGGCATGTGTATGTTATGGACAATGAACACAGGTGCATTTTATTGATGACATTTTGAATGCACAGAGATACCATGACAAGATCCTGAGGCCCATTGTTGTGCTATTCATTCACGACCATCACCTCAAGTTGCAGCATGATAATGCACGGCCCCATGTTGCAAGGATCTGTACACAATTCCTGGAAGTTGAAAACAACCCAGTTCTTGCATGGCCAGCATACTCACCAGACATGTCACCCATTGAGCATGTTTGGGACGTATACAACAGCGTGTTCCAGGTCCTGCCAATATCCAGCAACTTCGCACAGCCATTGAAGAGTGGACCAACATTCCACAGGCCACAATCAACAACCTGATTAACTCTATGCGAAGGAGATGTGTTGCACTGGTTTAGGTAAATGGTGGTCACACCAGATACTGACTGGTTTTTGGACCCCCTGGGATCCCCCCAATACAGTAAAACTGCACATTTTAGAGTGGCCTTTTATTGTAGCCAGCCTAAGGCACACCTGTGCAATAATCATGCTGTCTAATCAGCATCTTGATATGCCACACCTGTGAGGTGGATGGATTATCTCGGCAAAGGAGAAGTGCTCACTAATACAGATTTAGACAGATTTGTGAACAATATTTAAGAGAAATAGGCCTTTTGTGTACATAGAAAAAGTCTTAGATCTTGGAGTTCAGCTTATGAAAAATGGGGGCAAATACAAAAGTGTTGCGTTTATATTTTGTTCAGTATATATATATATATATATATATATATATATATATGTATGTATGTATGTATGTATTTTGTATGTTATTTATAAAACCAAAAAGGTTATAGTTGGGAAAAAATATGTCAAAGCTGTTGTGTACAGCAAACACAGACTCCAAGGAATCCATGTTTAAAATGAAATGAGGAAAAAATTAGATTCTTTGTTAAACTAATTTGCATATGCCCACCCAGAATCCCTTGTGGTAGTAACATCACTGCAGATTTGTGATTTCTGTGGAAAAAGCAAGTCTTATGGCTTGACTGGTGTGCAGATTTTTGGTTAACATTGTGATATATATATATATATATATATATATATATGTAAAAAACAGGTAAATTTGTATGTTGTAATACCTTTTTTATTGGACTAACAGAATTTTTTTTAATGACAAGCTTTCTGGAGAACCTTCCTTTCTCAAGTCTAAAGATTTCTGAGCAAGACAACACGTAGAATTCAAAGATGAGTTGTGATACAGAGGTTAAAGTGTCATGAGTGCAGATAAGACACAGATTTGATAGAAAATAGACACCATTCATGCAGAGGGTCGTACATATCTTGTGTGAAGATCAGAGAGTGGGGAGGGAGAGAGAGAAAAAAAACAAGCAAACAGTGCAGAAGATGGTGCTAGAAGGGGGGAGTGAAAAACAATTAAAAATAATTACTTATATTAAGAATGCCTCAGTTTTCTCCAAAGAATTATCATTTTGTCCTAGCACAAAACTTGATCACATTGAGCTCTACTCTGACAGGAGGAATTTTTCAGAAGGATGCGACTTAAGGAATACTTCCATGACAAAGAGAGCACTGAAACAACAATGGATTACAACAACAGGAAAAAGAACACTATTTCATTCCAGCAACAGGACGAAATGCCAAACTGGACTTGAAGGTTTCCGTCTTAGAACAGTATCCTTGGCAACCAAGAAAAACCAAAAGAAAATGTTTCTTAACCCCTTAAGGACACATGACGGAACTATTCCGTCATGATTCCATGTTATTCCAGAAGTTGTGTCCTTAAGGGATAATCTCTCAATACAGGAACAAACTGCTAGACTTGAAAAATAATCATGCTATCACAATCAAACCAGCAGACAAGGGGGTAGCAGTAGTGATAATGAACACCCAAGACTACTTAAAATAGGTGTACAGGCAATTGTCAGATGACAAACACTATAGAAAACTAAATGAAGACCCCACCAAGAAATATACATTGCAACTTAGGGAGCTCATTAAATCCTTCCCTGAGAATTTGCATCTAGAACTGCAATCACTCATACCTAATAGTCCCTACATGGGCACTTTCTATATGTTTCCCAAAATCCACAAAGCAGGTAATCCTGGAAGATCCATACTTACAGGAATTGGAACACTCACAGAACAGATCTCAGGACTGGTAGAAAATACCCTAAAACCTCTAGTCACCAACATCAACAGCTAAGAATGCCTCAGTTTTCTCCAAAGAATTATCATTTTGTCCTAGCACAAAACTTGATCACATTGAGCTCTACTCTGACGTGGAGGAATTTTTCAGAAGGATGCGACTTAAGGAATACTTCCATGACAAAGAGAGCACTGAAACAACAATGGATTACAACAACAGGAAAAAGAACACTATTTCATTCCAGCAACAGGACGAAATGCCAAACTGGACTTGAAGGTTTCCGTCTTAGAACAGTATCCTTGGCAACCAAGAAAAACCAAAAGAAAATGTTTCTTAACCCCTTAAGGACACATGACGGAACTATTCCGTCATGATTCCATGTTATTCCAGAAGTTGTGTCCTTAAGGGGATAATCTCTCAATACAGGAACAAACTGCTATAAATGACTTGAAAAATAATCATGCTATCACAATCAAACCAGCAGACAAGGGGGTAGCAGTAGTGATAATGAACACCCAAGACTACTTAAAATAGGTGTACAGGCAATTGTCAGATGACAAACACTATAGAAAACTAAATGAAGACCCCACCAAGAAATATACATTGCAACTTAGGGAGCTCATTAAATCCTTCCCTGAGAATTTGCATCTAGAACTGCAATCACTCATACCTAATAGTCCCTACATGGGCACTTTCTATATGTTTCCCAAAATCCACAAAGCAGGTAATCCTGGAAGATCCATACTTACAGGAATTGGAACACTCACAGAACAGATCTCAGGACTGGTAGAAAATACCCTAAAACCTCTAGTCACCAACATCAACAGCTTCATAAAAGACACAACTGACGTCCTTAACAAACTCAGCCAAATCACCAATCTCCCTGCTAGCACCATCCTTGTAACTATGGATGCGGAATCTCTGTACAGCAACTTTCCATATACAGATGGCATCAATACTTGCTTCCATTTCCTCTCTTATGCCGACAACCAAAAATAAAGTCCCAGAATTATCACAGAGCTGGCACTATTCATCCTCACACATAATTATTTCAGTTTTAACAATGAGGTTTAACTACAAACCATGGGCAATGCTATGGGCACTAAGATGGCACCCCAATATGCTAATCTGTTTATGGCAGATCTTGAACAGAAATTCCTAGAAATACAGCACACCAAACCATACAAATATTATCGCTAAATAAATGATATCTTCATATTTTGGACTGAAGCAAAGAAAAACTGATACAGCTCCATGACTCTTTTAACTAATTCCATCCATCAATCAAACTAAAAATTGAATATTCCACTAGATCTGTGAATTTTCTGGACACCACTGTGACATGTAACAATGGCACAATCCACACATCGGTTTTCAGAAAACCCACAGACAGGTGCAGTTACGTTCACAGCTCCAGCTTCCACCCCTCCCATACTAAACTGGGCATCATCTACAGCCAAGCCACTAGGTACCATCACATATTCTCTGATCCTAATGACCATAATTCCCATTTAAATGTACTCTCCCAATCTATGAGACAAAAAGGCAACAAAACAAAGACTATTACCAAACAAATCAACTCTGCTGTAAAAACTCCTCGCACGTGCCTGCTACAGTACAGACAGAAAGCTCTACATGAGTGCCACTTGTGGTCACCTACAACCCAGCTCTTGAGTACGGAATACGGAAAATCATTAAAGACCTACAACCAATGTTAACAGAAGAGGAGACTCTGAAAAACATTGTCTCTGAAACACCCATTTTTGCCTTCAGACAACCACCAAACCTCCAACAAAAAAGAATCAACAGGAAGCAACCCGCTGATGGGAAGAATGAAGAAAACAGGACCAGTCAATGCAAAAAACCTCGCTGGAAACTGTGTCAGCACATATGTACTGACAACACAGCCACACACAACAATAAAACCTACAGCATTAAAGGATCGTAATCCTGCACATCCAGCAATGGGGTATACATGATTCAATGCACCAAATGCCACCTAGTATGCTACATTGGGGAAACCACCAATTAAATGGCAGAATGAATATGCACAGACACTCCATTAAACACCACAAAGAAGAATCCTACTGCACTCCTGTGGGACACCAATTTACCCAGCCTGGTCACTCAATGAAGGACCTAAAAATCAAAGTGCTTAAAGAGGTTTTTAAAAATACCCAAGAAAGAAAAACCTTTGAAGCCAAAATGATCAAATTTTTTAACAGCAAGAATAGAGGACTAAATATTGATTTGGGTTTCCTGTCCCACTACCAACACTTTACATGAACACTCTCCCAGCATTATCTTACTGTTCTGTCATATGTATCAACATTTTAAATTGCATTCTAATATGTTCATTCTATCAATATACAAAGTACTATGTGTAGACCTATGCTTTCCCATACTCTTATGCATGTATGCTTATATATGTGATTGTTTGTGTATATGAGTTCATGTGTATGTATGTATATGTGTTAGTGTGTATGTTTATGTATTTATGTGTATGCGTATACATATATATATTTGTGTGTGTGTGTGTTTGGTTAAAGTGTGTATATGCATGTATTTATATGTGAATAGGTATATGTAAACTAGAAAAATGGTCAGAATTGTGGCAACTGACATTTAATGTGGATAAGTGCAAGATAATGCATCTTGGACGTAAAAACCCAAGCGCAGAGTACAGAATATTTGATAGAGTCCTAACCTCAACATATGAGGAAAGGGATTTAGGGGTGATTATTTCTGATGACTTTAAGGTAGGCAGACAATGTAATAGAGCAGCAGGAAATGCTAGCAGAATGCTTGGTTGTTGGGAGAGGTATTAGCAGTAGAAAGAGGGAAGTGCTCATGCCATTGTACAGAACACTGGTGAGACCTCACTTGGAGTATTGTACGCAGTACTGGAGACCGTATCTTCAGAAGGATATTGATACCTTAGAGAGGTTCAGAGAAGGGCTACTAAACTGGTTCATGGATTGCGGGATAAAACTTACCAGGAAAGGTTAAAGGATCTTAACATGTATAGCTTGGAGGAAAGACGAGACAGGGGGGATATGATAGAAACATTTAAATATATAAAGGGAATCAACACAGTAAAGGAGGAGACTAAATTTAAAAGAAGAAAAACTACCACAACAAGAGGACATAGTCTTAAATTAGAGGGACAAAGGTTTAAAAATAATTCAGGAAGTATTACTTTACTGAGAGGGTAGTGGATGCATGGAATAGCCTTCCAGCTGAAGTGGTAGAGGTTAACACAGTAAAGGAGTTTAAGCATGCGTGGGATAGGCATCAGGCTATCCTAACTATGAGATAAGACTAGGGACTAATGAAAGTATTTAGAAAATTGGGCAGACTAGATGGGCCGAATGGTTCTTATCTGCCGTCACATTCTATGTTTCTATGTTTCTACATATCTATGTATGTGTAGTCATATTGGTATATGTGTAGGTACATGTATTGGTGCTTTTGTGAGGATGTATGTGTAGGTGTGCATGTATATATATTTGAGCATTTGGTTGTATTTATATGTATATTGTTGTATGTACTTGTGTATACTATGTGTGTTCTTGTGTATACCTGCACATATACACTATTTATGTATATGTATATGTAAATGTGTGTGAGTGTGAGTACGTGCATGTGTCTGTGTGTGCTGGATATAGGCCTTCATGCATATCTTGTAACTCTTGGATGGGAATTCATGTATTTCTTAATATAAGTAATTTTTTTTCACTCCCCCCTTCTAGCACCACCCTCTGCACTGTTTGCTTGTTTTTTTCTTCCCCCTCACTCTGTGTATATATACATTATACATACATGCACATGGACTCATATACACAAATATAAATGCACAGTAATATATATAAGCATTCATGCATACGAGTATGCATGAATGCTTATATATATTACTGTGCATTTATATTTGTGTATATGAGTCCATGTCGTATGCATGAATGCTTATATATATTACTGTGCATTTATATTTGTGTATATGAGTCCATGTGCATGTATGTATATGTGTTTATGTATATATACATATGTTTATGCGTTCACATATACATATTTCTGTGTGTGTGCATGTATAAAGTGTATCATCCTGTGCACTGTCTGCTTGTTTGTTTTTCTTTTCCCTCTCTCCCCCCTACTCTTCTCTTCAACAAGATATTTATGACCCTCTGCTAAGATGGTGTCTATTTTCTAACAAACCTGTGTCTTATCTACACTCATGTCGCTTTAACCCCTGTATCACAACTCAACTTTGAATTCTATGTGTCGTTTTGCTCAGAAATGCTTCAGACTTGAGAAAGGGAGGTTCTCCCGAAAGCTTGTCATTAAAAAATTCTGTTAGTCCAATAAAAAAGGTATTACAAGATAAGAATTTTATCTGTTTTTTACATCTATATATATATATATATATATATATATATATATATATATATATATATATATATATAGAGAGAGAATAATTATGTAACTGATAAAATACCTGTTTTAAATGTGAGTTAGAGTGGTGTGTAATTAATAGGTCTGATAGTTTGGTGGAACCCTGACCCAGCAATTGGCCAACAGGAACACCAGTCATTCATATTCATTTTAGTGTTGTTCTTACTTGTTAAGTGTGTGGAAAGCCTGTCGTATATCATGTAACATAAGCATTTGGTGTTTACAACTTGTGAGTTTAATGGAGAGATGTAAAAAACAATGCAATATGGTTTGCATGTCAAAATGATATTTTATATTCGTTTATAGAAATAAATATATGGGATATTGTCCAGTCTTTGTTATAAACCATTTTAGTACTAAAAGACATGGGCTTTTGGATATAACACACATTGGTAGAGAAATAAGGTAGTTATGTCCTAAGTGACCTGCTTTGAAGAATTATAGGTTCTAGTTCTTCCATAAGGTGAGGTAGACTGAGCACATATCGATATGTGGGACTCAATCAGAATATACAACACATTTACTCTTATATTTTTCTTATATATCTCTTATCTTTCTTATTAATGGAAGGATACGTTGATCTAAAATATGGTTTGTAAAGGTTTTCACCTGCTTCAGAGAGAGCAGAGCATATGGAAGTTTATCATTCTGATCTTAGTGACACATGTTGGCAGGATTATGAAGAAATAGGAGTTGGTCAGGAGGTGCAGAACAGATATTCACTATGATTTGGCCCCAAACTTCTGTGATTACCTGATGAACATTTACCTGAATGAGGGTTGGGGGAACCTTATCTGTGTACTTGTAAAGTAATAGAAATATAGCATGGTAAAACTTGGAAAACATTTTAACCATTTTACCACCTCCATATCTATAATTATAATTTGCATCTCAGTGATATTTGAAGTTTACTAGTAAAATTATTAAAACCAACTAGATGCATTTTCCAAGTGGACTAAGCATATAACATTATCAGCCATAAAGCTTTCACTTTTAACCTATTGAGAAAATTAAGGGTAGCATATAAGTGTCATATTAGATATTAAACAACACTTAGGACCATATATGTTTAGTTCCGGGAGCAGATAACCCCTACCTGAGCTGTCTCTTCTCCAATCATTCTGTTCTTTCTCTGAACTTATTTGTTATATGTACATGACTTTCATCCCTATGTCTTATCTGTACTCCTTTCACCCTTTCACTCCCTTCCTACTACTGTCCAATGAGTATTTGCACGTAATGTATAAAAACACAACTGACAAATAAAGGTCAAAAGGCTTATTTTGATAACCAACATGCATCTGGTGTCTCCAAGTTGAAAACAGTAATAATTTGGGCTTCCTCTCATTATAACAAAGATCAATATTTGGATCTATATCCATGTGAAATTAGTTTCGGTCCGAATTTAAATTCAGACGAATTTCTGCAATTCGGACATTCAGATGCTTCCGAATGTCCTAATTGCCGAAGTGGCGAATTGCCGAATTTCTGAAGTGACTAATTTCTGAAGTGCCAAACTGAACCGAATTGATGAAGTGGCGAATTGCCGAAGTACCGAATTACCGAAGTGCTGAATTTCGGAAGTGCCGGACCAAACCGAATTGTCGAAATGACGAATTTCGGAAGTGCTGAAGTGCTTCGGATTTCTGAAAAATGGCAAAACAGGAGAGGGAGGGAAAATTAAAGGAATAATGACAGGAATCTAACCATACCCCTAAGCCTACTCCTAACCCTAGCCCTTAAACGACCCCTACCACTTACCCACCCCTACCTCTGGGGTTAGGGTTTGGGAGTAGGGTTAGGGGTAGGGGTAGGGTTAGGGGTAGTGCTTGTAGCATGTCTTTGATGTCTGGGTCTGCAGCTGTGTTGAAGACTTCAGACCCTGATAGGCTTGATGGAGAGGAGCACGGAAGCGGTAAGTCCGGCGCCATATTTGGACCTACTGGCTCAGAATGATGCTCCGCCGTGTCTCTAAAGTATTTGGTTAGAGCCCCCAATTTTCCTGCTGGGGTCTTGCCTGAGGGTTGGTGTACTGCAGTGGACTGTTTTGGATGTCCCATATTTTATTTTTGTGCTCGATGTCAGTGGATTTGCTACTTGACTAGCACACATCCATGTCCAGTTGGTTAGCACACGTCCAGTTGGCCCCATAATTTCTTCTTTGTTTTCCCTTTGTTAGTGTGTTCTTATATGCATAGCAAGTTGATCATTGTAACATAAAATTGCAAATAAAATAAACAAGTTCTCGTGATAAAAGTATAAACATCTACATCGATTATTCTTGGTTATTCTTTTAAAAAGGCATGCATTGAAAAATTTTTTACATATGAAGAGTTCAAATGCTTTGTGAGAAATATTCTAAAGACTAGGTTGGAAATTAGTAGTAAATTATTTCAGGCACTGGAGGATACACAAAATAAAAAGGGGTTACTATTGGCCACCTTTCAGACTACTAAAATATTTCATGTAAACATGGAATAATTGCTGAATTTTTCTAAGCATAAACTGTTTGTGTTCTGTCAGACTTAAATGCATTATTTAATTAACATGAAATTATGTAATACAAGACTTCTAAAAGCAATGAGAAATTAATAGTTAGCTACACCTATAAAATCTAATTATATTTTAACCACCTTGCAAGCTATTTCCATAAGATCATAAAATGTGTTTTATGAAATTAATTTCTCAGAACACGATGAAGTGCAATGTTTACTACATAAAATAGTTTCATACTTATACAAGTTTCAATATGCAGGGGATGATCTAGGATCACATTTTGAAATAAAAACATTACTCCAGTAACATGAGTGTTTAAGTTTATTAATGTTCAGCTTCACAATTTCTTATTCAGCACTATTCTCACAAATTTGGGTTCTCTCATCCTGACAACTGATGTCAAGTAGATGAAACACAATTTTGATGTGTACTGCATTACTGAACTTAATTAACACAACAATTAAAGAAGGTGTTAAAATATTGCTTGGCAAATGTTTGCACATTTTACTACAAAAAGCGTTTTTGCCAGCTAAATCTACTTTTATAAATGAATGTTATATACAGCATACATCATTTTATACAAACAACCTTGAGTTTGTCTACAGGAGAAATAAACAAATTCTCCATCTACGGACAATGGGAAAAGAAAAAAAGATTTATAAATAACTGATGTCAGTTGGACTAAAACAATAAAACATTTTTAGGAAGGTATTTTATATGACATAATACAATCTCTATCATTGATTAAGATGTAATTTCATTTTCTATAATTCTCAATTATCATTTAAGTAGAGGAAATGTGTACATAAAGATGACATTTCAGACTGCATTCTTTATAGACAACCTTGCATTCTTCTGCAAAATTACAGTATAACAATCTACCACATATAAACAGCAAGAATAAAAGTGGAATTCCCATTATACTGAATAAATTTAGAGTGACACTGTGAATACAATTACATGATTTTGCTATTTCATATGAAAAGTCAGGATTTTATGAAAGACATTGTGGCGAGTATTGTGCTTAACTTTTTTTTACTTCAACACAGCAGCAAAGAAAAATACAATAGGAAAAAAAGATGACAACATGTCCCAAGCTCCACAATAGATCCCCATATCAGACTAAATTTCTCCTTCTGTGATAAGCCTACAGTGCAGCAACGATGACACAAAACAGTGGAACAGCAACCAACAGCCTGAGCCAGGGCAAACTGATGTCTCAGCGAGACTAATCTCAGCTCACTCAAGTTAGACATCAAACAGTTACCAATGGTTCCAAACCAGGTCATACAAGGATTGCAAACCATAAGTCAATATAAATGAAGCATGCAAATGAAAGAATATAAGTCAATCTAACTAGAGAATAGAATGAAAATGTAAGAATGTAAGTTATATTAACTAAGGCATGTAACATGTAGCAAAAAAACAATCTGATTAAATGAAAAAATGTAACTCAGCATCACATAAACATAAGTGCATTATGAGAAAACAAGGGAGGGAAAAGCAAAGCAAAAACTTTGCATAGGGTCTTCATAAACTCATAAAAAAATAATTAAAACTGGAAAGGGGTTGGCCCTAGGGATGTGATCATGTGCATCCCGATATTGCTAATATCAGTCCACACCAATAATCTGGTTAATAACACAGAGAAACTAAAGTCAGGGCTAGGGGGAACAGGGGAGCATAAACAAATTCCACAGCCTCATGGATTTGTGGGAACACAAATTTTGTCAAGGCTAAAATGGTAGCTAAATTAAAACAAGGTGCTAAATGCATGAAGGCTTGTGCCAGGAAAAGGAGCTAGAGGTGAGCTAACAGGAGACAGAGTTATCAGAGGAGCATGACAGCCTAAAGATAGAAATGAAGCATGTAACAGGTACAGGGAACACGAATAAAACGAAAGCAGGGCACAAAACATGAAGGATGAGAGTCAAATGCATTTAAATAATAGATATGAGCAAAAAACAAAGGGAAGGCAATCAGTACTTAATTTGCATCCAAAGGAGCAGCAAAGAAAGAGGGAGTTGGGGGTGTTGTTTAGGCTGAAATATGGATGACTATTCATGAATGTTGGAGTTTGGGATGTTACATTTTGGCATCCTTTTTTAAACTGTTTTTTTCTTTTTTTTCTGCTGCTGGTGTTGAAGTTTTTGTAAGTAATTGTATCCTGTGATATTTCACATATGAATACATGTTAATGCTACAGGGTATACGCAGCAAGGACATTTTTACAAGGTAGCCTTTATACGCCCTAGAATGGAATAACATTTTCAAGTTATGACATCTACAACTGATACTAATAATAGAACACAAACTTTAAATATGAGTTGTGTGATTTCAGCACAATTTTCTTACTTGTGCACATTTGTAGGTCATATTGTGTGTTCCATATGAATATCTGTTTAGCTGTCAGACATATTCCATTGAGACAAGGCTTGGATTTTTAAGACATACAGTCATGGGAAAAAGAAAGTACACCCTCTTTGAATTCTGTGATTTTACATACCAGGACATGTTAACAATCATCTGTTCCTTAGCAGGTCTTAAAATTTGGTAAATACAAACTCAGATAAACAACAGTACATGACATGTGTCATGACTTATTTAATAGAAATAGAGCCACAATGGAGAAGTCGTGTGCAAAAAAACCAAGTACATCCTTAAAGCTTCAATACGAATTAAAAGGGCTAAGTAGCAGACAGGTGCGGCTAATCATATACCCTTGATTAATTCATCACCAGCAAGTGTGACCACCTCCATAAAAGCCAAAAAGAGTTTTAGCAGTTTGCTAGTATAGAGCATTAAGGTGTGTGTTAACACCATGCCTAGGAGGAAAGACACCATCAATGATCTTAGAGAAGCAATTGTTGCTGCCCTTCAAACTGGGAAGATTTATAATGCCATTTCCAAACAACTTAAAACCCATCATTCTACAGTGAGAGTGCTTATTCAAAAGTGAAAAACATTCAAGACAGTTGTCAATCTTCCCAGGAGTGCAAAAAAATCCACAGAGTCAGAAAAATCACTTTTGTTTGTGGCTTAATTAACAAATAAATCTCAAAGCCAGCTGGAAATTGTCACTCATCATACTGTGTCATTCAGTGTTGTGACAAAATAAGGCTCAGTCATTTACCAGCAGTCTTAAATCAATAATATAATTGCATACTCCTGTTGTGTCTTTTTATACTATGTCAACAATATAGTGTGGTTTTGTTTTTAGTGCCTCCATGACATGTGCACAGTCGTTATTCGTCATGTGCTAAAACCTTAATAAAATAACTCTGTGACACCATTTCTGTTGGAGTATAAAGTCCACAGCTTTATTAAAAATTTTAATTCAACAATTTAACAATTTAGGGTCATTGTCACAAGTATTAATTATGTCCGACCTTCTTGCCCAATACCCCCGACAATGACCCTACCAAATAACATAATAAAACATTCCAATAATACATAACGTTTAACCCATGGCCTACCAAAGAGGCCCCATAACCATATGTTTAACTGTAGGGGTGTACCCAGACACCCCTACACCCCCAGATTCGTAGCCACCAACGAGCTAGAACCTACAAACCATTTTCCACTCCGGCATAGTCCAGCCTAGACCTTGGCCTGCCCACTTCCTATTCCACCTAAATCCTCTTTAACCCAGGCCCTATTCCGCCACAGCACATGACTTGACCCCCTCAAGAACATGAGCGACCCCCACCACACAAAAACAGGGCCTGTGCAATACCATCCTGAAAACCCAAATTAAGTAAATCCGATCCCACGTCGGATAGATGAACCCCATCCTTCCTAAAATATCCGGGCAGCATACATTCCAACTCCTTGTGATGCACAACTACGCCACCCATCCGCCTCACGAAAACCGCCATGGTCTTATTGACCTTACCCCTACTTCGCGCTATTGCAGCTGAATCCCTGGCGTGTCTCCAATTAAAGCGAGGCACCATTTCGGACCAGACCACTACCACGCCAGGAACCAGCTTACGTAGCCGATCCAGATCCCTCTTCATCCTCCTCAACAGTTCCCGCTGCGGGATCAAGCCTAAATCGTTCCCCCCACCATGAACCAGAATTACGTTAGGGACTGACCCCCATGCCAGCCTATTGAACAGTTCCTTAATGATGCTCTGCCAACTGAAACCCCGGAAACCCAACCAAGTGAGAACCACCGCCTCCACCGGGAAGCCCAGTTGTGCTCCGTCTCTTCTCATCGCGGCCCTCCTCCGCGCCCAATAAACGTAGGAATGTCCGATCAGCCATACCAAACGACCTAAAAGAATTAGAACAGTGAACAGCAGAGCCCTTAACAAACAACGCCCCAGTCCCCTTTTACACCAACTTGTCCGGTCTAACGTATGAGCGGAACCGAATGGACTCCCATCTTCCTATCTGTTTGATCCGCTCGTCTCCCAGACCTAACCGAGCCGCCTCCGTTGCGGCCCCAATTCTAAACGAATGTGTCCCGAAATGCATGGGTTCCAGGCCCAGCTTACCCAATCCTGCACGAAATATCCTAACGAACTGAAAACGGGACAAAGCCTTACCGTCAGCATGGATGAAGAAACAGCCTTCCTTCTCGGGGTGGACTTCCAAGAATTCGGCGCCACAAGCCACTGGGCAAACCCTAGACCCTGGCAATTTGAACAATGTTACCAAGCTTCCTTTGCCGAATATGTCCGTCTTTGAGCGGCACAACTTGACCTGTACCTTATCTTCACCAATGGTCACATCCCCCAACCGAATCCCACCAACCCCTGCTTTGTTGGTGCTAGGCAGCTCCCCAATACGGAATGCCCCGAAGAATGCCCAGACAAACGCCCCGGAAAACAACACAACTTCATATTTGGAATAACATAATGCCGGTAGAACCTCCACTAGTCCTTGCAGCACCGCGAATGACACTAGCCTCCTCGTATCCACCGATTTCTTACCCCTCTGAAAACCTCTTATGGCTTGCCTGACCAAGAAATGTTTCGATATATCCTCCCATCCATTAAACTTAAATAGGAAGGCCAACGCCGACATGTGCCTGTCAACCATAGCTGGTGAAGCCTTCCTGGCAAATAGTCGACACAGTACCCATAACAGTATATCTAACCGGTGTTCCTCTGAACAGTCCCCTCCCACTTGTGCCACCGACTCTTCCCATTCGTGCCAAACCTTCACATATGCCGCCCAGGTGCCCGGTGCCAGGGAATTCTTTATGAACTCCCCAAGCATGATGTCCCGAGCTGCCACATTTCTGCCGGACATGCCAATCCTTCCTCTTGTGCCTCCGGCGCTGCTTCCCGAAAACGTTCCCACTGTGAACGAGAAAGCGCGTCAGCCACTATATTCAAGAAACCTGGAACATGCCTTGCCCTGAACACTATATTGCTAGACATACATAAAAGTACCAAGTGCCTTAATAACCGTATCACTGCAGGAGATGATGCCGACAACCCATTGATAGCCTGGACCACTGCCATGTTATCTGAGTAAAATACTACTTTTTTGTTTGCGAGCTGCTTTCCCCATAACGCCACCGCTACTACCACCGGGAAAAATTCTAGGAACGCGAGGTTCCTTATCAGCGAGCTCGTCTTCCACTCCGCCGGCCACTCCTCGGCGCACCATTGTCCCGCTAAATAAGCCCCAAACCCCACGCTCCCGGAGGCGTCTGTAAACAAGCCTATGTCCTTGGAGGAAACTCCCGGCTCCCGAAAAAACACTATACCGTTAAATTCCCTTAGAAACCTTTTCCAAACCCCCAGGTCCGCTCTCATATCCGCCGAAACTTTCACGTAATGATTCGGCAACCGCACACCGCTCGTCGCCTGGGCCAGCCGTCGACAAAAAACTCTGCACATCGGAATCACCCTGCATGCAAAATTAAGACTCCCCAATAGCGACTGCAGCCCTCGCAAAGTCACTTTTCTCGCATGCCACGCTGTGTCCACTAGCTGACAAAGCTTAAGTAGCTTGTCCGCGGGCAGTCTGCATTCACCTTTTACAGAGTCAATCTCCAGGCCGAGGAAACTAAGGCATGAGGTGGGGCCAACCGTCTTATCCCCTGCCAAAGGAACCCCAAAAGAGTGTGCTATCCATTGAAACACCCTCAATATCTGGCCACACTGCTCAGATCCTTCCGGCCCTACACACAAGAAATCATCGAGGTAATGCACGATTGATCCCCCAGCCGACTCCCGTCGTACCACCCATTCCAAAAAGGTGCTAAACTTTTCAAAATAGGAACACGAGATGGAACAGCCCATCGGTAAACACAGGTCTATGAAGAAACCCCCTTCGAAGAAGCACCCCAAAAGGTGGTGACAACCTGGATGAATGGGGAGCAGCCGAAATGCTGCTTCCACATCCACCTTTGCCATCAGTGCACCGTGTCCCGCTCTCCGAACCAACTCGACTGCATGATCGAATGATGCATAGGATACGGAACACAGCGCCGCGTCGATATCATCATTTACCGATGACCCCCGTGGGTGCGATAAGTGATGTATCAGGCAAAATTTCCCTTCCTCCTTTTTAGGGACCACCCCCAGCGAAGACACCCTTAAATCTTCTATCGGCGGGGACGGAAACGGCCCCGCCATCCTCCCCATCTGGACTTCCTTCATTAATTTTTCCCGCACTACCCCCGGGTGGTCCCGGACTGATTTAAGGTTTGCACACATGGTTCCCGGACTTTTGACCTTGAATGGGATAACAAAACCCTCTGTAAACCCCCGCCATAAGAACCTCGCCTCTTCCTGATTACCGTACTGCCTTAACCACGGCAGCATCACGCCGACCTTCACCGGCGACGTTCCCAGTTGCCACTGCTGTGGCTGTTGTCCCTGCTGCACCCCCGAAGTTAGATTTTCCTTTCTTAAAACACCTGTTGACTCCATGATTTCCCCCGCATCTGGAACATTCATGTTTAAATCTACACGATGCCCCCCATTTGCACTGCCCTTCATTGAACAGCCAACAGAACCCCTTCTTCTGTCCGGCCGGTACAGCGCTTCCCGTGGCCGTACCGGCCGTCCCTTGAAAGGGCGCATTTTTCTGGGCCATCATTATTCTCATCCATAAAGGCAGGTCCATCTGATCCCACCTCATACTCGGATTCGCTGCCAACCGTTGGCGGAATTGTTCGTCGTACCGCCACCATGCTAATCCCCCATAAGTCCTGTAAGCGTCCCCTATCCCGTCCAAATAACAAAACAGCTGCGAACATCGTTCTGGGTGCTTTTCCCCGACTACACTCGCCAAAATACAGAAGGCTCTGAGCCAATTCCCAAAAGTCTTGGGTATCTTCCGATACCGCCGCTTTTTCTCCTCTTCTTCTTTTTTAGTGTCCTTCTTATCCTCTTCCTTCAAGTCGAGAAATTCCTCGAGTGGAAGTAAGGAGAAGATTTCCATGAATTCCCCCTTCCCAATTTTTTCTTTTACCTCCGCTTTCAGGTGACATCCTAGTGGTCCCGCGAAGGACACATGCACGTTTTGCCGTGCCACGTCCGCTATCTCACCACCCCCGACCACCTGTTGGCCAGACCCGACTGCCTTTCCGGTTCCCGACTCACCGTCCCCCGTTTCGACGGCACCCGACTTGTGTGTCACCATCCTCTCCGCCCCTTGTTCTTTATCTCCCCCGTCCTCTGGCGACCATACCCTACCAAACTGCGGGGTTGACCCCTCATCTCCCGCCCAGGAGTTAATGAAAGATTTTAAGCAACCCAATAAGGACCCAGTGTGTGGTGTACTTCGTGACTCACCGCCAGTGCCCCCGACCGTGGCCGGCCGCAGGGTTGCTGTCCTTCCGTCCGCCATTTCAGGCTCCGGAGACTCCTGTTGCCGCCGACTCCTTTCCGCCTGGCCTCTCCTCGGGACCGTAGGTGTCACGCTCCTCGACCTGCCGGGAAAATATAACCTGGGTAGTCTGTCCACGTGTTGTCCTACCCGCCTTTCCTCCCGGCGTTC
Organism: Pelobates cultripes; assembly: GCA_933207985.1. Classification (NCBI taxonomy): domain Eukaryota; kingdom Metazoa; phylum Chordata; class Amphibia; order Anura; family Pelobatidae; genus Pelobates; species Pelobates cultripes. Next base: position 35,070,157 of record OW240912.1, on the reverse strand, counting down.
CTTCCTCCTGTCACTATCGCTACGCTGTCTCGCTGCCTGACCGTCCCGGCCGTAAGACCTCCTCTGCTGGTCCTTTAAACTCCCGCCCGATGAACTGGAAGCACTGCGCCTACATCTTAGCCTCCGTTCCCTGGTGCATGACCTCTGCCTGCTCCGGTGGCTCCTGGACTGGCTCCTGTCCCTGCTCCTCCCCTGCTCTGCTGACCTCCTCTGGGTGCTGCTCCTGTCCCCTTCACTGCGCCGCTCGCTACTCACTCCTCGCCTCCTGGCCCAGCTCCTGTCCTGCTGCGCCTGAGAGCGGCCCATAGGGGGCTCCCGCTCGCCTCTGACCCCTCTGCATGTCTCCTTCCTCCTCAGCCCCTGCGGCTCCTCCATGTCCCTGCAACCTCCTGTCGCTGACCTGCCGTCTCCTCTCCTCTCATCCCGGCAACTTCCTGAGGGCAGGGATTCACCCCCCCTCGCAATTCCCGTCTGCCCGGAGACGCTGCTGCCCCTGTCACCGCTACCTGTCCTGGACCTATTCCCTGTGAGGGTTAAGCCCGTCCCTGACCTGCCATCTGCCTCTCCACCTGTCACCTGAGGGGGCGCTGGCGTCGAGCTGTCCTCAAGCACCCCATCCTCCTGCCCCTCAGTATCGCCACTAGGGGCGGACTCAGCGGGGCGCTGAAGTTCCGGACCATCACGGCCCTGCTGCCTGGCTGCCATCCCAGCTGTACAGGATCCAGCCGTGTCCTTCTGCCTCCCGCCCGCAGACTTGCGGCGGGGCCTTCTCCCACTGGCGGGCTTCCGACTAGCGCCCGCCCGGCGCACTCCGACTCTTGAGGCCCGTCCTTCCGCCTGGGCTGCCTTTTCCCCACTTTGCGGCGCTGGACTCCTCCTCCTCCTCGCCGCTGGCGGTGCTCCCGGGCTGAGTCGTTGGGGCGGACGTGCCCTCCTGGTCGGCCTCCTCTCTGACACCGCAGTGGGGGGAGCAGACGTGCTCGGGACCCCCAGTTGATCCTGCAGCCACGCCATCCCCTTCTCTTCCACCATTCTTCTCACACCAGCCAAGATTTCTTCGGCAGAAGCCATCCCTGCAAGAAAAAGAACAGACCACACAAACCTGACAAGTATCAAGTAAGTGTGATTTTGATTAAAAAGGCCAGCTCACCAAATTGGCTGTTATTTAAACCCTTATTCTCCTCCCCCCCCCTGTCCAGACATTACTTTTCCACACCCCTTGACCTTAACTTCACCTGCCAACTCTCTGGCCCTGTCAAGGCCCACTCCCCTCCTGTGTTGCTCCATGGGCTTCAGTACCTAAAGTATACCTAATATTATCAATCTCATGATTAAGATATATCCAAATTAATTAACACACAACTTTAACAATTTTTACGCTAAACCTTATATTTTACCTTAGTTCTTTTGGATTCTATTTAGAGATTTTTATACAAAATAAAATTATTTTCAATAGTAAAAGACCCATTAATATTAAAACAAATCTAGGAATTGTTTATTCACTTTACCAAGTCAATTACAATCACGTGTGATTAATCCTTCTAGTGACATTGGATTGTGTTTAAAACAATCAGTTGTAAAGTGCAAGCCAAAGCACATATCAGATGTTCTTTACCACATTCATCCTCCAAATGAAAACATCTACAACCATAACACAACTTATGTTTACAAAAAACAGATTTCCTCTTATAGGACGCTCATCTTCTGGTACTACGCACATGTAATCATGAAACGGTAGGGTGGCAAAAGGAATTCCATAAATTGAGTGGGGGCTGATTAACAAAATGTTTTTTTTAATCAGATAGCCCAATGACAATATTTAGGCATGTACCATATCCGTATCACTTAGTAAATGACAGTCACAAAAAGTAATGCATTTCTTGGATTTTAAGTATATCAATGACCAATATTAATTACTGATATCAACTTATCAACAAATCTGCTAAGTTAGATGCAGCCATTGTTTTTTATCCAATTAAAACCACACAGAAACTCAGTAACATATTTAACAGAAGTAAAACAGCCTTCTTATATAAAACATTTCAACACCTTAATAGAAATCATAACAGGTAAACATTGGTATGTCAAATAATTAATTACTATTTTAGCTTTAATTATACTTAACTGAATTAATTGTCATAGGGTAGTTAATCAAAATTGAATGCAGGAATATAGTCATGGAATTAGGCAAGTTTGGCTATTTTAAGGGAACAAATAGTCCTACACAGACTCTTAGACTTTTTGTCTTAGAACCCCCTCTGCATACAATGATTAAAATTTCAGAGTATGCTAATATTATTTTACCAAAATGGAAAATACTTATTTACTACCCCCTCAGTATTGTTAAATGTAAAATGTACTAGAAAAATGGTTATAGCCCCAGAGATAGTACATTCATATGTTTGTTATAAGAGAAGACCTTGCAATGTGGAATTCCAATAAAATGGCTGCTAGAGAGAAGGCTGATATATGCTGAGGTCTCTATTCGATCATGATCTCTAATGGCATAAAGGTCTGCTGGTGATGTTCAAGCTGACCTAAGATAGAGATCCCTCCTGCCTAATTTTCCTTATCTAAGGGCAGGTCCAAATAGTGTAGTTTGAAGCTATTTACCCACATCTAATTTGTAGAAGTTTGTACACATTACTCCAGTATTTGTTTATGTATTGCTGATACCTGTCCAGCAGGTGACTATCTGTCCCCTGAATTCCTAGTGTGGAGTTTTAACCCCTTAGGGACCGGACCGTTTTTCAATTTTTGTACCGTTAAGGACTAGGGCTGTTTTTATATTTCTGCGGCTTGTGTTTAGCTGTAATTTTCCTCTTACTCGTTTACTTTTCCCTAAACATATTATATACGGGTTTTATCACCATTAAATGGTCTTTCTAAAGATACCATTATTTTCATCATATCATATAATTTACTATAAATATACAATATGTTGAAAACTATTAAAAAAATAAACTTTGTCTAACTTTTACCCCCAAAATCTGTTACGCATCTACAACCGCCAAAAAACACCCATTCTAAATAGTTTCAAATTTTTTTCCTGAGTTTAGAAATACTCAATGTTAACATGTTCTTAGCTTCTTCTTTTTTTTTGCAAGTTATAGGGCAATAAGTACAAGTAGCACTTTGCTATTTCGAAAAACTTTTTTTTTCAAAAGTAATGAAAGTTACATTGTAACACTAATATCTATCAGGAATCCCTAAATAACCCTTCACATGTATACATTTTTTAAAAGAAGACAACCGAAGGTATTAAACTTGTGGTATTTTGACTCTTTTTCCTGTAACCAATCTATGCCAAATTTAAAAAAAAATAAAAAATTGTGATTTTTTGACACAAATAGCAATTTAAGAATACATTTACTGAGAACTTTAAGGGTTACTGCCAAAGAACACCCCAATATGTGTGCAGCAACATCTCATGAGTACAGTGATACCCCCCATGTATAGGTGTCTCGGGTTCTCTGGGGGCTAAAAGACCTTATTTGGAGGGTGCGCATTCCAGTTTTCCAACTTGTCATCATGCACCCATGTCCTATTTGGGACATTTTTAAAGCCGGCCAATGTAATCTTCCCCCATCAGTGGCGTACTAAGGGGGAGTGTGGGGGCGGTCCGTCCTGGGTGCCATCAATTAGGGGGGTGCCACCAGGGCTGGCCAGGCTTGCTATTCTGTGAGCTGTGTGGCTGCACCAGGTGCTGGGAGCAGGAGCAGGAGACCTGCACAGAGATTTGGGGGCAGAGCCAGATTGGCCATGGGGGCGGAGCAAAGCCTGGTGTGGAGGCGGAGCTAAATGCAGCCTCTTACTGCTGCACACAGAGGGGAAGCAGGAAGGAGTCCCTGCTTCCCCAACTACAGCACAGGAGGGACTGAATCCACTACTCCTCCAGCCCAAGCTTACTGTAAGTGAGAGAGAGTGTGCACTGTGTGAAACTGTGATTGTGACTGTCTTTGACTGTGTGTGTGTGTGACTGTCTTCCCGTGTGTGTGTGTGTGTGATTGTCTGCCTGTGTGTGTGACTGTCTGCCTCTGTGTGTGTGTGTGAGACTGTGACTGTGTGTGTGTGTGTGTGTGACTGTCTGCCACTGTGTGTGTATGTGTGACTGTCTGTGATTGTGTTTTGTGTATGTGTGACTGTCTGCCTGTGTGACTGTGTGTGTCACTGTGTGTGTGTGACTGTCTCCTTGTGATTGTCTGTGTGACTCTGTGTGTGTATGTGTGTCACTGTGTGTGTATGTGTGTGTGACTGTCTGCCTGTAGCCGGCAGCCAGGATATGATGTAATTGCGGCCTTGGCGTCATTACAGGGCGTGCGATGGACCTGTGCAGGAAGAGCAGCAACCACTGACCACCAGGGACTAAGGATCTACTCCAGCCCTTCTAGAGCAAGGAGTGGACCTCTTAATTATTAAATGTGTGTATGTATATAATGTTTGTGTGTGTGTATGTGATTGTGTGTCTGTGATTGTATGTGTGTGGGTCTGTGATTGTGTTTGTGTATATCTGTGATTATGTGTGTGATTGTGTGTATGTGTTTAGTAGATAGCTCCCTTATTTGGTGTCCTTAAATATTGCAATCCCACATAAGGATAACAAATAAGGGATTTATCTACTAAACAACTGAAAATAAGAAAAGAGCTTTATTAATCTTGATCCTTTAGCTGTTTAGTAGATAGTTCCCTGATCTGGTGTCCTTAAATATGGCAATCCCACATAAGGATAGCAAATAGAGGAGTTATCTGCTAAACAAAGACCAAAATTAAGAGGTGTCAGCCAGCCCACAACAAGAAATCTGGGTGGCTAATGTGAATTATATGCAAATGTGTAGTCAGATGCCAGCATGCAGAACACAGCATGCTGGCATCAGACAGCCAATGGCAGCATATTACCCCATCCCCTAGTGAGAAGTTTTACTGCTCCCCCTTCCCCTCCTGTTTTGACTGTGGTATCTTATGTGCCCCCCATATATATTGTTCCTAGAGTTGCCACGATGTCTCCATGTTTGTCAATGTGTATCTGTGTGTGACTGTGTTTTTGTGTATATGTATCTGAATGTGTGTATGTCCGTGTATGTGTATATGTGCAGACATCTAAAAATCTTGCCAACACTACACACAAATACACTCATGCATTTCAACATCAACACTACATACAAACCCCACCATTATATATAACCATACCACTACATTCAAATACCACACAACAAACAAATGCATGCTTGCATTCAAACGCCAACACTACATACAAACACACCACTACATTCACTCACATATACTCCATACAAAAACATGCATGCATTTAAACACACAAACATGCTCAGTGCTAAATACATAAAAAAAAAAATTTGGGGTTGTTTTTATATTTAAAGTTAAGGGGGGGAGAGGAGGATGCCAAATGCTTTAGGTACGCCCCTGACCCCCATAAAACCATATATTTTTGAAAAGTAGACACTCTAGGGTATTTCAAATAGTGGTATTTTAACACTTTCTATGCACTAATTCTACCACCAGTCTTTGTCAATCTTTTGGGTAGTCATTTTTGTGTATTATTTTTCTCTCACATTCTTCTTTAGGCATGGGTTCTCAGTTCCTGTTATGTGTTACTTACAAAGAACACCCTAATATGTGTTCAGCAACATCTCCTTTGTACAGTGATACCACCTATATATAGGTTTGGTGGGTTGTTTTGGGGATGCAATGCCAAGCTTTTGACATTTCTTCTTTGCCTTCTTTTTGGGGACCTTTTTACATATCCCAATTTATTTTCTTGCCATGAACGTGCATATATTTGAAAAGTTGACACACCAAGGTATTGTATACGGAGTGCTTTGATGCATTTGATGTAACTGTTTTCACCCAAAAATTTAAGAAAATGTGTGGTGGTAATTTTTCAATTTTCATTTTTACACACACATTTGTGTGTGATTTTAGGGGAGTCTGTTGTTGGTTATTGCAAGAAAACACTCCAGGTTGTTTTCTGCAAGGCCTTCTGAGTACACTCATGCCCCCATGCATAGGTTGAACTTGATCATAATAGTAGTCTGTCGCAGTAAAAGTAAAAAACAAACAAACTCAGGAACAGTAAACATAACAAAAAAAAAACAAACAAACTGAATGCTAAATGTAAAAAAAAAAAATTAAAATCGGACCAGTGTGTGATATCGCTTGAAGCAGTTCCCAATGCAGAGTCAAGGCTGTCGAGGGCAATCAGGACAGTAAAATAGGTGTCCTTTCTCTGCCCCCTCTTGAAACAGACTTTGCATTTTTTTCAGGACTCTGCTTTGCCACGGTAAGGTTTTTTTTTTTAAAATAAAGTGGTCTCCTTCTGGGAGGGGGCCTAGTAGCCACAGACACATCACTTGATATATTACTAGCAGCAGACACTGTATCTAGTGATGTATCTGAGCACCTGGCAGGGTCAAAATCAGGGTCAGAGTAAGACATAGATGCATCAGACACTAACGCAAGGATGGCATACACCTCTTCAGCACTATACAACCTCTGTGACCTATGTGACATGATCACAATCACTTTATTTAGTGATCTGTCACACAAAAAAATCACTAAAAAAATTAACCCCTAAAAAAATGCACGGACTGCAAAATACGTGCTGAAGTGCAAGAGCCAGTGATCTATAGAGTGATCACTGGCAGGATAGGGGTTAATAGCTTTAAAAAGAGCCTTTGGGTCTCACAAAAAAAAAATCCCTAAAAAAATGAACCCCTAAAAAATTGCACAGACAGCAAAAAAAGTGCTGCTGTGCAAGAGCCAGTGATTTATAGTGATCGCTGGCAAGATAGGGGTTAATGGCTCTGAAAAGAGCCTTTGGGTCTCACAATTCTACAAATCCCAAGCTAAAAATACTTAAATCTCTCTACCTAAACACAGATCTCTCTCTCTCACTAAAACATGAGTGAAGAGAGGGAGGGAGATCCACACTGATCAGAGTCAATATTTACTAATATTGATCTGACCAGACAAATGGGGATCATAGTAACAATAAATATTATTATGGGGTCAAGCTCTGATTGGATGACCGTAGACTGCCTCTAAGATGAGGCAATTTTCCTGTACCATTATCATGTGATTTATGTTTTGATTTATTGATATGCATTTTGAGATAGCTACTTTCTGTGGACCTATGTAATAAAGTTTTGTTTACATTTATGGTTGTGCCCCTTGATTGGAAAGTAAAGGGAGATATAGTTCCAGGAATACAGCTTTGGTTTCCTGGCACTTTTAGTATTCCTTTAAGACTCTTTATGTGTCTTAGAATGTTTCTGTGTACTAGTGTGTGTAATGTATATGTGCATGATTTTATTTTTCTGAGCAAATTATGCATGCATGACAATGACTAACTATGCCTGTGTGTATGTGTATTGACTAATTAGATGTGTGTGAATTGATCATTTGCATGTGTGGCTAATTAAGTGTTTATAAGTGACTAATTATTTATTGTGTTGCCAATTTAGTATGTGTTTGCATAGGCAAACTGAGAATCTGCAAAATTATCTTTTCTGGGGTTTGCGTAAATTATAGTGCAGGCTGTGAAACATACCAAAAATAGTGAAATTCTACCAAAAATTTACCGTAACAGTGTGGTTCCAAAGAAGAATCTTTGATCTTAAAGAGAATACATTTTTTGTACTAAGTTTATTCAAGAAATCTTTATTACAACTGGAAAGTTTTGTCTCTCTTCATCTGACCTTAATCAAAGTTAAAAAAAAAAGTTGATAAAACTTTTTTTAAGGGAAGAAATTATTTTAGATGTAACCCATTCTCTACAATGATTCATTAAGCCTAGCTTTTACGACTACCATTCCATGAAATCTATTTCTTTAGGCCTTTATACAAGTAGTACAATTATACAGTTCATGTACCGAATATGAGATGAAGTAGCGTTTTTAAAAATGATAATATTTAAGATGGCGATGAATATATTTTATGCCCTGTCAAGGTATGTAACATTTTGTCTTGGTAATATTAGAGATATACAGCCTCTGTTTAGCCTTTGAGATCCCTTTATTCAAGTTCAATGGGTGACTAAATTTAACACATCATTTGGTGATTGTGGCAGGAACAATGTGTTAAAGATTTATTTGCAAAATATAATCATGCTATAATAAGTTAATAGGTCAGAGAAAATTAAAAAAAGAAAAAGTAAATGTCAGTTTATTTAAAGATTATCAATTTCATCTAAATTATAGTGTACCTTGTAATTATACTTATCATAGATTGTTGCTAAATCCCATGGTTTAAACAATTTAAAAATGTGGTTATTTTTGTCTGCCCACTGCCGTGCAAAGATATTAAATATAAATATAGTGAGAAAGTCATGCATAATACATGATCAAAATCATTTAATTATGTTAGTGATATTTAGTTATAATGCTGTATTCAATTCGTACATGAATAAATATTCACAACACTAAAGAATAGAGATATGATATAATGTTGTCTATATGTTTTGTGATTATTATAATGGGATCAGCCCAGAACTAAATGGGAGGATCTTGTTAATGACCTCAAGGCACCTGGGACCATAGTCACCAAGAAAACACACCGTGAAGGACTGAAATCCTGCGTTGCCCGCAATGTCCCTCTGCTCAAGAAAGCTCAATGAACATCTGCATAATTCAGATTAGAACTGGGTGAAAGTGTTGTGATCAGATGAGACCAAAATCAATCTCTTTGGCATCAACTCAACTAGTCGTGTTAGGAGGAGGAGGAATGCTGTCTATTACACCAAAAACACCTTCCCCACCCTCAAACATGGAGGTGGAAACATTATGCTTTGGGGTTATTTTTCTGCTAAGGGGACCGGGAAACTGCACTGCATCAAAGGGACAATGGATGGCGCCATGTACTGTCAAATCTTGGGTGAGAACGTCCCCCCCACAAAAATTATTATTATTATTATGATATTTATAGAGCGCCGTCAAATTCCACAGCGCTTTACAATGGGTGGACGAACAGACATGTAGTTGTAACCAGACAAGTTGGACACACAGGAACAGAGGGTTGAGGGCCCTGCTCAATGAGCTTACATGCTGGAGGGAGTGGGGTAAAATGACACAAAAAGGTAAGGATAGTATTGGACTAGTGACAGTTGCAGAAGAGGAATCAGTCAGGAGCTATTAACAGTTTAATTGATACGCTTTTATGAAGAAGTGGGTTTTTAACGATTTTTTGAAGGAGTGGAGACTGGGTGAGCATCTAATGGAGGAGGGAAGCGAGTTCCACAGGAACGGTGCAGCCCTCGAAAAATCTTGAAGGCGAGCATCAGAGGTGGGAGTACGGACAGAAGATAGACGTAAGTCTCCAGCAGATGGTAAGGGCCTAGACGGGACATACTTGTGTATAAGGAAGGATAGATAGGTGGGAGCAGCATTATGTAGAGATTTGAAAGCAAGAACCAGAATTTTAAATTGAGCTCTATATTTTATAGGAAGCCAATGTAGGGACTGACAGAAGGGTGAGGCATGGGAGGTGCGGGCGGACAGGAAGATGAGCCTCGCCGCCACATTCATTATGGACTGTAACGGAGCTAGTTGGGAGCACGTAAGACCACTGAGAAGTGGATTACAGTAGTCAAGGCAAGAGAGGACAGTGGAATGGACCAACACCTTAGTTGCATCTGGCGTTAAGTAGGGGCGGATGCGCGCAATGTTTTTGAGATGGAAATGACATTATTTGGCGATAGATTGAACATGAGGCTTGAAGGAGAGGTCTGAGTGAAAGAGAACACCTAGGCAGCGAGCCTGTGTGGTGGAGCTGATGGAGTAACAACACTTGAGGGAGGAAAAACCAGAATTTCAGTTTTGGTCAAGTTTAGTTTAAGGAAGTGGGCAGCCATCCAGTTAGAGACAGCAGAGAGGCAGTCAGAGACACTAGTCAAGAGGGACGGGGAGAGATCAGGAGAGGACAGATAGATTTGCGTGTCATCTGCATAGAAATGATATTGGAAGCCAAAGGAGCTAATGAGTTTACCAAGGGAGGCAGTATAGATGAAGAACAGTAGGGGACCAAGGACTGAACCTTGGAGGACACCAACAGAGAGGAGTTGGGGAGAAGAAGCAGAGCCAGAGAAAGAAACACTGAAAGAGCACTGGGATGAGGTAGAAGGAGCACCAGGAGAGATCAATATCTTGTAGACCGATATTGCGGAGGATGAGAAGAAGCTGTTGATGATCAACAGTGTCAAAAGCCGCAGACAGGTCAAGGAGAATTAGGATAGAGTAGTGACCACGAGATTTTGCAGCGAGTAGATCATTGGATACTTTGGTCAGTGCCGTTTCCACAGAGTGCTTAGCGCGGAAACCAGACTGAAGTGGGTCTAGCAGAGAGTTGGACTCGAGGAAGTCTGTCAATCTTGCATACACAATTTTTTCAAGGATCTTGGATGCAAAAGGCAGTAGCGAGATAGGACGATAGTTGGATGGGGAGTTAGGGTCAAGATTGGGCTTCTTTAGAATTGGGGTTACAGTTGCATGTTTGAAGGGCAATGGAAATATACCAGAGGAGAGAGATTGAGAATTTTAGTGAGAGGTGGAGAAAGAGAAGAAGACAGAATACAGATGAGATGCGAGGGAATTGGATCTAGGGAGCAGGTGGTAGGGCGGGAGGACTGGAGCAGAGCAGAAACCTCTTCCAATGTAGCGGGTGCAAATGAACATAGAACAGCAGAGGGAGTGAAGTTAGGGGAAGTATTGTAAGGGGAAGAAGAAAGATGAGAGATCTCTTCTCTGATAGTAGAGATCTTGTCAGTGAATTGAGTTGCAAAGTCTGAGGCGGTCAATTTAGTAGGAGGAGGAGGAACAGCAGGGTGAAGAAGAGAGATAAATGTGTGAAATAGTCGTTTGGGTTCGCGGGAGAGTGTGGTTATGAGGGTATTGAAGTAATTAACTTTTGCAGAGGAAAGAGCCAAGCTGTATGAGCTTAGCATAAATTTATAGAGGAGAAAGTCAGATGCACAGTGAGACTTTCTCCAACATCGTTCAGCAGTTCTGGAGCATTTTTGGAGGTATCAAGTGAGCTTGGTGTGCCAGGGTTGTTGTTGGGGGGGCCTGTGGCGTTTAAATGTACAAGGTGCCACGATGTCTAGTTGAGAGGAGAGGGTGGAATTGTAGAAGGAGGTTGCAGAACTAGGACAGATGAGGTTTGAGATAGGTAAAAGGAGAGTTTGGAGATTAGTGGAGAAATGCTCTAGGTCAAGACATTGGAAGTTTCTGTGAGAGTGATGTTCAGACGGTGGTGTCAATTGGGTCTTAGGTATGCCAATGTCAAAAGTCAGCAGATGGTGATCAGATAGAGGAAAAGGAATATTGGAGAGATTAGAGGCAGTACAGAGGTTGGTGAAGGCAAGATCAAGAGTGTTTCCTGCTGTATGGGTTGCTAGATTGGACCATTGTGTAAGGCCAAAGGAGGTGGTTACAGAGAGCAGACGAGAGGCATCAGTGCAATTTGGGTTATTTATTGGGATATTGAAATCCCCAAGTATAAGGGAAGGAGTGCTAGATGAGAGGAAGTGGGGAAGACAGGAAGAAAAGTGCTCAATGAATAGTCAAGGATAACCAGGGGGGCGGTAGATGATAGCAGTTCTTAAAGGAGTGGGTTTAAATAGGCAGACTTTGTGAACGTCAAAAGAAGAAAAGGATAGGGCAGGGGGAGTTATGATTGGTTGAAAGGTACATTGAGGGGAGAGAAGGATGCCTACTCCGCCTCCTTTTCAGTTGAGCCTGGGAGTGTGAGAGAATTGTAGCCCACCAAAACATAAAGAGGCAGGAGTAGCGCTATCAGAGGGGGACAGCCAGGTCTCTGTAAGTGCAAGCAGTGTGAGTGAGTTTGAGATGAAAAAGTCGTGTATGGTTGTTGATTTTAAATTACTGCAGATGGAGCGGGCATTCCAGAGTGCACAATTAATTTTGGTAAGTGAGGGTAAAGGGCAGGGTATTGTGATGAGGTTTGTGGGGTTTCTGGTTGTCTTAGTGTGTGTAGAGAAGGTGAAGGGCCCTGGATTGGGAGAGACATCACCAGCTGCTAGAAGTAGGAGGAGAGAAAGTGACAGGTGGTGTGAATGGGTTTTGTATGCATGGGATCTAGGATGAGATCGATTGTGGGTTGGAGTGAGAGAGTAGAAAAATGAGTGCAAGGCATGAGATGAGAGAAGGGGGGAGTGTAGCAGAGAAGGGCATATGTAAATGTGGATGGGGGATGAGTGAAGTGAGTGTAAGGAGAGATTTTTATACTGAGGGAGACTGAGGAAACAAAGAGGAGGATAAAACAGATCATTGCTAAACTGTGAAAAATAAAAATTGGAGATAATTGGAATATCAAGAGCAGGTGAAGGTGTTTTATGGGTTAAGAAAGTGCAGGAGTATATTAATAAGAGGCAGTTTTTTTTTTTTTTTTGGGGGTCGTGGATGGGTATTCCAGAATGACAATGACCCAAAACACACAGCCAAGGCAACAAATGAGTGGCTCAATAAAAGAAGCACATTAAGGTCCTGGAGGTCTCCAGACCTTAATCCCATAGAAAATCTGTGTAGGGAGCTGAAGGAAGCCAAACGTCAGCTTTGAAACCTTAATGACTTGGAGAGGATCTGCAAAGACAAAATCCCTCCTAATATGTGTGCAAACCTGGTGGCCAACTACAAGAAATGTCTGACCTCTGTGATTGCCAACAAGGGTGTTGCCACTAAGTCGAAGGGGTCAAATACAATTTCACTCATTGACATGCAAATCAATGCATACCTTTTTTGACATGCATTTTTCTGGACTTTTGGGGGTTATTCTGTCTCTCACTGTTAAAATACACCTACCATTAAAATTATAGACTGATCATTTCTTTGTCAGTGGGCAAACGTTCAAAATCAGCAGGAGATCAAATGCTTTTTCCCTCACTGTAAATTTTTTTTTTTTTCCATCAACACGTATCCATGTCCAAGCCTGTCAAATACCTATTATGGTTGTTAACATTGTCAAGTCAAACTTTTGTTGAGCTGAATAACAGTCATATCATTGCACCTATCATGGGCTGAGTTTATTATTATTTGCAATATTTTGCAGCCACAGTATACAAAAGACAGATATGCAGTAGTTAAAAACAGAGATTTTTTTTTTAGCTACTCTGCTTTGTGCTTACAGTTATTTCACTAACACATTCAGCAATTAAGATATATTTTTTTCAATATGTGCTTTTTGCTATTACTACCAAATCCCAGAACTCAAATGTACCATTAAAACAATTTAATATCTAATAATGTCTTACAGCGTTCAGGAATGTCTGCTATGGGCTCTAGTTTTTATAAAACTTTTTGATATGTTTATTAAAGCAAGATAACACTGATGTATAAAGTAGAGTTTTACTCAGTGTAAATAAAAATAAAATTTTTTCTTATATGTATCCTGACCAAAAAATACTTTTTTTTAAAACTATATTATCCGAATTGCATAATGCTTGTGATTTACACATGGAAAGAGTTTAAAACAGGGTTTCAGTATAAGGCATATGATCATAAGATATAGTGTTAGCATGCAGATAGCTTATGACTAAGGAAGTATGCTACACTGTTAATAAAGTAATTATGCTCAGACATCTGACTTGTAGTATGTGATATATTGAATCTGCTGATAAGCTAGCAAAAACATTTCTTTATTTAAAGCACTTAAAATTCACATGCATATGCTCAAAAACTTGAATAAACATATCTTGGTAGAAAAAGAAATACAACAAAATAAAACAGTATACGTTTATAAGTATAAACAAACTCTATTTAGTCATTACAATTTTACAGAGATTACTAGATTAAAATGACCAATGAATGGCATGACCATTAGTGGAAACTAAAGTATATTTTTAACTTCTTAAAGTGTCTCCAAAAGTAAACTTTATCTAACATGTTTCTGTATTTCTCCCTTTGTCGAAGCCTCCTTTTGAATTTTTCCAAAGCACTATTTTTATAAAATGCATGACACAATTGGGGGACTACTTTTCCTTATGTGTGGCAAACTGGTTGACAAAATCTGACATTGGGCAGAGCTTAAGTAAGTTTCTGTTTCAAACAAATCAATATTAATACTGCACTCAGACACATACACCATGTGTCAAAAAATGAAATATTGTAGTAATGCAAAATTAATTTATTATTCAATTGATATCTTTAGAAAAATCAAGATTACCAAAAAAGTCAAAAGAAATGGTGCCTAATGAGAGCTTAATGTACAGAATGGGACACAACCAGAAATTACATTTGATATAATGTACAATAGTTTATCTTGCAAGAAGTTAAATTCATATTAGTTACAATCCTATATACACCCCTCCATAGTAAGATCATAACAAGTGATGATCAGCAGTTCATTCAGAGTCCGGTGGATCCACCACCAACTGTGCTTAACTATATAGTTGTTAGACTCCACTCTGATTGATCAATTAGTGCATACTTGGCAGTCTGATCAGACACACAAAAAAAATATTTGTTCTCATGCATAAAATAAAAAAGGGACAAAAAAATAAAAAACTAAAGGAAAAAAGGGTAAAGGGGAAAATGAAAAAGTGAAAAAATGAAAAAACAGAAACAAATAGGGCAAATGGAAACAAATTAAATCAGATGGTAAACGTTGTAAATTAAAAAAAATGGTTGGATCTCACTATAAATAACTGTGGATATGGGTATAGGGTGCAGATCAGAGTTCAATCAATTGCTGGTTGATATAGCACAGACCGGTGAGACACCTTATTTTCTCAGATGAGGGTAAAAACACAAGTTTCTGTTTCTGTTGACAATCAAATTTATCCACAAGCCATCAGTAAAATTAATCGCACGAAAGGGCAAACACCAGATAGCATGGCTAGAGGAGAACATGTCTGCTCCCAAATTTTGATATCCAGCACAAGTAATACAAGATAATAAATACAAATAAAGGCAAGTGGTAAGGGGAGGAATATAATTATTTAGATACTTGGGGCATAAGGAAGGAAAACCAATGGAAAAACAAAACATGACAGGGCCACTTTTCTGCCAATCATGTTATTAATATAGTTGTAATCTATAGCCGGACCTGAATAACTCAGTGTTTAAGAATTCTCTGTGTCCAATAAGAGGATTCGCATGCATTACCCAAATTTTCTGTGCGTTCACATTTTTTGTACATTATCTCTGGAGCCAGAATGTATCCTTTGAAAAATATTTTCCTTCTGAATTTTAATAAAGAGCCTTGGCATCTAAATTTATTGAAATAATTTGAAAGCAGAGCCTTTGTGCTTTGCAGGAAATCTTGAAAAGAGCACCTTTTTATTGTTGCATTATTAAAAACTGATTGCTTGTGAGAACTGAAAGTTTATTGATAGGACGTCAAATTTATTTTTATGAAACACTTTACTAACAGTGTTGCAGGTGATGAATAACTGATTATCATCTAACATTCATTAACAACATTCAAGGTACCTGCTATGTATTTTTTGTAAACATATTACATTTTTCAAAACATTGCTGTTGTATTACTGAAGTGTAATATATCATGCTAGATACCGATGAGATAACTAAGTGGACTAATGCATCAACACTTGAATCTGTTCAACTCTTGGTTGCAGGTTCAAATCCTGGCAGGGTTAACTCATTCCTTCATCATAAACTGAATACCATTAAATTGTGTAATAGTATCATCCCATGAATGTGGGGCAAAAGTAACATCCCCAGGATGTACATGAAACCCAGAGCAATTTCAATGGTTAAATACTTCGTTTTTATTACTTTACTAGAGGGTAGTGGATGCATGGAATAGCATTCAAGCTGAAGTGGTAGTGCTTAACATAGCAAAGGAGTGGGATAGGCATACAGCTAGGGACTAATCTAAGTATTTAGAAAATTGGGCAGACTAGATAGGCCAAATGGTTTTTATCTGCTGTCACATTCCATCATTGAAGATATTATTTTACAGTTGTAAGGGGACTGTCTAAGCATCAAAATCCCTTCATTTTATATTGTAAACAGCATTAATTACATTTGGCACTTTCCAAGGAATTATATTCAAATAGCTGCTAGATGTTTCAGTGTGAAACATATTGAGTTATTGACTGTATTTGATGTCCAAAGTATCCTGACATTGAAATATATGTTTCCAGTGCATTGGATTCAAATCTTCACATAGGACAGCAATTGTGAGAACTTCTGATACATAGTTTTCTCATTTCATTTTGTTAATCAAAAGCTACTGTTAGGCTGATACCATAACTGATGCTCTCAGCCTATCAGTGGCTTCCAGACTGAAGCTTCCTGATTCAAACCTTGGATTGCAACATAGATAGAGTTAGTGGGCATCAGATTCAAGACTTTGGGGTTTAAACATTTGTTAGCAGTTTAACACCTTAAGGTAAGCTGGCATCTGGGGACCTCCTCCCACCATTGCAAGTTCATTCTGAATAAGTTGTTTTGGTGCCCACAGTATTCCTTTAACCTACTTTTTTGTAACACATCCTCCTGTCGATCTCAGTGCAAGGTAAAATACGTCCCTTGAATTAGGCATCTGTGACAGGGAGGGGTGCAAATAGATATAATAATTAATTTGTTCATATATTAAATTCCACCCTATCACTGGTGTTGGCAGTGATGTTAAGAGATACAAATGTAGGGGTAACAACCATCTTGAGTGTATATATTCCCCCTAAAAGGTGTATTTCATATGTCCATAATTCTAAAAGCTTGATTATTGACCTAACCATGGGCAGGTAATGTTTGTATTGAATTGTTTTAGCCAAGATCACATTTTCATAGAGAAAGCATTGTATCTGTAGTTGAAAGTTTATGTGTTTTGAGATATCTCATTGTTTGCCAATAATAAGTTTAATTGTATATAAACAATATAAGTTGTTATATAAGAGGTCTCCGACTTCTCCTTCAAGCCTCATGAAATATAAGAGGTCTCCGACCTCTCCTTCAAGCCTCATGTTCAATCTATCGCCAAATCCTGTCATTTTCATCTCAAAAACATCGCGAGCATCCGCCCCTACTTAACGCCAGATGCGACTAAGGTGTTGGTCCATTCCACTGTCCGCTTCTCAGTGGTCTTACGTGCTCCCAACTTGCGCCGTTACAGTCCATAATGAATGCGGCGGCAAGGATCATTTTCCTGTCCGCCCACACCTCCCATGCCTCACCCTTCTGTCAGTCCCTACATTGGCTTCCTATAAAATATAGAGCTCAATTTAAAATTCTGGTTCTTGCTTTCAAATCTCTACATAATGCTGCTCCCACCTATGTATCCTCCCTTATACACAAGTATGTACCGTCTAGGCCCTTACGATCTGCTGAAGACTTACGTCTATCTTCAGTCCGTACTCCCACCTCTGATGCTCGCCTTCAAGATTTCTCAACGGCTCCACCGTTCCTGTGGAACTCACTTCCCTCCTCCCATAGATGCTCACCCAGTCTCCACTCCTTCAAAAAATTGTTAAAAACCCACTTCTTCATAAAAGCGTATCAATTAAACTGTTAATAGCTCCTGACTGATTCCTCTTCTGCAACTGTCACTGGTCTAATACTATCCTTACCTTTACCTTTTTGTGTCATTTTACCCCACTCCCTCTAGCATGTAAGCTCATTGAGCAGGGCCCTCAACCCCTTTGTTCCTGTGTGTCCAACTTGTCTGGTTACAACTACATGTCTGTTCGTCCACCCATTGTAAAGCGCTGCGGAATTTGACGACGCTCTACAAATATCATAATAATATTTATAATAATAATAATATAAGTGACAGACTTATATACAATGGTGGAGTGCCTATATAAAATAACAAAGTGAAATAAAATTGCTTACCCTTATATTAGGTAGGTAGGATATGTTAAATAAGATGATAATTAGATCCACTTATATTGACTGGAGCCTAAATGTATTGGCTCTGTAAATAGTGCCTCTGTGCTCTTTAGTGCAGCAACATAACCATCCTTTGGCAAAGATGTACCTCCAAATAGAAGACAGGGATAGAGGAAAACCAATAGGGTAATACTTTATAAACGAATCACACATTTATAAAACAAAGTGTTGAGATCACCTTATTTAGAGCCGTACTATATAAAATCAAAGTTAAAATAAAATTCCCAGCTGACTGAGTAATCTTATTACAAGAGTGAAACGCGTAATACTGGATTTTAATTTAACTTCTATTTTATAAAGTATGTTTATTGTTTTATTATAGTTTTTATCAATAAATGATATACATAGAACTTCCCTGTGTCCTGGGGAGTTCCAGGAACCTTGTCTAGGAGTTAAGTGCCAGTCCCTCATATTTGCACCATGCTAATTTACCTCAGAGACGGGACCTTGTGGCTCTGAATAAGGTGAGCTCCAAAATTAGGTGATTTCTTTATAAAGTATTACACTATTGGTTATGCTCTATCCATGTGTTCTATTTGCAGGTAAATCTTTACCAGAAGAGGGTGGTGTTGCTGCACTAAAGAGCACAGGGGTGCTAATTAGGGAGCCAATAAATGTAAACTCCAGTTAATGTGAGTGGATCATCTAAAGCAGGGGTCCTCAAACTGCGGCCCTCCAGATGTTGCTGAACTACAACTCCCATGATTACATAGTTACTTGCGTCCATCAAGTTCAGCCTTCCTCACATATGTTTTTGCTGTTGATCCAAAAGAAGGCAAATAACCTAGTCTGAAGCACAAACTAGGAAAAAATTCCTTCTTGACCCCAAAATAGCAGTCAGATGTCTCCTTGGATCAAGCAGCTATGTTTTGTTTTTGAAAGTATTTATCCAAATGCAGTTTAAACATCTGTAATGACTCTGACAAAACCACCTCTTCAGGCAGAGAATTCCATATCCTTATTGCTCTTACTGTAAAAAAACCTTTTCTTTGCCTTAGATGAAATCTCCTTTCTTCCAGCCTAAATGTGTGACCTTGTGTCCTATGTATAGCCCTGTTTATGAATAGATTTCCAGCTAAAGGTTTGTACTGGCCCCGAATATATTTGTATGAAGTTATTATATCCCCTCTCAGGCACCTCTTTTCCAAACTAAACAGATTTAATTTTTTTAACCTTTCTTCATAACTAAAATGCTCCATTCCTTTTATCAATTTTGAAGCTCGTCTCTGGACTTTTTCTAGTGCCATGATATCTTTCTTTAGTACAGGCGCCCAAAATTGCACAGCATATTCAAGGTGTGGTCTTACCAACGATTTATAAAGAGGCAAAATTATATTTTCATCCCGAGAATTTATGCACCTATTTATACATGACAAAACCTTACTGGCCTTAGCAACTGCAGATTGATATTGCATATTGCTGCCTAATTTGTTGTCTATAACAATTCCCAAATCCTTCTCCTGTGTGGTTATCCCTAATTCACTACCATTTAGTGTGTAAGTTAGTTGTGCATTCTTAACCCCAAAGTGCATAACTTTGCATTTCTCTACGTTAAATTTCAAATTCTTTGAATTACATAGATAGCTAGAGAATCATGGGAGTTGTAGTTCAACAACATCTGGGGGGCCGGAGTTTGATGACCTCTGATCTAAAGACACCTATCATACTGTTATAATTAACACTATACTCATTTTTTCTATTATACATTTATTACCTAAATGGGCTGCATCCTAATATAAGGATAGGCAACTTTATTTCACTTTGTTATATTATCTAAACGCTCCACCATTGTATATAAAGCTATTACTTATATTGTTTGTGTCGTATTTCCTTTGGTGTGTGGGTGAGAGGGTATTCCCACACGTGTTTTAGAGCTGCTAAATTATTTGTCACTAAGAAGCGCTAGACACTGAGCACACTTTCTCCTATTGGAGATCAACCACAAAAAGTTTCATTGACTTGTTAAAGGAAATCTATAGAACAAAACTCAACAATCATTATTTCAGAACTATAGGCTCCCTTCTGTCCACCTTATTTCTGTCTATCCTCATTTGTGTTTAAAAAGTAATTCAAATAAAGACTTGCCTTGCTTCCAGTGCTGCCTCTGCCCGCTTAGCCTTTGAAGGCGTCAGCATACTTACAGATGTCTTTACAACCTCCTCCAATCCATTGCTTTTCATACAGAAGCAATAGATTGGAAGGTACGCATGTGCTTCCAAATGCTGTGCTCCTCCACATAAATGCTGCTATCAGCTGCATTTGATTCCCAGATCGAGGAGAAAGTACATAAAGTGGCTGTCTGGAAGTCAGAAACTAGAGGTGCATTTAACCCTGCAATAGTTTCTGAAAAACTGCAATCTTTTACATTGCTGGATGTTTTGTTATCATCTCCATGGGCACACTCTGAACCCCTAAATCACTTCAGCTTGCTGAAATGTTTTATGTGTGAAGAGTTTGTCCTGTTTTTTCATTTTGCAAAAATTGCAGATTTCAATACAAAATGGTAATTTTATAAATTAACCTTGTGATACTCGCCTGGTTTTCTGTCAGACAACCAGTAATGTTAATTCCTAGTTTGTTTATCTAGAGCAATGGTTCCCAAACAAGTCCTCATTTCCCACCAACAGTCCAGGTTTTGTCATAATAAAAAAGGGAAATATATAAATCCTGGATTGTTGGTGGGCCATGAGAACTGATGTGGGAACCTCTGATCTAGTGAATTTATCAATACTATTATATAAGTTTGAGAGAGAAAAAGGAGAGTTTGTTATCAATATAAATATTGTGTCATTTAACCCCATAAGGACACATAACATGTGTGACATGACATGATTCCCTTTTATTCCAGAAGTTTGGTCCTTAAGGGGTTAAAAGGCTTAGCTCATGTTTATAACGAGTTCCACGTTCACATCACCAATGCCCAGATCTGGTAGGCAACATTCGGCGCCTCAGATGCTGTGGACTATGTCTTACCTGATGCTTTGCCAGCATTATGGGTGAAAGAGCATTATGGGAGATGTAGTCCAGTAACAAAGCTTGCCCCTAACCCTGGTCTCGATTTTTACTCACTAACCAACAGCTCAGTACTTAATGTGAAATAGAGTAGTAACAAATGGCACCTTTATCTAGCACCATTCCTAATCTTGGAGCTACCTGAGATTACTACCATTACCTAATTTAGGTTTGTATTTAAATGTCTTTGTTCATTTGTTTTACATTTTAATTTGCATATTAATTATTAGTGGTTTGTTCAACAAAATGTAAAATTAAACTGTATACGGTCATAAGCTAATTGTAAAATTTCCTTAAATAAAAAAATAAATAAATAGGTATTTCTTTTTCAATTTAAAAGTTTTTCAAATAAATACCAGCATTAAAGGTACACTCCTGATCCTTAAATCACTTTGGCTTGCTTTAATGTTTTGTTAGAAATGTTTGTCCTATTTACTCATAAAAAGGTATAGGAAGATCTAGATAGAGAGGAGGATACACCTCGTCCCTACACTAGGTCAACCAAAAAAGGAATCCCCATCCTAGTTATAATGCTGGAAAAAATCAATTAAATTAAAACTTAACCTTTATTGTTGATGGATAAAACTGTAAATACACGAAAAATAAAAAATAATGAATAATAATATACGGAGTGCCACAACTGTGGGTATGAACAGTGAAAAATAGAAGGTATAGATTATAATGGTAATGATCCTTTTCAATATCCTTCAAATATCACTTGTAGAGAAATATCTAGCTTGAGTCTAAAAAGCCAAAATAGGGTAAATTATAGGGAGGAGAGAGAGAGGAGAATTGTGAACAATGTTGTAGGCTGCTTGTAGAAAAAAGGAGAAAAAAGGAAGAAAAAAGGAAGGTAATAGGTTACTAAATAGCAAACTGTATCCAGGGCGAAATAGAAACCAAGTTTCACTATATGCCAATGACCACTGTGTGGTGAGGGAAATGGATAGTGTAGCAAAAACCACTACAGTAAGAGGGAAATAAACTGAGTGGAGAGGGATGCACTGCGGAGATAGAATAAAATAAACCGGAGTCCTCCCCTCCTCAAGTGTCCCCCAAAGAACCTTTCCGCTGGTAACAAAAAAGATCTGGAATCTAAGCAGCCGTAAACGCTTGAATCTAACCTACCTAGTGGCAGTAGCTAAACAAAACTGCCTTGTAAATCCCCCCAAAAAATCCCTTGCACTAGCTGCAAAATACTGGAACCTAAAATGCTCGTACACTCTCTGAGTAAATCCCCCAAAGATCCCTTACATTGGCGGCAAAATGCTGGAACCTAAAAAGTTCGTGCTCTCTCTAAGCTAGATACAGATGTGGCAAACTCCTGTCTAAACTACCTAACGCGCGTTTCAGCGCTATCAATGCGCCTTCGTCAGAGGTAAAGAGGTAAAGCAACAGGCTGTCCCCCTCCCGGTCCTTAAATAGGTATACCGGGTCAGTGAAAATTATGTGGGTGTGTCAAATGTTCGCGCCCAAACGGCGTTTGAACACGCTCCTCCCCCTAATGTGAATGATTGACAGAACATGCTAATGTTCCCATTAGGGAACTATCACCTAAACATTGCACTGGTCATAAATGAAATATATGAGATATAGATAAATACCAGTATATACAATCTAAAGGTTGTTCATTTAAAGTACTACTGTCAGGTGGATTAACCAAATACAGTAGAATAAAGAAAACTGTTTACAAGAATTATGTGCTTTTCATAATAGACAAACATAAAAGAAGTATGTTTATACTGGCACATAAAGAGCTTATGATCCTAATCATTCATGGTGGGATAGCAAATAGTTGAACAGTAAAAAACTGATGACAACACTTCACATATACTTTAAAAGGGGACAGGGCTTTTCAATCTATTTAAATCAATAGGAAACAAAAGTATTTACATATATGTGTATATAATAATAATGCATTAGTGAAGATGTTTATATATTATTCACTGTGTAACTCATTATTCAATGTAGGGAGTGAATGTAAACCCTTCATTTAATCCATTGGGGGCCAATGTATTGAATTTATAAATCCAGAAACATTCCCTTTTGAGGAGGGTGCGATCCAGATCACCTCCTCTACGACCTAATTGCACCTTTTCGATACCTGCAAATTTGATCCCTCGTGTATCACCATGATGATCATTTCTGATGTGTCTAGAAAATGGGGTATCTCTAAAGTTTCTGACAGAGTGTATGTGTTCCATGACACGTCTCTTAAAGGGGCGGATGGTTTTCCCCACGTATCTCAGGCCACATGTACATGTCAGTAAGTATATGATACCTTTCGTATTACAATTGAAGAATTGCTTAATCTGGCACACTGAATTGTCAGTTAAATCTGAAAAGACTTTTGAGTCTTTCATCATGTACTGACAGGCCACACATCTGCCACATTGGTAGGTGCCCTGTACAGAGAGCCAATTTGTAGTGGCATTCTTAGTGGACAAATGACTAGGAACCAAAACTTCTTTCAAATCTCTGCCTCTACGTGCTGTGAGGGAAACAAATGGAGATACTACTCCCTTGAGTCCCAAGGTGCACAAAAAAATCTACCCGCCTAACAGCTAGACCGATTGTGTCAGGTTCAAATAATCTGACAAGCAGGGCCAGTCTATATATAGACAAAGTACTTAGACCACTCGTTGAAAAACTACCCTCATACTTAAGAGACACGAAGGACACACTTAAGTGCCTAGCCTCCCTTAACATACCAAGAGGCGCTATATTGTGTAGTCTCGACGTAGAAGCTTTGTACTCGTCAATTCCCCATATTTTGGGTTTGGCACACACCAAATGCTACCTTGACACAAGAGGTCCGAGACATGAATGCCATACGCGATTCGTAATTGAATTGCTGAAGTTTGTGCTAACCCATAACTTCTTCCTCTTTGACGGACAGTTCTACCACCAGGTGCAGGGGACAGCCATGGGTACGTCTTGTGCCCCATCATACGCTAACCTGCACCTGGGGTGGTGGGAGGAGAATGTGGTGTTTGCAGATATCAATGCTGAGTTCACTAAGTATGTCTTCCTGTGGAAGCGATACATCGATGATGTCCTTGTTGTCTGGACGGGCACGGGGGACACATTCATGTCCTTCGTGGACAAATTGAACACTAATGACTTGAACCTTAGACTTACAATGGAGATTGGTGGCTCTACACTCAATTTCTTAGATTGCACCTTCAATATCTCCAAAGACTTAGGGATTGAAACCACTCTCTATAGAAAGCCAACCTCAACAAATACCATGCTGAGATGGGAGAGTCATCATCCCATTACCCTAAAAAAAGGTATTCCGGTTGGTCAATACCTACGTCTGAGGAGGAATTGCTCAACTATGGATGAATTTATCAATCAAGCGAAACTCCTCAGGACTAGGTTTAAGGAGAGGGGTTACCCCAATCGCTGCCTCAAAAATGCTTATCAGAGGGCCTTACTGAGTGATAGAGGAGATCTCTTAAGAGACAAAGAGCCCCCAATAAAACAGGAACTTATTCGCTGTATAGCCACGTTTGACTCTGGATGGGATCAAACCAAACGGATATTAGGTAGGTTCTGGCCTCTGATCTCTCAAGATCCCCAACTCAAAGGAGTAGTATCTCCATTTGTTTCCCTCACAGCACGTAGAGGCAGAAATTTGAAAGAAGTTTTGGTTCCTAGTCATTTGTCCACTAAGAATGCCACTACAAATTGGCTCTCTGTACAGGGCACCTACCAATGTGGCAGATGTGTGGCCTGTCAGTACATGATGAAAGACTCAAAAGTCTTTTCAGATTTAACTGACAATTCAGTGTGCCAGATTAAGCAATTCTTCAATTGTAATACGAAAGGTATCATATACTTACTGACATGTACATGTGGCCTGAGATACGTGGGGAAAACCATCCGCCCCTTTAAGAGACGTGTCATGGAACACATACACTCTGTCAGAAACTTTAGAGATACCCCATTTTCTAGACACATCAGAAATGATCATCATGGTGATACACGAGGGATCAAATTTGCAGGTATCGAAAAGGTGCAATTAGGTCGTAGAGGAGGTGATCTGGATCGCACCCTCCTCAAAAGGGAATGTTTCTGGATTTATAAATTCAATACATTGGCCCCCAATGGATTAAATGAAGGGTTTACATTCACTCCCTACATTGAATAATGAGTTACACAGTGAATAATATATAAACATCTTCACTAATGCATTATTATTATATACACATATATGTAAATACTTTTGTTTCCTATTGATTTAAATAGATTGAAAAGCCCTGTCCCCTTTTAAAGTATATGTGAAGTGTTGTCATCAGTTTTTTACTGTTCAACTATTTGCTATCCCACCATGAATGATTAGGATCATAAGCTCTTTATGTGCCAGTATAAACATACTTCTTTTATGTTTGTCTATTATGAAAAGCACATAATTCTTGTAAACAGTTTTCTTTATTCTACTGTATTTGGTTAATCCACCTGACAGTAGTACTTTAAATGAACAACCTTTAGATTGTATATACTGGTATTTATCTATATCTCATATTTCATTTATGACCAGTGCAATGTTTAGGTGATAGTTCCCTAATGGGAACATTAGCATGTTCTATCAATCATTCACATTAGGGGGAGGAGCGTGTTCAAACGCCGTTTGGGCGCGAACATTTGACACACCCACATAATTTTCACTGACCCGGTATACCTATTTAAGGACCGGGAGGGGGACAGCCTGTTGCTTTACCTCTTTACCTCTGACGAAGGCGCATTGATAGCGCTGAAACGCGCGTTAGGTAGTTTAGACAGGAGTTTGCCACATCTGTATCTAGCTTAGAGAGAGCACGAACTTTTTAGGTTCCAGCATTTTGCCGCCAATGTAAGGGATCTTTGGGGGGATTTACTCAGAGAGTGTACGAGCATTTTAGGTTCCAGTATTTTGCAGCTAGTGCAAGGGATTTTTTTGGGGGATTTACAAGGCAGTTTTGTTTAGCTACTGCCACTAGGTAGGTTAGATTTGATACCAGCGGAAAGGTTCTTTGGGGGACACTTGAGGAGGGGAGGACTCCGGTTTATTTTATTCTATCTCCGCAGTGCATCCCTCTCCACTCAGTTTATTTCCCTCTTACTGTAGTGGTTTTTGCTACACTATCCATTTCCCTCACCACACAGTGGTCATTGGCATATAGTGAAACTTGGTTTCTATTTCGCCCTGGATACAGTTTGCTATTTAGTAACCTATTACCTTCCTTTTTTCTTCCTTTTTTCTCCTTTTTTCTACAAGCAGCCTACAACATTGTTCACAATTCTCCTCTCTCTCTCCTCCCTATAATTTACCCTATTTTGGCTTTTTAGACTCAAGCTAGATATTTCTCTACAAGTGATATTTGAAGGATACTGAAAAGGATCATTACCATTATAATCTATACCTTCTATTTTTCACTGTTCATACCCACAGTTGTGGCACTCCGTATATTATTATTCATTATTTTTTATTTTTCGTGTATTTACAGTTTTATCCATCAACAATAAAGGTTAAGTTTTAATTTAATTGATTTTTTCCAGCATTATAACTAGGATGGGGATTCCTTTTTTGGTTGACCTAGTGTAGGGACGAGGTGTATCCTCCTCTCTATCTAGATCTTCCTATACCTTTTTATTTTTCAAACGTATGTAAGGGTTACCCCCTTTTTGGGATCCCCCAGACACACTCATAGGCTGGTTGCCTTTGGTTACCGGCTACTCTTTTCCTATTTATTCATTGTGCAAAAATGTCAGATTTCAATACAAAATGGTAATTTTAGAAATGTACCATGTTACACTCCCCTAGTTTTCAATCAGACAACTGGTCCTGTTACTTCCTAGCTTGTTTATCTCTGTGAAACTCAAGAGGCAGGCAACTACCCAAAAACCTTCCTTGCAAAGATTTCTCACTGAGCTGCATTGGGAAGTCTGTGATTGGACAGCCCCTGAATGTCTGGGCAGAGATAGAATGGGAGGGCTTGCAAAGGCAGTAAACAATATAACTGCAGCTTTTGTAAGTTATTTTTTTTAGCTATACCATCAATGAAAAAATGCATACAAAAAGGCAGTCATTTGGTAACTATCTCCTGGTTGCAGCAATTTGATTTCTTCTTTTTGCTGTTTTTATCTGTCTTATCTATTCCAGCCTATGGTGTGGGTTGATTTACCAGGATTTGACTGTTTACACACCTGACTTGAGACCATAACCTCAACCTTCCTATCTATTCGAAAGGAATTATTTACTTTTTTGTGACTTTCTATATTTTCATTTGGGTTTATCTACTAAATAGTGTTTTTTTAATTTATTTTTTATTTGTGCAGCAGAGTAGCCCTTTAAGTCTTTATTCATTAATGTGTTCATACAAGTTTTGATTACTAGATCATTGTACATTTGTGTTTTGATTCATACTGCTTCTAATTATTTTAGAATATTTTCAACAATAACAAAAAATATCTAGAAGAAACCTGTGGAAATCAGGTAAAAATGAGAATGCCCTGTTTTTGACATTTGACATTTTCAACAGAAACAAGTAGGTATGTGACTTGACAAAATCAGAATAGATAAAGCAAACAGTTATGATGGAATTCACTCAGAGGTTTCTAAATCCCTAACAGTGTGAATATTGTGAATGACAACCTGTTTTATGTATTTTAGGACTTTTTTTTTTTAATTTTTGAGTCATAACTAAAATTAACAGTATTTTCACATGGGATTAAAATTGACGTATTGCTTTAACTTCTTTAAAATAAAACATCAAGTGAATTGTTTATACAGCTGAGATACTCATTTGGCTTTTTATTCATTTTAGCATTAAGTGGACCTGCAACATTTCAGTTTAAAAAGCTATGAATCATGTCACCACTTATAGCAGTACTATTTTATTATTTTATCACAGCTCACATGAACGCTATTGATTCATTTCAATCCTAGGAAAGATCAAAGCTGCATCCTCCTTTCGAGATGCTGCTTAATTTATGATTTTTTGTGAATAAAGCTAATAGCAATAAGGTCTGCTGCAAGATACATGTAACAGGGGATTGTGTATTGTGGGAATACAGTGCTACTGAGAGGTTCTGCAAACATCATATTAAACCACAACACTGAACCATCGCTTTCATCTGTGAGTGTAACTCTAAACAATTAAGCTTGGGAAGATTGCATGTCTTGGCACTGTGCTGAGATAAGGGACCTGACGTTGCATGGTGACAGCCAGAATACACATTATGAGGGAAAATTCAAAGATGATGTTAACCGCCATGCAGTATGAGGCTTAAAGGAACATTATAGTGTCAGGAATACAAACATGTATTCCTGACACTATAGGTTTAAAATTGCTGTTTAGTCCTCAGGCCCCTCTCTCTATACTTTCAAAGTATAGAAAATTAACCTTCTTGCCACCAATGTGTGAATCTCATCACGGCTGGCTACAGCCTCCACCTCCTTGGCTGAGATCATCTGAGATCATCATAGGAAAGCATTGGGGGGATATGCAAAATGCAGTGCTGTGCCAATCAGCATATTCTTATGGGGAACATTCAGCATCTCCATGCAGAGAGGGGGGAGACGCTGCACAGTGTGCAGCACTGACCCAGGTAGCACCTCTAGCAGACATCTGAGTGACTGCCACTGGAGGTGTTACCACGCAGTGAAGTAACTATTTTCTCTGAATGTGTATGTGGGAAGCACTGGACTGACTAGCATATGAAGGCATGTCCTTATTTATAGTGGGTGTAGTCAAATGTATTCTTTAAATGGTTGTGAGAAATTGCTGGAAAAGGGGCTGAGGCTTGGATGTCAACTGCATTTGTAGGTAATGCACTCAGAAATATATCTGCCTAGCATGTTTATTGCTGAATTTGGGTTATTTTTCCCTGCCTTAAATCTATTTTGTATGGCCTGACTATTACTGGGTTACAGTAGTACCAGTGCTACATTATCTACATTAAAATGGTTTACATTATTCTACCACAGCATCCTGAGTGACTGCTATATAAAACCTAATACCAATTTCAAAATTTCTTGGTCAAGCTTAGCAATGGAACTCATCCATGTTCAACATTGTACTAAGTCACAAACAACACCAGGTATTTAGCTGAAAAAAGGTACTGTGTTTTGTGTTTAACCAAAAATAAGAAATTCCCTGAAAATAAGCCCTAACTACCCAAAAACCTTCCTTGCAAAGATTTCTCACTGAGCTGCATTAGGAAGTCTGTGATTGGACAGCCCTAGCTTATTTTCGAGGGATGCAACTAAAATAATCCCTATCCTGAAAATAAGCCCTAGCCGTTCGCTTATCTATGTTCAGGGAATTTTCCTGGAACATAGATTTGCGGAATTCCATTCGATAGTGAGCTTATCTAAGTTCGGGGAAGTTTCCCCGAACAGAGATACGCAAGATTCCATTCACGAGTAAGCCTATCTATGTTCAGGGAAGTTTCCCCGAACAGAGATACGCAAGATTCCATTCGCGAGTGAACTGATCTATGCTCGGGGAAGTTTTCCCGAACATAGATTTGGGGTAATCTATTAGCGAGTGAGCTAATCTGTGTTTGGAAAAGTTTCCCCCGAACATAGACCTGCATTCTACCACATGTTTTTCCCCACTAGTGGGTATTTCAGGGGAAAAATTATTATAAGACCCGATCTTATTTTTGGGGTAACATGCTATGTGCCTCTATTCTATGCACATACAATATTATATTACCTATATTTTATACACAATGGGATATTGTATAACTACATTGTATTTCTAGTTTCTAGTCCACTAACTATTTCAACAGTGTATGTGGTTACATTCTTTACACCAGTAATTAACATTATTATTGCCATTATTGCTATTAATAATGGGATTTATCTACATTCCTCTTTTTATATAAATTTTTTATTATTAAAATTCATAAACGCACTATGTGTGTTTTAAATAATGGTGTGTCAAATGTTGGCATGCTACTTACTTTAATTATCTATGTTTTTGTTATAACGTTGCTTTTCAGATTTTTTCAAAGATATCTCTCAATAATGTGAGAATCAAATAGAAAATAACACTTGTAGAAAGCCTGCATTATTTTTTTTATTATTATTATTACTACTTGAAGTCATGTAAAGCTACAAAATCACAATAACTCTGTAACTATATTGATTCCTTAGATGGAAACATTCACTTACAGCAAAGATTGTGACAATAAAGTCAATGTCATATTTTCCCTAGGTCCCTATCTAAATAAGGAAAAAGGTCATAAATAGCATTTAAGTAATCTGGTCAATAGGGTGTTTTAGTACTATATAATCCAAAATCCATTATTGAGGCATGCATAGTAAAATTAATGGAGAAAAGAAAAAGAGGTTAGTCAACTGAATCAAATAATTCTGAAAAGGCTACGCTAGTTGTGAATGAAACAATAATGCACAGCGGGGAATGCAATAAAGCAGGCATTATACGTGCACCTGAGTGATAACATTTTTTCTTTTCACACTGTGATAACTTCTGAATTTAGACGTTTTCCATAATACATTTTAAATCTATACAAGAGATCTTTTATTTGCAGCATTCTGTGTTTTGACTAACTATCCACAATAATATATTTTGAGGGGGAGGTAATTCCGTGGAGGTGTTCTTGCGGTTTTAAAGTTTAATATTTCCTATTTACTAATACATATTCACAAAAAACATGAAAATAATAACCTTTCCTGTTTCAAAATCATACACATTAGCTGTTTTTAGAGTTTTGCAACTCAAATTAGTTACTTATCTGCTAAGAGAAAAAAAAAGAGAACGGAACATTCAAAACTCAAAGTGTTGCATAAAAAATAGTTTCATTATTTGAACTGGAGATTTTGTAATGTATGAAGAGCTACAGGGCCCCCTTACTAATCTGAGAGATTAGTTCAATGGTCCTTCTACAACTTTACCAATATGTAGCACAATGAGGTTTTTTTGAATTAAAGGACTATGTTTTACCTACTTTTATAGGCTCTAGTGTGGGGTTTATTTAATAAGAGCAGTTGTAAGGCCTTGCACTCTACTCTCAATATTCATAACATGTGTCAGAGAATTGTGAGTTAATAATGTAAAGAATTCTTATCTCACCTAAACTTGTGAATGCAAAAATTAAAGGCCAATGGGTTCTATATTCTGTGGCTCATCAAAAGCACAATATTTAATTTTAATATGGGAGAAAGCTTCTATATACCCATACCTAAATTGTGTATTGGTGTGGAATCACCTCTGTTTAAATGCATATAAAACAGACAGTCTCAAGCCATTTCTCTTCCTGAATACTAACAGAATTCAGTTCTGTTCACGATACCAGACCAAGCCACTGTATCCACTGGAACATATCATCAAGTATTCACATATTCACAGAAGAGACTGTCTGCAGCTAGTCCCATGGGACTAAAAGTGTAGGAGGCACAGATTACTTTGTTCACAGGTGGTTGTGTGTATTTGCTCTTTTTTGAATAGCATTAGTAATTAAAAGTTGATAAACCACTAAAAATAATCACAAGGTGTAATTTAAAAAAAGAAAATGAAAAAAGAAAAATTTAACTGAAAAAGGGAAATAATATATGAAAGTAAATAAAAAATGCCAATTATAAAACTGCCATTGATGAACAATAAACATGTAAAAAAAAAAGATATTTCCGATATATTAGTCCAGCTATTCTGAGCTCAATGGTTCATGACATGCAGGCAAATTGCATCCATATTTGACTATTGGATAACACTCAGTAAAAGAAAGTTATGCATAGCTTGCGATCAGGGAGTATGAGATTAACTTAATTGTTCATATTAAAGCATGTAGCAAACAGAAGCTATTCATCGATTGTCTTCCTACCAAAGGATCCTCTTTTGAATGGTTTAGACAATGGAGCCACCTGTTAGAAGTCCATCTGGAGATTATATCTCCGTAAACATGAAGACTAGAAGACAGAAATGGGAACTGACATAATTACTTGGTGGAAGTATCCACAAGTCGAGTAACCTGATTGTCCATAAGTGACTTCATCTCAATTATGATGTTAAGAGCATTAGGCAGCTTTAAATAGCAATTTCTTAATCAGTCTTGGCAGGTTAACTTATTCATCCTTGGAGTACAGGTTTCATGAAATAAAGAATTGACAAATTATGTTTGTAATTCAAAGAAAATTCAGTTAACTACTACTTCTAGTTTGTATTCACAGTGTATTTAGATACAAAATTTATTGCATACATATAAAAATAACCCTTCTGATAAAAAACAATATGTGTATCTTTTGTGTATGTGTGTATGAATCAAATAGTGAAATGCCCCTACATTGTAGCTACATAGTGTAGACCTGCCATGTATATAATTTAACACCAAGTAAATCTATACAATAAAATACATACTGCCTGCAAAGACTAACAAATATAGTTAAGGTTCTGATGAAGGTTTACATTTACTGATATTGCAATATCACATAATATAGAGGCAAATTGCTGATCAGCCCATCTACGTTCTGTGCAATCCATCAATAGCTGGATTTATCAACCAAATATTAAAGGCTCATGCATGGTAGCAGCCTCTGAGATAGTCAATCCCTCCAAATGGAAAAAAATAATAAAATATAAAGGAAAAAAGTCTCACCCATGTAGCAATCACATCAAAATTAGAAATACATAATGCGCAGTATAGAGATATTGGCTCACTCATGAACACCTTACACTTTTACCTGTCTTTTTTTCTATGTAAAATGCCCTTTTACATTGAAAAAAGACAGGAGTTTCATAATGTCTGTATGTTTGTTTTTTCTTAATGGTTTTTATTAAAGTGTGGAATTTTTCATGAGTGAGCCCATAACTACTAAGCTGCACATTGTGTGTTTCTACTTTTGATGTAGTTTATGTTTCTGCTGTTGGCACCCCAAGTGTTTTTGCATTAGTGCTGCACTTGTCTTACTGCAGTGACCACACTCATTTACCTCATTTACATGTAGCAATCAGAGTATACATATATATATATATATATATATATAAATATATATATATATATATATATATATATATTTATATATATACACTTGTAACCTCCCTGAGGGGCATAACAAACATAGCCACATTGTGAGACTCTTTCTGTTGCAGCAACAACAAAGCAGGCAATTACATACAGTGTTATGCTCAACAAATTTTGTGTTATTATCATAGAATATGGCAAAATAAGAGAAATTTACCTTTATTGCAAAAGAGTAAAAGTAAGGCTGTGAAGTTGGACTCCTGACAATTTGTACTAAATCTCCCATAAAGCTCTTACAGCTATAATGCTAGAAAAGCTTAGAGAGTGATGTAGTCCGCAACATCTAAAGTGCCGAAGGTTGCCTACAACTGTGTTTAGTCAGGGTAAACACTCATTTAAATATAAGTGATGTTGTTTCTAAAAATGTTTGTTTTGTGACGTATATGGGAAAATAAAACAAGAGATTAAAAATAAGAAAAGGGCATTTAAAGCATTTACAATCGGACAAATTAGAGGAAACCTATATAAGATATAAGGAATCCAGCAATTAGAGTGACTAAACTAGAAAATGAGAAATGTATAGCCAAAGAGAGCAAAATTAACCCCTCGTCAATAAGGGTTCAAAATCATTGCCTTAACTTCTGTGGCTTGGAAAGTATTTGAAAGGTTATTAAGGGATACTATTCAGGAATTCCTTGGTAAGATTATTGTTATAAGCAATAATCAGCATGGTTTATGAAACATAGGTCATGTCAAACTAACCTGATTGTATTTGATGAAGAAGTAATTAGAAGTCTAGATCAGGGTGTCGCAGTGGATGTGATCTACTTGGATTTTGCCAAGGTGTTCTATACGGTTCTTCACAATAGGTTAGTATTCAAACTAAAAGAAATTGGTCTAGATGAAAATTTGTGTTCTATGGTAGAACATTGGATTAAAGATAGAGTATAGAGAGTTGTCATTAATGGTAAATTTCAAGCTGGAAAAAACTGGTGAGTTGTGTCCCTTAAAGTTCTGTTCTGGAACCGCTTCTGTTTAACATATTTATAAATGATCTTGAAATAGGCATTGAAAGCTATGTTTCAGTGTTTGCAGATGACACACAACTCTGTAAAGTAATAAAATGTTAGCAGGATATTGCCTTGCTGACGAGGGATTTATATAGATTAGGGGACTGGGCATTCAATTGGCAGGTTAAATTTAATGTAGAAAAATGCAAAGTTATGCACTTCAAGGTAAAGAGTGCACAAGCAGCTGACACCCTAAATGGTTCTGAATTAGGACTAACAACACATGAGAAGGATTTGGGAATTATTATAGACCATAAACTAGGCAACAATAAGCAATGTCAATCAGCAGTTGCTAAGGCAGGTAAGATATTTTCATGTATATGTAGGGGCATTGATTATTGTGATAAAAATATAATTTTACCTCTTAATAAATACCTGGTTAGACCACACATTGAATATGCTGTGCAATTTTAA
This sequence comes from Pelobates cultripes, assembly GCA_933207985.1. Taxonomy (NCBI): domain Eukaryota; kingdom Metazoa; phylum Chordata; class Amphibia; order Anura; family Pelobatidae; genus Pelobates; species Pelobates cultripes. Next base: position 35,035,806 of record OW240912.1, on the reverse strand, counting down.
GCACCTGATCTAGAGAAAGATAGAAAAAGTACAGAGGCAGGATACAAAATTAATAAAAGGGGGAACGAGTCACATGAAGGGGCTGGGGGAAATTACACACATGAAAGAGCTGGGAGAATGAGACACATGGAGATCCTGGGGGGAATGACAAACATGGAGAGTCTGGAGGAGAATGAAATACATATGGAGGGACTGGGGGAAAATGACACAAATGGAGGGTCATGCGGGGAATGAGACACATGGAGGGGCTGGGGGGAATGAGACTCATGGAGGGGGATGACACATGTAGGAGCTAGGGGAATGATACGCATGGAGGGAATGGTGGGGAATGAGACACATAGAAGGGCTTGGAGGATGACACACATTGAGGAGCTTGGGGTTAATGAGGCACATGAAGGGAGGGAACAAGATATATGGAGGGGCTAGGGGAATAAGACACATGGAGGAGCTGGGAGAATAAGACACATGGAGAGAAAAATGACACACATAAAGAAGCTAGGGGGAATTACATGCATTGGAAGAGCTGGGTGGGGAATGAGACACATGGAGGGGCCTGGGGAGATGAGACACATGCAGGGACTGGAGGAGAAGGAAAAACATGGATCAGCTGGAGGGAAATAAGAGATATGGAAGGGCTGGGGAGAATGACACACAAGGGTAGCACTTTATGTCCTAGCATAAAAAACGATTTCCCCCAAAAAATCTTCTATGCCTATTTTGGTATTCTTAAATAGGCATCCCCACATCAGGTTATTACATTAGAGCATGATCCCAAGGCACACCACAGTTTTGCACATAAAAAGAGTATTTATTAATGCATAGAAAGTACAACAAGGCATCATTATAGCAGAGAGAAAGTGCATACTATAGTGCTAAACCAGTATATAGTACCAAAGCCACAATGTAAGTAAAGTGCTAAATGCAAACACCCATTAAAAAAGATATACTGACCAAGAGCAGGAGAAATGAAACCCCAACGTTTCGGCTGTGAAGCCTTCATCTGGGGTCCCATTGTGGCTTTGGTACTATATACTGGTTTAGCACTATACTATGCACTTTCTCTCTTCTATATTGATGCTTTGTTGTATTTTCTATGCATGAATAAATACTCTTTTTATGTGAAAAACCGTGCTGTGCCTTGGGATCATTTATTTTTCTTATTACATGTATATATCTGGTATGGGAACAGATTCTCTCCTATAAGGGCACCGTGTACCTTATAAACCACACACTTATTACCCATTTTTCAGTAGAGCTTTTCCTGTAATTTTTTGTTTGTATATTATATTAGGGCAACCATCTACTAAACAGTGCCCTAATTTAGTATCCTATTTAAGGGAATGCCACATCAGGGTACCAAATTAGGAGAGCTATGTCCTGAACAAAGCCCTTATTTGGTATCCAAAGTAAAGATACCCCGCATCCAAGTACCAATTTATGGAAGTCATCTACTAAACAGCACCATAATTTGGTATCCTAAATAGGTTAACCCCGTTATAAGTGTACCAAACTAAGGGATCCATCTAATAAAAAGCACCCTAATTTGGTATCCTAAGTAGAGGAACCACACATCAAGGGAGTCCAAATTATGGGAATCATCTACTTCAGTCTCTCTAACACTGTGGCATGTTCCATTTTCTACACTCACTAGTTATACATTTTCTTTGTCCCAGACTTCATAACAGGTGCTTCTGCCTGTTAGTAAGAAGGTAAGGAGTGGGCACGTGAATGCTAGGGGACATTTCTAAGAAAGTGTGGGGTGATTGCATCATTAGACACATTTATGCCAAGCTCAGAGTACTGTCTGCATAGTATGCCCTTAGTATACAGCCTGCATGATTACCAGTCTGACAAGCATTCATGCAAGGCTGACCTTCTAATTCTTCGGGCAGACATGCCCCCTCTTTGGGCCCATCATAATTGTCAGCACCAGGCACAATAGGCACTTAATCTGGCCCTGACAGTACACACAAACCAATTCAATGGAATGAAGTGGTCTGGGTGCCTATATTGTTCCTTTAGTTTTGTTGTTTTGGTTGCTTAGTAGATAAGTCCCTAATTGCTATCCTTATGAAAACAAATGGATCTGAAAAAGTTGTAGCTCTATTTGTTCAGGAAACATTTGGTTTTCGGTAATTTTGTGTGCTGCCAAATTTAGAATTCAGAAGGCTTTTTTTCTGACTTATGACCATACCGCAGTAGATGCATTCTTCCAATAAAAATTCTGTGAAAGGTGTACCTCACTTTTGAACCTAACGTTCGGGGAGAGCCTTTCAGTAATACACAGACAACGTGTTTCAAATATAGCTACTACCAACTACTGCTACTACAGCAAAAGTAACATCAGCTAAACACGATATTGTTTATTCAGCAACCGACAATATGTATTTCTGGTAGAGAGTTTAACCCCTTAAGGACCAAACTTCTGGAATAAATGGGAATCATGACATGTCACACATTAAAAGGTTAAAAGGTTATTTTTTTTGAGAGTCAGCAACAGGTTTTATTTCAAGCATTTAACAATTGCTATTTCTAAAATAGTCTGTCAATATACAGTAGTCATGTATTTAATTTTTAACCCTTTCAAAAGAAATGCTTTGTTTTTTTGGTACCTCCGAAGTTCAGGAGTGTATCTATTTTGGTCAGCACTTCCTATTTAGCCTCTAACTAGCCAGCCTATTAACCCCCCCATTTGTCAAGGAAGGCCCATGCCCTCACTTAACATGCTGTGAGTGGGGAATAATCAGTTAAACAACAATAACCAATGGATGAAGGCTGGTGGGGAAATTAAGCCCCACCCCCCCAGTTTATTAATTAGAGCCTTAAACCTCTGACCATTGGTGAGGGTGGAAAAGAAAACTAAGTATTACTAGTTCATTTTCATTTTACCCTTAAAGGGCCACTATAGTGCCAGGAAAACAACTTGTTTTCCTGGCACTATATAGTACTTAGTTCCCCCCCACCCTCAGGGCCCCCCGTGCCACTGGGCTGAAGGAGTTAAAACCCTTCAGCCACTTACCTTAATCCAGCGCCGGGCTCCCTCGGTGCTGGTGACCTCTCCTCCACTGCCCACTGCTATCATCCAGCCCCCACCTATGGGCCTAATCCCAACGAGGAAGCCTGGAACGACCTGAATGAGAAGTCACCAGCTGACTCCCTCGGCGCTGGTGACCTCTCCTCCCCCTCCGACATCAGCTCCCGAGTGGAGCCGAATGCGCATGCGCAGTCAGAGCCACTCGCGCTTTCAAACCGCCCATAGGAAAGCATTACTCAATGCTTTCCTATGGACTCAATGCTTTCCTATGGACGTTCTGCGTGCTCATTGTGATTTTCGCATGGAACGTCGCAGAAGCGCCACTAGCGCCTACCAGGAAGACAGCCACTAGAGGCTGGATTAACCATGCAATGTAAACATCGCAGTTTCTCTGAAACTGCTATGTTTACAGCTGCAGGGTTAAAACCTGGGGGACCTGGCACCCAGACCACTTAATTGAGCTGAAGTGGTCTGGGTGACTATAGTGGTCCTTTAACCCACTGTCCATTGGTGGAAGCATAGAGACACTATGCTTACTCCCAGTATCATTATTTAATTTGAGCACAACCAGGGGGTCACTGGGTGACACTATCTCTCCCACACTTTTTTTTTTTTTTAGAGAGTTGGGCAGTGATCTTCTTTAAATTGAAGCGCTTACCTAATGACGATAGGAGGGAGCATGAAGGGCACATTACTAGAGTGGGAAGAAATAGAAGTCACTGGCTGCTTGCTGTTTAGCAGACATGCCCCTATTGGCAACATGGCAATTAGAAGCCTGAGGGAAGTGGAAAACCTAATGTGGAGACCGTAGTGACCACAAAGGCAGTTTTAGCTACTTGCCAGCTGATTATTTTAGGATTGTTTCATGTTACTAGTCAAAATTTGTTTTATTTTCAGAAGAAATTTTGCATCAGTTAGTATTGATGTTTACATTGATGTGTGCCTATTTAGATAGCAAAAGGACACTATTTCTAACTTCACCAATCTTATTATTATTAAAGAACTCTCATAGTGTTTAATCTGTGGGGATTTACAATGTCTGCTTCCTGCCAAAAAGCGTTACTTTACAGAAAATATCTTCTTGCATACAGTGTATACCTGAACGTGGTTTAATTATATTTGACTGGCTGAAAATCTATAAGTCAAGTAAGAAAAGCCTTTTATTTTTAGATAATTTCTGGATTAATTTTATCCCTGTCAAAATCCACTGGAATTCGGATTTTAGATCTTTGTAAAACTATTCCCAAATGACCTAAGGGTGGTGATTTTCTCACATGTTTACTATTTGCCCTGAAATTCCAGCCATGTCTGTTTAAAGTATTTTACTGAACATATTCAGCATAATAAAAGCCAGCTAACGTCCAAATGTAATTGGTATCCTTGTAATGTATACTTGATGCTAGGCCCTATTTTATTGCTTTCTTTGTGCTTATCTATTTTCTGGAAATTGTTTGACGTTTTCATGTAGCTTACTTTACGTCTTTTGGTTATATGAAATATAAAAAGTTGGTCAATCATTCAAAATGGTTTAAGAAATGATTCTGTGCTATATGCAGTGATTTGCATAAGACAATAAAATAGAAATTGTTAAATAATTAAATGAATATTGAGAATTTGAAGGGGTGTTTACATTTTTAGTTCTTCGCTGTGAAATCACAAGGGTATACAACAGACGAGAAATCACAAGAGATATAATATAATAAACCACGTATTGTCAAAGCGGGTATAGACCAAGTTGACTTGGCAGCAGTTTTTCTTTAAATTAGATACCAGGTGGCTTATCTGTGCGTGCCAACTTATGAAGCAACAAAAGTTCCATCTTAGCAACTTACCTTAGCAACTTATTAAATAAACAGCGCAGATTATTGCTCTGAATAAATAATATTCAGTTGCTTGCTCCATAAACCGGGGTTTCAAATCCATTGGTTTAACCCCTTTGTGACCAGACGCTCTTCAATGTTCTTACCGTTTGGGGCCTGGGCTGTTTTTACATTTCTGCTGTGTTTGTGTTTAGCTGTAATTTACCTCCTACTCTTTTACTGTATCCACACATATTATATACTGTTTTTCTCACCTTTAAATGGTCTTTCTAAAGATACCATTAGATTCATCATATTATATAATGTACTATAAAAAAATTATAAAATATGATGAAAAAATTTAAAGAAACACACTTTTTCAATCTTTGACCTCCAAAATCTTTTACACCTCTACAACCGCCAAAAACACCTGTGCTAAATAGTTTCTAAATTTTGTTGGTAGTTTAGAAATACCCAATGTTAACATGTTCTTAGCTTTTGTTTGCAAGTTATAGGGCTATAAGTACGTAGCAGAAGTGCTCGCTCGGTGGCCCGGCAGTCAGGAGAGGTAATGCAGGATGCATCGAAATCAAAGCATCGCTGGAACACACAAAGCAGCTGGAAGCGATCATGATCGCTTCCAGTGCTCATTTTGTGTTACATTTTTCTTTATTGTGCTGTTAGTGAACGCAAAATCAGAGTGGTGCAATATACATTAGCGTCTCTTAACATGTGACCTGGGCAGAGGTCTTAAGTAACATTTATGAAAGTAACAGTGTTCCCTTGCAGGGGAGAGAGCTTATACAGTGCATTTTATATAGAAACATTTGCATTAATACATCGTGTCCAATGCCTCTCTGTGTTGCGTCTTTACCCATCCATTTGTGTCTGTCATGATGTGGCATATCACTTGCTTTTGTGGTGAAGGGCATTGTCGTGTTTTTTTTAGATGGGTGCGGGTCCAGTGCTCATATTGGGCGCGGATGTAAAGGATATGTCAGCGGTCGTTAAGGATCGTTCATTGTCTGACGTACCTTGTGTGTCCGCAGTCACAAAGGGGTTAATTGCATAGTGTTGTACATATGGTCATATGCAAATTTACTATTTAATAAACTCCTTCCTTACCAAGCAGTTTGCAGAAAAACACCCCAAGAATCCAAGTAAGTCATGTTTAAATTTATTTTTCATTTCAGTATGCCTAGATAGTTAATTATTTAATGGGAAAAAAACAAAAATTTTGCCTTGAAAGAAAAACTTTTAAAAATCATTTACCAATTAATGAAGTTACAGATAGGAAAACAGAGTTGTAAATAAATAACGTTTCTCAATATGTAACATAAACCTTTTTATACTTTTACTTACTTTTTATAGTCCTGTCACCTATACATTGTCCAATATGCACTCATTTCTCAGTTGTGTATGTTTGTGTATATATATATATCCTTATGCATATTGCATATATTGTCACATTACCATGATATTACCCATAGCATTTCACCCTCACATTGCAGTCATATTGCCACTTTGGACACATGCACTCAAAGACACACATACACAAACTGATACATGCATGCATAATACACTTCAATGCATGCCCATATATACACTCAATACATGTATACACATAAATAATCTGAAACACACTCATGTACAGAAACACAATATGACACACAGACAAACAAATACAGTGATAGATACAATCACACAATCACAGTGTGTGTCTGGCAGTTTGTACTAGTATGTGTGTGTGCATGTCTGGCATTGTGTAGCATGTGTAGCCTGAGAGTGTGTGTCTGACAGTGATTATCCTTGTGCATCTGTCAGTGTAAATCTGTATATATATATCCATGACTGTGCCTGCAATGTAAATATCTGCCTGGGAACGTATGTGTGGAGAGAGCTGTATGGCTGCTATCAGAAATTTTGGGGCCCCTTACACAGCTCAAGGAGTGTATGTGTGATGATAAAGAGGGTGTATATACTGGATGCAGAGCGTGCATGTGTAATGGATGCAGTGTGTGTGTAGTAGATAGTGTGTGTATGTAGTGGAAGCAGTGTGTGTATGTAAAGAGTATGCAGTGTGTGTAAAGTGGATGTTGTGTGTGTAAATTGGATACAATGTGTGGATGAATGTAGTGTGTGTTTAGTGGATGCACTGTTTGTGTAGTTGATGCAGCATGTATGTAGTGGATGTATAGTGTTTAATGGATGTAGTGTGTGTAAAGTGGATGAAATATGTGTAGAGAATGCATTGTGTGTGTTTGTAAAAAAAAAATATTTGTTTAAATTAAAAAATTATAATAATTGTATTCTTATGTGTGTGTAATGGATGAAGTGGATGTAAAGTGGATGCAATCTGTGTAGAGAATGCAGTGTGTGTGTGTGTTTGTAAAAAAATAATATTTTTTTAATTAAAAAATTATAATAATTGTATTACACATGCATACTCATGTATTGAGTGTATACAGACTGCAGCAGCTCTGGCCAGAGGGGAGAGATGTATACAGTCAGTCTGTATTAATCTATCTGACGTTCAGTGTGTTTAAAAGAGCAAAATCGTAGCACAGAACCATCTGTATCCTATCAACGTTCTTGCCTGGTTCATAACCATTTCCAAACAAATCTCTCACCCAATACCAGTATCCCGTTCACTGCAGCTAACTACAAGCTACCATAAGCTTCATCGGTTTTCATAACTACTCTTAATCTTATTTCAGAGAAAGAAAATGAGTCAAACTAAGTTCTTCTTCAGAGCTCCACAATTGAATAATTTTCCAGAATACTTAGTAGATATATATATATATATATATTTCCTGGCCATATCCATGGCAGCACAACAATGGGTAGCTCCTCCCCTATCCCTAATTAGACAGGAACTAATTAAAATAAAGGTACAAATACCCCCTCCTACCTCCTCCTCCCTCAGTCTTTTTGTTCCTGTCCAATCCCTATAGGACCAAATCAGTCTAGTTCAGGACTATAATCACTTTTTCTTTTATGGCTTACCTGAGGGTTTTTACCTTCTGCCCCCAAGGGAGTTCAGCCTCTCTTCCTTGGGAAGCTTCAGTATCCGGCCCTGTGCAAAGGTGTCCCCCTGAAGATACCCCCTTAGTGACCGGGGGATTACTTGCAGTGACCCTAGGGGTAGCAAGAGAAAAAAAATGCAAATAACTCTTATTCCCTGCAGTGACCAAGAGGTAGCAGGAAGTGGCGAGAAGACTTTATCCTGGATGAATCAGTATATTTCTCCATATTGACAGCCCACATGTATGTATACACATAAATACTTTTTTCATATATACTGTATTTGGTTTACTTATATATGTGGGTTCCCCCTCCTGCCTAATCAGTTTTTCTACATACCTCTTTTCATTCATGGTTCTGTCTTTTATTAATATTAATATCTCCATGCCTTCCGGCGTCCTGAAGTTCCTTTTGCGCATGTGCGCCATTTTCGCGCGTGCACGCTATCTATTTCGCGTGCACCCTGAGTTCGCGCATGCGCCCTGTCCACCCACGAGGCAGTTATGATGCCTCCCATTCGGGCTTGGCTTCCGGGTTTGCCGCGCATGCGCATATAACACTTGGTGGTTTTACTCGTTCGGAGCATGCGCGGATAGGCGGTGACGTCAGATATGCCGTCACACGCCTATTTAAGCGCCAAAATTGAATTAAAACATTGCCTGATGACTTCATTAGGTCTCAAAGGACCTACTTCATTTCAGAATCCAAATTTGAAAAGCTTCTGAAAATTTCAGGTTTATCTGAAGGTAGGTTTTGCATCCTTAAAGGTATATACACTTTTTTTTATTCTTTCTTTCTTTCTTTCTTTCTTCTTTTTCATTCAATAATAATAATTCCTTTTACCTAGACCATTCAAAAACAATACCAATATGGATAAAGAAAAAAAGAGATCAATCTCTTCTGATTTAGATATAAAAATAGGTCACACTCTAAGAGTTTTAGGTAAGCCATATCATTTTCTCTCCATTCTGATATACTAGGTGTAATACATAAAATAAAAGAGAGCTAATATTAGATATTTCCCTGTCATGATAGTTCTACGGGAAAGAAACGGTGAGATCATCAAAAGCAAAATCGCCAAAAAAGAATCAATGCGATGCCTGTAATAATAAACTGCTGGAAGGCAAACGATTATGTGCAGAATGTTTATCGGAAGCAGCCGGAACATCTAATCCTTTAACTGAGTTTATGCAGTTCATAAAACAAGCGGTAACTAAGGGCATTAAAGAAGCAGGTACAAGAACCAAGAGACCCCGGTTACATGACCCTTCAGATTACCAACAAAACGATTCATCAGACGAGTCCATGGATATGGAGTCATACCAAGGAAATTTCTTATCTTCGGAAGAAGAAGAAACTCAGGCTCCTCCAGATTTTCTAGAACCTGCTCAAATAGATCATCTTATTTATAAAGTCCGTAAATCTTTGAGTTTGAAAGTAGCAGTTACAGAGCAGTCAACTTCTTATCGTTACTCATTGTTAAGGACGAATGGTCCAATACTGATAAAAAGCTTTCAGCACAAGGCAGAATCTCTTGCCTCTATCCTTTTGACAAATCTGATTCATACCATTGGGATAATGCCCCTAAAGTGGATGCTGCAGTAGTTAGACTCACAAAGCATACCACATTACCAGTTGATGATGCAGGCTCATTTAGACACCCAATGGACAAGAAAATGGACTGTGAGCGTAAAGGTGGAATAGTGGTTGATGGGAGATACATCAGACCTGATTTGCTAAACAGCAACCAGAGGATTTTCAGTTAAATGCCCCAGGGAGAGAGGTTAAAGTTTGCAATATGCATAGCTGATGCTCTGCAAAACATGGTATGGGTCCCTGGGGCGGAGTATTTGGAGAGCAGGGTGGGCCAATGCTCCAACAGCACTAGTTGCTGTATAACAGACCACAGCTTGGATCTGATTTTAAGAGTTAACTAATTGGCACTCACCTGTAGCTACTCAATTAGTAGACAGGCCTTTAAAAGAAGAGAGCAGCCTGCTGCAGAGTGAGGGAGGAAAAGACAGCTAGGAGAGTGAAAGACAAGTGTGTTTATTGCAAAGCCATTTCTTTTGTTTGGAAAATTGGTAAGTGGGAAAGCCACCCAATTGCAGATAGTAATTCATGTCTAGTAAGAGCTCAAGTAAGAGCAAGGGATTTTGTTTGTTTTTGTTATTATTTAAGCACCTGTTTCTTACTGAATAAAAAGGAAAACTGAGCTGAATGTGTCCTGGACTTTGTATACCCTAGAAGGCTGTGGCTACTGCAAGATCTGTGACAATCCTACCTGTAAAAGAGGTGGTTTGTTACAGGACTTACATCTTTCAAAAGCTTATGTAGCAGCAGGTACTGGTTTTCACCCTGCAATAGACCTTACATCGGTTTCCAGGGCCTTGAAAATCTGGATCGAGAATTTGGAAGAAGATATCAGAGATGGGAGAAACAGATCTTCTCTTCTGGAAAGGTTAAATGATATTAAACTGGCTGTTGACTTTACCTCAGAATCCTCGGTGGATATGGTGAAAGCTCTAGCAAGAAACATGGCTCTCTCAGTATCAGCTAGAAGAGCTTTGTGGCTGAGATCTTGGTCCGCAGACTCAAAGTCTAGTCTATGTGCCCTTCCTTTTCATGGTGAGATGCTGTTTGGTAAAAATCTTGACGAGTGTATCAAAAGAGCTGCAGAAGGGAAAAGAGCTTTTCTCCCACAAGACTGGAAAACCCATGGATCCTTTCGAGCCAGAAGATACTCTGAATACCCCTCCTTTCGAGATACCAGATCATATAAACCTGGAAGAGAATATGGAAGATCTATTCCATGGAGAGGAGGACATTCTTCCAACAGAGGAGGTAAATCCAGGGGTTCCTCATTCCACAAGAAGCATTTATGACAAACTCTCTTCCCAATCTGGAGGTGTAGGTGCCCATCTACTACTATTCCAAAATATATGGAAACATTCAACTCAAGACAGATGGGTGCTGGATATAATACAAAGAGGTTATCTCAAAGGGTTCTCCAGAATACCGCCGCCTCGCTCCTTCCAAAAGACAAACTGGCCAAGAGATATAGAAAAAAGAAACACCCTAAAAATGTTTATCTCATCCCTTCAAGAAGAGGGAGTTATCGTTCAAGTTCCACAGGCTCAACAGACACATGGGTTTTACTCCCATATTTTTCTCACCAGAAAAACAACAGGGGGATGGAGACCAATATTAGACCTAAGCAGGTTAAACAAGTTCCTAAACATAAGAAAATTCAAGATGGAGTCCCTTCAATCCATTGTGAAAGCAGTTTTTCCAGAACAGTGGCTCGTGTCAATAGACCTGGCAGTTGCGTATTTCCATATTCCCATAGCACCCCAGCATCAAAAATTCCTCAGATTCGCTGTGGAAGAGGGTCACTTTCAGTTCCGTGCTCTCCCTTGTGGCCTAAGCACTGCTCCACGTACTTTCTCAAAAGTTCTGGTGGCTCTAATTGCAGAACTCAGGAAGAAAGGTATCGCAATATATTACCTAGACGACATCTTGATTCTGGCAGAAAGCAGAGATATCCTAGAAATTCACAGCTTAATATGTATGCAGTTTCTTCAGCAACACGGTTGGAAGATCAATATCTCCAAAAGCAACCTGAACCCATCTCAGAGCATGATATACCTAGGAGCATCATTCAACACTGCAAAAGGTTTAGTTCAACTGTCCCCAGAAAGGGGTATGAAAATTCAGAGAAAGGTCAAAGACATGTTGGCATTCAGTGTTTCCTCAGCAGAGAAAGCTATGAGCCTCCTGGGATCAATGTCCTCCACCATAGGACTAACAAGATGGGCCCAATGGAGGATGAGACCTTTTCAAAGAAATTTCCTTTGTCAATTCAAAGGGGGGAATCTGTCTCAGCCTATAAGTATCCCTCCTCACGTACAAAAATCCCTGAAGTGGTAGACTCAGAAGGAGTTTCTCTTCAGAGGTTTTCCTTAGGAAATGTCCCATGGACCATTATCACCACAGATGCCAGTCAATGGGGTTGGAGAGCCTATCTTCAGGACAACTATGTCCAAGGGAAGTGGTCATTTTTGACTTCCAACACTCCTTCGAATCTCCTAGAGCTTCTGGCAGTTTTCAAGGCTCTGAAGCACTTCCAACAACTTCTACTCCACAAGTGGGTCAAAATCAGGACAGACAATGCCACGTTGGTCACATATATAAATCATCAAGGAGGGACAAGGAGTTGCAGGATGATGAAAATAATGAAACCTCTGATGTTCTGGGCACAAATAAATTTGGAGAGCATCTCTGCAATTCATCTCCCAGGAACACAGAATTCAGTAGCAGACTTTCTCAGCAGGGTAAGATTAGACCCAGGGGAATGGAGTCTATCAAATGAAATATTCCTACAGATTGTACAAAAATGGGGTCTTCCACAAATAGATCTGATGGCAACAAGCAACAACAGGAAGGTAAAGAATTTCTTCTCAAGAATTCCAGATCCCGAAGCCGTAGGAAGGGACGCATTGACATGCATTTGGGACTTCGACCTGGCATATGCCTTTCCTCCGAATCCTCTCATCTTCCCTCTACTGAGGAGACTGCGACAAGAGAAGGCATCACTGATTCTGATAGCCCCTTTTTGGCCACGCAGACCTTGGTTTCCGCTCCTACTAAGTCTATGCGAGAAAGACCCATGGCGTCTTCCAGTTGTTCCATTTCTGCTACAACAGGGTCCAATTCTTCACCCAAACCCAGCATCACTTCATCTGATGGCATGGTACTTGAAAGGGAGGGGTTAAAGAACAAGGTGTTTTCAAGATCAGTAATTGAGACACTTCTTAAAACAAGGAAGAAGTCCACTTCATCCACTTATTACAGAATCTGGGATGTATTCTCTTCTTGGGCCAGTTCAAGACCTTTGGATATTCGGAATCCTTCAACAACTGATATTCTTGATTTTCTACAATCTGGCCTGGAGAAAGGATTGAATTATAACACTTTGAAAGTCCATATTTCATGCCTCTCTGCTTTAACCAATCATAAATGGGCATTGGACTCGGACATAGCAAGATTTCTGACTGCAGTCTTAAAAATCAAGTCCCCCATTAAGTCTATTACTCCTCCATGGGATCTCCCTCTGGTCCTTAAGGCTCTTAAATCAGATCCTTTTGAACCATTGGAATCAATTTCCTGTCATCTTCTCACGATCAAGACAGTTCTATTGGTAGCCCTAGCATCTGGTAGAATGGTGTCTGATCTTCAGGCTCTTTCGGCTCAAGAACCTTTTACAATATTTCATAAGGACAGAGTCATCCTAAGAACTGTTCCAGAATTCCGCCCTAAGGTGATTTCGGAGTTCCATTTAAATGAAGAAATAGTTCTTCCTGCATTAAGTTCAGAAGAAACAAATAACGGAGAAGACGCTGATTGGAAAGCTATCGACTTAGTGAGGTGTCTCAAGATATATATATATATATATATATATATACATATATACAAAGATCCTCAGAATGACGTAATTCTGAAAGGCTTTTTGTTATTCCTAACGGCCCTAGGAAGGGTCTCCAAGCTTAGAAAGCCACTCTCAGTAGATGGATAGTTTCGGCTATTATCCAATCTTATCGAGCATCTAAAACAAGTATTCATGAAGGTTTGAAAGCACACTCTACATGTTCTCTCTTCATCCTGGGCAGCTGCAGCAAAGGTTTCTGCAGAACTCATTTGCAAAGCAGCCACTTGGTCATCTTCTAATACATTTATCAGACATTATCGTTTAGACGCAAGAGCTGGTCAATACGATGAGTTTGGCAGATCGGTTCTTTCTGCTTCAAACGATTGATTTATTCTCTTATATTGTTCGTCACATGTGGTTGATTGTGATAATACACTTGCATTATATAATAACGTGTCTAAGTTTTTCTTTTTCCCTCCCTTGGTTTTAGCTTGGGTATTACCCATTGTTGTGCTGCCTGTCACGATTCGGGGAACCCAACACGCTGGCACACACACACACACACAAAAGGTGCCGTACCGGACCTTAGAGTGGCCGGGCTAAGCACACACAGAATAGTCAGGAGACAAGCCGAGTAATGGGGAACCAGAAGACAGAATAACGTGAAACGAGCCGAGGTCAAAGGGTAGGAGAAAGTCACAGAGTCAGATAAACAAGCCAGAGAGTACGTAACCAGAAGCACAAGGTAAGTAGCAATACTAGCAAGCAAAGACCACAACAGGGCAAGGAGGAACAGGATAGGTAAGTATTTAAACCATCAGGTTAATTCTGATTGGATGATTTCCAATCAGAATTAACAATCACACGTGGGAGATATTTAGACCTCCCACTGTGATTGAGGCACTGTGCCTTTAACGCCGGGTCAGGTGACTGACCCCGGCGTGTATAAACCTGGGCGGTCTCCCAGCGTGCAGCGTCATGCATGCTGCTGCCGCTGGGGGACGTGGAGGGAACGGCGGGCGGCATCCGAGGCTGGAAGGATGCCGCTCGCCGTACCCACGAGGCGGAGGGGACCGCGGACGGCTGGAGGGTGAGTACTGCGAGCGGAGTGCAGCCTCCCCTCGCAGCCGTCCGCGGGAGCCTGACATTACCCCCCCCTCGAAGACCACCCAGGGGGTGGGAAGCGGAAGGCTTCAAAGGAAAGCGGGCATGAAAGGAGCGGACCAAAGAGGGAGCGTGCACATCGGAGCTTGAAACCCAGGACCGCTCCTCAGGGCCGTACCCCTTCCAGTCCACCAAATATTGCAGCCAACCCCTAGAAACACGAGAGTCGAGAAGGGCAGCCACCTCGTACACGTCGTCAGAGACAGCTCGAGGGGAAACGGGCCGCCCGAGGGGACGAGAGAACCGGTTACACAGCAAGGGTTTCAAAAGCGAGACGTGAAACGTGTTCGGGACACGCATGGAAGGAGGCAAATCAAGGGAGTAGGAAACGGGATTAACCCTACGTAACACCTTGAAGGGACCAAGAAACCTGGGGGCAAATTTCATCGAGGGAACCTTGAGACGGAGGTTCCGGGAGGACAACCATACCCTATCACCCGGAACATAAGAAGGGGCCGCAACCCTACGGCGATCAGCAAACTTTTTCTGAGCAGCTGCTGAACGAGACAGCGCAACATGGACCTGATCCCACGTCTTCCGCAAAGAGGCGAGGTGCTGGTCCAAGGCGGGCATTCCCTTGTCGGAGAACGCACCGGGAAGGACAGAAGGACGAAACCCATAAGCAACCTCAAAAGGACTTAAGCCAGTAGACGAATGAGACACCGTATTCCTGGCAAATTCAGCCCACGGAAGAAGGCGAGACCAGTCATCCTGGTGCGCATTAGTGAAGCAGCGCAAATACAATTCCACAGACTGATTAGCACGTTCGGCCGCACCATTAGATTGCGGGTGATAGGAGGAAGAAAACGACAAGGATACCCCCATCTCAGCACAAAAGCCCCTCCAGAACCGAGAGACAAATTGAGGGCCCCTGTCAGATACGATATCCTGGGGTACCCCATGCAATCGGAACACTTCTTTGGCAAATACCTGAGCTAACTGAACCGCAGAAGGCAGTTTCTTAAGCGGAATAAAGTGCGCCATTTTAGAGAACCTATCCGTCACAGTCAGTATCACCGTCTGACCATCAGAAAGAGGCAGGTCTACAATGAAATCCATGGATAAGTGGGTCCATGGTTTCTTGGGTATAGATAGAGGCATCAGAAAACCCTGGGGTCTCACATTAAGGGACTTACATTGCGTGCAGACCTGACAAGCCTGAACAAAATCCACTACGTCTCGCTTGAGTGAAGGCCACCAGAACTGTTGAAGGAGGCCCTTGTAGGTTTTGGTAAACCCCGGATGACCAGCAGTTTTGGCTGTGTGAAATAAAGTTAACAACTTTTTTCTGTCATTAGCTTCAACGTATAGTTTACCAACCGGCGTCTCAGGGGGTGCCTGGGTTTGGTATGTCTTAATACTATTAAGGAAAGGTGAAGAAACAACCAAACGGGTAGCAGCTATTATCTGAGACGCAGGTACAATAGGTTCAGGAGTCGGGTTAACAAATTCTACTGGTTCATGCTGCCGAGAGATGGCGTCAGCTTTGGCATTACGGCAACCAGGTCTATAGGTGATAACATATTGGAAGCGTGAGAGAAATAGAGACCATCTAGCCTGCCGGGCAGATAACCTTCTAGCATCAGCAATATAGGATAGATTCTTATGATCTGTTATAACCATAATTTTGTGTCTAGAACCCTCTAATAAGTACCTCCATTCCTTGAAAGCTAACACAATAGCTAATAGTTCCCTGTTCCCAACATCGTAATTCTTCTCTGAATCAGACAACCTTTTAGAAAAATAACAACAGGGATGGAGGGGTTTGTCATAAGACAACCTCTGTGACAGTACGGCTCCCACACCTGACTCCGAAGCGTCTACTTCCATAACAAAGGGAAGAGAAGGATCAGGGTGGTGCAGCACTGGAGCAGAGGCAAATGCCTTCTTGAGGGTTTCGAAGGCCTTAAGGGCTTCAGGAGTCCAAACCCTAGGATGTAGACCTTTTTTTGTCAACTTCGTTATGGGAGATATGAGTGGTGAAAAGTTTTTATAAATTTCCTATAATAGTTGGCAAATCCTATAAAACGCTGGATAGCCTTTAGTCCTTGGGGAAGTGGCCAGGACATTATAGCTTCCAATTTAGCAGGATCCATACTGAAACCCTGTTCAGTAATGATATATCCTAGGAATTGCACAGAGGTCTGATCGAATAAACATTTTTCTAACTTACAGTAGAGTCTGTTCTGCAATAGCCTTTTGAGCACCATCCTAACATGGTTATGGTGTGACTTTAAATCAGGAGAATACACAAGTATGTCTTCAAGGTACACTACAGCACAGACATGCAATAGATCCCTAAGGACATCATTTATGAGGTCCTGAAACACGGCAGGAGCATTACACAATCCAAAAGGCATGACCAGATATTCGTAATGCCCACTGCGTGTGTTGAACGCTGTCTTCCACTCGTCATTCTCCTTTATATGGACAAGGTTATAAGCCCCCCTGAGGTCTAATTTGGTGAAAAATTTAGAACCTTTAACACGATCAAACAACTCAGTGATGAGGGGGATAGGGTAGGCGTTTTTAACCGTTATATTGTTCAGACCCCTGTAGTCTATACATGGCCTCAAATCACCCTCCTTCTTAGCCACAAAAAAGAAACCAGCACCAGCAGGAGAGGAGGACCTTCTAATAAAACCTTTTCTTAGGGATTCCTGTATGTACTCCTCCATGATTTGGTTCTCTTTTTCAGAAAGAGGGTAGACCTTTCCCCTAGGAGGCATAGTGCCCGGTAAGAGGTTTATGGCACAATCATACTCACGATGTGGAGGTAGCTTATCTGCCTCCCTCTTTTCAAAAACCAAGGCAAGGTCTGCATAAACAGAGGGCACAGAAACCGAGAGTGGTTTAGCCGTGGGTACGTTAAGTAAACAGACAGGACGTACATGAGCCACACAGTCTCGCTGACAAGATTCCCCCCAGGAAAGTATGTCTAAACAACCCCAATCAAGAACAGGGTTGTGTTTAACTAACCAGGGAAAACCTAGAACGATGGAGGCTGTTGGGGAGTCAATTATTTGGAAGGTTAACTTCTCTTTGTGCAAAACACCCACAGACATAACTATTTCCTGGGTTTCATGGGTCACCAGAGGTTTCTCCAGTGGTCTACCATCTATGGCCTCAACGGCCAAGGGTGTCTCCCTTTCGGATCAAATTCAGGGCTGCGGTTTTGGCAAAGGTCTCATCCATAAGGTTGTCTGCCGCACCCGAATCGATCAGGGCTTTGGTTGTTATAGTGGTTTTATTGACCAAGAGAGAAACCGTAATAAACGGTCTAGAGATGGACATATGAGGGGACAAAGTCATAACACCCGAGGCCGACCCCTCTCTAGGCCTTAGGTGCTGCAGTTTCCCTGTACTTTAGGGCAGGCTTTACAGTGATGCCCCCTCTTCCCACAATAAAGGCATAACCCCTCCCTTCTACGGTACGCTCTTTCGGCCTCAGTTAACCCCGTAGCACCCAACTGCATGGGTTCAGGGGATGGCTGCACAGGAGCGGGTAACGCTAGCAGGGAAGTACTGGGTAGAGCAGGTAACACCCGTGTATCCGACCGTCTTTGGCTACGCCTCTCTCTAATACGGTTATCTATAAGAATCACATAGTCTATGACATCATCTAGAAGAGCAGGTAATTCCCTGGATGCTATTTCATCCAGTATATAAGCGGCCAGACCCTCCTGAAAGGCTGTTACGAGGGCGTCATTATTCCAAACCACCTCAGCTGCTAGAGTACGAAATTCGATAGTGTAATCTGCTACAGACCTGTTACCCTGTCGGACCCTAAGCAGAGCCTTGCCAGCAGAAGCAACCCTACCGGGTTGATCAAACGTGCGTCTGAAAGCTGTCAGAAAATCAGCAAAGGACATAGGAGACGTATTTTCCCAAATGGGGTTGGCCCATGCTAAAGCTCTCCCGGACAAGTGGTTTATCAAAAAGGCAATTTTAGATCTGTCAGTGGGATAGGAGCGTGGATTCATCACCAAATGGATGTCGATTTGGTTGAGGAAACCACGACACAATGCTGGGTCACCACTGTAGCGGTGGCGGCGTCATGTGAACTACATGAGCGGGAACAGGTACTGGAGTGGGAATGGGTTCGGGCACAGCAGCAGCAGCCTCTGAACGGCAGGTTGCAAGTGTGCAGTACGAGCCAGAATGGTTTGCAAAGCTTGAGCAAACTGATCCATACGGTGGTCCAAGCCATCCATTCTAGCCTCTTGATTAACTAGGAGCTGTGGTATGTCAGCAGGTTCCATTATGGCCCTGTTGTAATGTCACGATTCGGGGAACCCAACACGCTGGTACACACACACACACACAGAAAAGGGGCCGTACCGGACCTTAGAGTGGCCGGGCTAAGCACACACAGAATAGTCAGGAGACAAGCCGAGTAATGGGGAACCAGAAGACAGAATAACGTGAAACGAGCCGAGGTCAAAGGGTAGGAGAAAGTCACAGAGTCAGATAAACAAGCCAGAGAGTACGTAACCAGAAGCACAAGGTAAGTAGCAATACTAGCAAGCAAAGACCACAACAGGGCAGGGAGGAACAGGAAAGGTAAGTATTTAAACCATCAGGTTAATTCTGATTGGATAATTTCCAATCAGAATTAACAATCACACGCGGGAGATATTTAGACCTCCCACTGTGATTGAGGCACTGTGCCTTTAACGCCGGGTCAGGTGACTGACCCCGGCGTGTATAAACCTGGGCGGTCTCCCGGCGTGCAGCGCCATGCATGCTGCCGCTGGGGGACGTGGAGGGAACGGCGGGCGGCATCCGAGGCTGGAAGGATGCCGCTCGCCGTACCCACGAGGCGGAGGGGACCGCGGACGGCTGGAGGGTGAGTACTGCGAGCGGAGTGCAGCCTCCCCTCGCAGCCGCCCGCGGGAGCCTGACACTGCCATGGATATGGCCAGGAAAGAGAAAAATTTACTCATACACAGTCTGCTTAAACTAATAACACACAAAGAATGAAATGTTGCCATGTTTTTATTGAACACACCATGTAAACATTCACAGTGCAGGTGGAAAAAGTATGTGAACCCTTGGATTTAATAACTGGTTGAACCTCCTTTGGCAGCAATAACTTCAACCAAACGTTTCCTGTAGTTGCAGATCAGACATGCACAATGGTCAGGAGTAATTCTTGACAATTCCTCTTTACAGAACTGTTTCAGTTCAGCAATATTCTTGGGATGTCTGGTGTGAATCGCTTTCTTGAGGTCATGCCACAGCATCTCAATCGGGTTGAGGTCAGGACTCTGACTGGGTCACTTCAGAAGGCGTATTCTTCTGTTTAAACCATTCTGTTGTTGATTTACTTCTATGCTTTGGGTCATTGTCCTGTTGCAACACCCATCTTCTGTTGAGCTTCAGCTGTTAGACAGGTGGCCTTAAGTTCTCCTGCAAAATGTCTTGAAAAACTTGGGAATAAATTTTTCCTTCCATGATATCAATCCGTCCAGGCCCTGATGCAGCAAAGCAGCCCCAAACCATGATGCCCCCACCACCATACTTCCCAGTTGGGATGAGGTTTTGATGTTGGTGTGCTGTGCCTTTTTTTCGCCACACATAGTGTTGTGTGTTTCTTCCAAACAACTCAACTTTGGTTTCATCTGTACACAGAATATTTTGCCAGCACTGCTGTGGAACATCCAGGTGCTCTTGTGCAAACTGTAAACGTGCAGCAATGTTTTGTTTGGACAGCAGTGGCTTTCTCTGTGGTATCCTCCCATGAAATCCATTCTTGTTTAGTGTTTTACGTATTGTAGATTCGCTAACAGGGATGTTAGCATTTGCCAGTGACTTTTGTAAGTCTTAAGCTGACACTCTAGGATTCTTCTTCACCTCATTGAGCAGTCTGCGCTGTGCTCTTGCAGTCATCTTTACAGGACGGCCACTCCTAGGGAGAGTAGCAGCAGTGCTGAACTTTATTTATAGACAATTTGTCTTACCGTGGACTGATGAACAGCAAGGCTTTTGGAGATACTTTTATAACCCTTTCCAGCTTTATGCAAGTCAACAATTCTTAATCGTAGGTCTTCTGAGAGCTCTTTTGGCGAGGCATCATTCACATCAGGCAATGCTTCTTGTGAAAAGCAAACCCAGAACTAGTGTGTGTTTTTTATAGGGCAGGGCAGCTGTAACCAACACCTCAAATCTCATCTCATTGATTGGACTCCAGTTGGCTGACATCTCACTCCAATTAGCTCTTGGAGATGTCATTAGCCTAGGGGTTCACATACTTTTTCCACCTGCACTGTGAATGTTTACATGGTGTGTTCAATAAAAACATGGCAACATTTCATTCTTTGTGTGTTATTAGTTTAAGCAGACTGTGATTGTCTATTGTTGTGACTTAGATGATGATCAGATCACATTTTATGACCAATTTGTGCAGAAATCCATATCATTCCAAAGGGTTCACATACTTTTTCTTGCAACTGTATTTCTAATATATATTTATATATTTATTCATATAAAACTACAGTTAGAATAAAATTACATACATATATTTTTTTTTATTTTTTTAAATAATTTTTACAATTTTTATTTTTTAAATTAATTATTATTTATTTTTTATAATATATATACAATGTATACAATATATATACGTGTGTAACTTTACTCTAAGTGTGTTTTTATATTAATATTTATAAACAAAAAAATACACTTAATATGAAATTATATATATGATATACATATACACATTATATATATAGATATAATATATGTATGTGTATGTATATATATGTATATATATATGTATATATGTATATATGTATGTATATATGTATATATGTATATATGTGTGTGTGTATATATATATATATATATATATATATAATATATTTGTAGTCGGGGACATAAGCCGTGAAGTGTAATGATTATACCAGAATATGAAAGTCGGTTGTGGTGTGCCGAAACCGACGTATGGGGTAGGCCTGTAATAAAAGAGGGCCCACCCAAGAAAGGTTATAGAGGGTTGTGGTGGGAGGGATGAACCCAGCGATTCCAGTATAGGTTTGGCTGGGGCCTGAGCTTTTATAGCCGGGTAACCCCTCCCACAATTCCAGGCTACGCCTTACTATTTGTAGTCGGGGACATAAGCCGTGAAGTGTAATGATTATACCAGAATATGGAAGTCGGTTGTGGTGTGCCGAAACCGACGTATGGGGTAGGCCTGTAATAAAAGAGGGCAAAAAGGTTGGAGTAAACAATTCACTTTATTATGCATGATTACATAGCAAGACCTTTGAATGCAGACCTTAGTTCTATTTCTGGTTGTGGAATGTAAGTGGCGTAGACCGCAGACTTCCATCGGCCTAATCTTTTAATTATGTGAGAGGGTACATTGTGACTTGAGGCTGCTGAAGCAGCTCCAATTCTGAACGAGTGACCAGAAAACCCTGTAGGGTTGAGGCCGAGTCGGATGAACAAGGTTCTGACGTACTGAATGAACTTGGCAGTTGTTAAGGGGAAACCTTGTAATGATAGTAGTGGGGCGTTTTGACTGAGACCTGAGAGAGTAGCCAAGAAAGTGTCAAATACTACAACGGGGCACCACTGATTGCCGGTGGGATAGTAGCAGACCTTGGTAGGTGGGCCTATTTGATTGGTTTTAGTGTGACCTAGGGTGAGTATGTAGTGATCTGTGTGTTTCTGGAGATTTGTAATTTTGAGGGGTTGATTTTGACACGAACCACTATTGGTGGTGAACTCGTTTGGTCGTAAAAACCCATAGAAAGCTAGGTAAGTCGCTGTCTTAATAACTAGGTTGGTATGGGTTTCAAAAGGTTTGGAGTCCAAGATATTGGAGAGTGCTCGGAACTTGGGACCGTCTATGGGAAGTCTGGCCGAGGTAGTGGGTGAGTCTAATCTCAGTATGCCTTTTAATATGTTTTTCACGGGGTAGGAAGACATGAAGGGTTTAGAACTAGAGTAGGCACTGATGATATGATGTTGTATACCCGAGAGATATAGTTTAATGGTGTTCAATGATAATTTTAGGTTAAGGTGGCAAAAAGAAATAAATGCAATAATGGAATCTAGAGAATGAGTGTCAGTTATCTGATGTGTCGTGAATTTGGTGTATATGGTAAAAGCTCGATTGTATGCACGAGATGTGTTTGTGGATAGGGCTGCTCCGGCTAGATATCTGCTGTGAGATAGCAGTCTTTCTAGTCCAGGATGAGGTCTTGGAATGGAGGGGTGCTGACCGGTCTGGAGTTGGCTGTGGGGTGTGTCCTGAAGAAGACCTGTAAGTTAAATCGAGACAATGCATCAGCGGCTGTGTTGGTGTTTCCTGGAATGTGGATGCATGTGATGTGAAACTGTAGTGTTGCCGCTAACCAAGTTAGCCTTCGGATCAATTTCATGATGGTGAGTGAGGAGGATCTACCCTTGTTGATTATGTCACAGGCTGGTTTGTTGTCGGAAAAGCATTTTACTGCTTTCCCCCGCCATAAGTGTCCCTATACTCTGGCGGCTGCAACAATCGGGTAGATCTCGAATAGGGAAGATGTAGTGGGAAATGAGGGCAAACCTAGGGTTTCTACTGGCCATGAATCTCTGAACCAGTCATTGCGATAGATAGCTGCAAACCCAGTGTGAGCTGCTGCATCGGTCCAGATGACAGGTGAGGAATCTGATAAAGGAGTAATAAACATGGCTTTTCCATTCCAATGAGTTAGGAACCGTAACCACATGAGTAGATCTGCCTTGGCATGAGCATCTAGTGATAACGTGCTGGAGTCAGTATTGAGTAACGGGAGAAGGCACAACAATCTCGAGATGAACGCCCGGCCTTGAGGAATAATTTTCATGGCGAAGTTCAGCGTGCCCAATAAGGATTGTAGGTCTGACCTGGTACACGTGTCCTTCACCAGAAAATATTCTACCATTTCAATGATATGTTGCACCTTCTCCCGTGGTAGACTAGCCTGTAAAGTGACGGTGTCTAGGTGAATACCCAAGAACGTAAGTTTTGTGGTAGGGCCTATTGTCTTTGATGGAGACAGTGGAACCCCCAACGTTGAAAATAGGGCCAAGGTCTTCTGGAGACTAACTGGTGAGGATTGAGGTGATTCTATCGTAAGGAAGTCATCCAGGTAGTGCAGAACTGCGGGACAGTGAGTGATATTGAGGAGTAGCCAGCATAGTGTGTCAGCAAATATGTCAAATAATTTCGGGCTACTTTTTGCTCCGAAGGTAAGGCGGGTGGCAAAGTAGTAATTGTTTTCCCATTTGATGCCGTGCACATGCCACAGGGATGGGTGGATTGGTAAGAGCTTAAAAGCGTTGGAAATATCGGTTTTCCCTAACCAGGCTCCCGTACCTGCCCTAAGAATGGATTGAATGGCATTGTCTACAGAGGTATATTGCAGGGAAAACTCTTCTGAAGGTATCAATGAATTGATGCTGGGGGTGGCTAAAGAATGAGGAGCGGACAAGTCGTAAATAAGTCTTTTTTTATTATTGAACTTCCCAGTGGCGATACCTATAGGGTTGGTACGCCAGCTGGTGAACGGAGGGTGAGCGAAGGGGCCCACGATAAACCCGTTAGTCAGTTCGGTCTTGAGCAGTGACTGTGTGGAGATTGGGTCAAGGATAGCTGACTGTAAGTTGGGACATTCGAGAATACCTGTGGGAAGTGTGACTAGACCCGTGTGGAAACCCTCAGTGAAGCCTTGAATGAGGACGTTGACTAAGTGAAGGGAAGGGTGTGCCTGGAGGTAAAATGCCAGGTTGTCAATGCTAACTTCGGTTAGTCATTGTTTTGGGTACAGACGATTGGGGCACATAGTTTTTGCATGTGCCCTGAAGCAAACTGAGCAGACGTGCAGCAGTCTGCATGAGCTAAACCCACAACTTCCTGAATTGAAGTTGTTGCAGATCTGTGCTTTCCCAAGGTATACTATGGGTCTACCCAGTTTGTCCTTCAATCCTCTGTGTTCTGCCGTGGCGGAACCGAAGGTAGCACGACTAGTGGTAGGAAGGTTAGGATCGACTGGGCACAAGTTGGTGGAGTGTGAGATGGAGGCGCACAGGGCACAGGATGGAGGTTTTTGGCCAGCGAAATGGCGGCAAAAAAGTTCTGTATCCAGGTTACTCCAGTTGGTATGAGTGTTAAATTGAGTTAGGGATGCTGCCGCCTTGGCCGAAAAAGATTTATGATAATCATAGAAGGAAAAACCCCCATACTTATGCCCTAGGTCCACCAACTTGTGCATGTACAAGTCCAATTCCTCCCTACGGTGCGGGGATGTGGAACAGATTACGTCACGGTAGAGGCCGAAGGCAAGGACAAATTCAGGTATGGTGAGTTTCCGGTTGAGCCTGGGATCTCTGGCTTTTAGCACAACCGAAAAGATCACCGTAGCAGTATGCCTTGTTTTCCACTACGTCTTGTGATGCGATCAGCAGAGATACAAGGTTTACGTCCTTGCCTTCTAGAATGTCTTTGCGTATTGTCGGGGGTACAAAATGTGCAGGTGTGATGATGTGGGTGGATGTGCTTGGTATAGGGTTTAAGGGAGTGTCATTACCGTGAGGGAGGAGAGACGAAGTGAGGGTTGGTATGGGTGAGGTGACTGTCGTCGTCTGCAGGGTTTCTAGCTTATCCAGCCTAGCGCTGATTGTGGTAATTGAGGCCTAGAGGGATGACATCAGACCCTTGATCTCGTTGTAGTTTTCCGAATGCAGAACTACTCCTGGTTGGGGAGTACACGTGTTAGATATGAAAAGTTTGTAAAGTTCGGCTTTGCGGGCTGTAGCTGGAAACGGGACCCCCATGCGACGTAATTCGGCTGCGAGCTTGGGGATGGTCCATGACCTGAGAGCGTATGGGCTGGCTGATTCTAGGTTTTCAGTGGGTGTGCTTGGGCCCGCCGGGGTTGCTGGTCTGGTTGGGGTTTCAGGTATGGCCAGCTCTTCTTCTTGGTCATGGGATTGAGACATACTAAAATTAAAAACAGGGTAAGAGACGGAGTTTGATAATGAGCGAAGTTGCCTGAGTCAACTGGTGCTAGCTATGCCCATAGGCGAAACATTAACTATTCTATAAGGAAGGTGATGCCCTGCTAGTGCCAAGTGGCGAGAGAGGCTCTATCTATGCGGAGGGCCGGTTGGACGGGGACCACTTTAATGATGTGGCGGGAACGTTGGCCTCTCGGTGACTGTAACAAGAAAAGGATTAAATTGGCTGTGACTGGTGAGGCCCTAACTAGTAACCAAGGGTGGTTTTCGTGAGGCTCTATCTATGCGTTGGGCCGAGGGGCGTATACCTCCGATGAGGATGGGTGTTGGCCTCCAGAAATTGTTTAATTTACAATATGTTAGCTAGGGGCCGTACTCTAAAATCACCAGTTGACCGCCCTGTTTTTTGGGTTTTTTTTGAGTCGGGGGGAGTAATAGTGGTGCGACCGTACCTATTTGTTTGACGTACGAGATTCAACGTAGAATTTGGAGGATATTTTATTTGGAGTCTGTGGAATAAAACAGGTGGTTAAGGGCGGCTAAACTGGTTCGGGATTTGAACGTAAAATTTTTTTTTTTTTTTCTGGTGATGCTGTTAATAATGGTGCTGTCTAGATGAACGCCAGTTGGGTTAACAATCTGAGGAAAAGCTAAAGTTATCTCTTGTATTCCCTTAGATATACATACAGGCTTAAGGACAAAGTGAAGCGTAAATTTATAAATCTAATACCTGCAGTAGGCTAGGGATGGGTGTCCGATGCTAGTTCCAAGTATCAGGGAAGGTGTTGAAAATAGATTTTTATAGATGAACCAGAAATGAATCCTGAGGAGATGGCGTAAGGAGTTAAGTAATGAACCTCATATGAAGAACATGGCAATGGACAGGACAACCTCTTGTATGGGGTAGATTATTTCTTACCGTATGATCAAAGACAGAGTGTGTCTTTGACAGGTATATGTCTGATGAGGTTCAGGTGTTGCCGTTAGACTGGGTAAGTTTTTAGAAAATACCTGTATAGGTGACAGGTAACGAATATAAGCGTAGGTAATGTTGGCAAATAAAACATGAGTGACAGAATTTATGGTATTCAGTGTATTGTCGCTTTTTTTTTTTTCCAACGGGAGAAATAGGAACAGACACTATTAAAAGCATAACATTGTGTAAAATATGTATTGCCGTCAGGGGTCGTTCTGAGCAGCCGATGTGTACCAGAAAACAGAAACATATAACATTTCAAAGAGCAGAAGTATATATACAATTGTGTGTTTTTTTTTTTTTTCCACCAGGGGGTGTCGTGAGCAGCCATGCGTATTATTAGTATAGAGGAAGGGAAAAAAAATTTTAAGTTCAGCCGGGTGGCCCGTTTACCGACCAGCGTTGGAGGGTAAGTGCCAGGGGGAGAATGTGCCTGTGGAGTGCGGTACCGAACGAAGCTTGGAGCGGTAAGGTAAGTATAAATAACAGTCCTTAGTGACAGGTGTGTAAAGCGTGAATGGACGCCAGGCGTCTGGCTGAGAGTGGTGTGGATGAGACTCACGGTTCTGGGACCCTGGAGTAGGTAAGTATGTTTCCTGCTCCTGAAAACCGCCGTGGGTATGGCTGAGGAGGATGGGAGTTCGCCGGAACCCCGACAGTAAGCTGGACTGGAGCGCTTGGTGCCGGGCACGGAGACTGCCGGGCTTGTACCGAACTGGGTTAGCAGGGGGCACTTCGACTGGAGCAGACCACGTGGGAGCGATATGCCGGTGAGTTTGAACCGGAAGTTCAAAGGTTCTGAATGAACCCAGCGATTCCAGTATAGGTTTGGCTGGGGCCTGAGCTTTTATAGCCGGGTAACCCCTCCCACAATTCCAGGCTACGCCTTACTATATATATATATATATATAAAATTTATTAACTTTTTTATTTATTTTAATCTTTTTTTCACTTTCTTCACCAGCAGGAGGACTGCCTCTCAGTTCAGGCAGTCCCCCCGCTGGCAGAACTATGGACACCTATTGTGGCCATGTGACACTCTTTTAGAGGGTTCACATGGCCCCTGGGGGTCCTAATTTGGGGGACTGTCTGGGTTGAGTCCAGACAGTCCCCCCTCTGAAGAAAACCGATCGCTGGCAGGGGAACGGTGGCAATCGGGTAAGTGGAGAGGAAGGGAGTGAAAGTGGAGGGTAAGGGGTTAATTTTTTTTTTAAAAAAAATTCAGAAGCCTGCCTAATGGCTTCCGATGCTCTGCACTACACCACCGGGTGCCACGTGGGGCAACCCAGAATGATCGCTCCAAGGGGAGCGAGGCATCGTGCATTACCATCAGAGCTGCTGGAAGCAATCACGATCGCTTCCAGCGCTCACATTTTCGGTGGACGTATCGTTCCTTAAGGACCATTTTTTGTCGGACATACCTGATACGTCCGAGGTCGGGAAGGGGTTAATATAACCAAGCACTTAAATATTTCTGAAAACATCTTGCACTTTGTATTCCAACTCAGATGACAACTGTAATATATGATCAAATGTTATTTGTTTTAAATATGCATCCCTATAATTTTATTATTCATGATCTTCAATTTGTCCATAGAAATTAAAGAGATCCCAATCTAACTTGCTAAGTGAATAAATTACATCATGGAAATTGAAATGTTGGAAGAAATGTTATTTCTGTATTATAACTGATTCTTGAAAGTTTGCATCATTAAAGGTTTGTGAAAATGAATTACTGAATGTTAAATATTAAACTTTGGTTATATGTTAAAATAATGTGCCCTATTCACTAAAAGTTGAGTAAGATAACAATAAATAAATTCATTTTAAACAATAATAGCTTGTTTGGAGAAAAGAAAATGTAAAATATTTTGGAGCTAAATTTTAGAAGTTAGTTAGCAAGAAGTTGTTTAGTGAAGAAAAAAACAATTAATTGCACATAATAAGGTGAAAAATATATACATAAAAATAAATAACATATGTAAAATACAAATGAAAACAGTCACTACAAACGCTAAACTTTAATAAACAAGTTTTTACAAGAATTTGTAATGAGAAGCAGTGCAGTGCTAAATTAATCGATAAGCTTTGAAGCCTATTACGTATTTCTATTAGACAGTTAATGATGTAGAACATAATCCCCATGCAATAAAAAAAGTGTGTCATTGCTTAAAAATAAGGACAGAAATAAACTTTCACCCCAAGCTTATTAGTTCTCTATATATACATTGAGCACAAGATAATTTCAAAATATATAAATATTAATATTTCATCGAAATTTCTAAGGCGACAATTAAGGCCAGTGGATGGATTTGATAATATAAGTTTAGTAGAGATCTGTTTAAATACAATATAAATGTGAACATTTTATTTATCTTACAATAGTGAAACCTGCACAGGTATGGAGCTACTTCCAAACTGTAATAATATCATCGTATAATAAAGAATAGTCGAAATAGGTACCAAGGTATATTCTTAATAAGTAAACAATTGCAAGAAAAATAAATCAGTAAGTACACATTTATACATTCAATAATTTATTAAATTGATATTTTTCATTTTAGACATCCATTCTGTTAGAACAAAATGTGTGCCTAGAATATAATCTAAAAGTATATTTAATATTTTTCTAATATTTTTAGATCACAATGACCCCCATATTAATGTGTTAGGACCTTGACTTCCTTTACGTTCCACCCAAGTGCAGCAGGTGGTGTTTACCAACTAAACAAGTGAGCAATGAACTGGTTATAGCCTCAATTTAATATTTTTAGATATGTTTTTGAAATTATTGAATATTGGTCGATAAACTTTAGGAAGATTTAACATTTTGAAAGCATTTTAAGATTCAGAATTTTTTAATGTAGTGATAAATTTTTGTATATGATGTATTTTTTGATATCTTCGTATTTTGAGAAAAATCTAAAAAGCTTATCTAATTATATTCCCCCATTTCCTAGATAGTGGGGTTGGAGGCTTTAACAATAGACTTGTGCAGAGCAAAAAAGTTTGCTTCTTTTAAAATACTTTTACAAAGTCCTGCGCTCACTCCCATCACTCCTGGGCGGCAGCAATGACTACAGTACACATCAGCCACAATATATAGTTAAAAAAAAAAATTAAAAAAGGTTACCTCTGCTCTCATAGTTACATAGTTAATCCCTATGTATATTTAGACAAATGGAGGTAATTTAGTTACTTCAATGGCCATTGGAGGGAATGTCCGCCTGCCAATGTCAAGGCAGACCCCCCTAAGCGGGTCCTACATTGACCCTTTACCTTGCTTCCTTGAGTTTCTGGCAAATATATCTCCACTGAGACAGAGAGGGGTATTTTTTATATACACCCCTATATACTTATAAACCCTTAATAGGGAACACATGGGAAAAATATAAATATAGATTTTGTTTATGAAGCTTTTTGGCCTTGGCCAAATTTTGGAACAAAAAATAAATAGGACAGGAATAACAGCAGGAAAGAAAATTGCTATGACGGTGCAAAATGGCTATAATATTGCATTGCCCCTGGCAAATGAGGCCCCCGGGGGCCATGTGATCGCTCTCAAAGAGCGATCACATGGCTCCCTATAGCTGCCTGTGGATCTGCCAGCAGGGGGACTGTCTGAAATGCTGGTGGAAAAGTAATAAAAAAAAAATATTAAACATGTTTTAAAATAAAATAGAAATGTAATATATATATATATATATATATATATATATATCTCATACAAAGTGTATTTTAATATTAATATAAGTACATATATTAGTATTAAAATACACTTAGAATGATGTTACATATATATAAGATATATATACACATATATTATATATGTACACGTATAATTACAATAATAAATAAATAAAATATATTGAAACAAAATTTTATATAAATTATATATTCATATGTAATTTCATTCTAACTGTATTTTGTTATTAATATATATATATGTAACAAAATACACTTAGAATGACATTCTATATATATCTATCTATATATAAAATACAAATAACCGCAAATATATATATATATATATATATATATATATATATATAGATATATATATATATATATAGATATAGATATATATATAGATATATATATATATATATAGATATAGATATAGATAAATACATATAATTACATAAAAGATTACATTAGTATACACGTAGAATTTAAATACCTATAAATGAATATATTTTAAAATTCTACATGTATATTTAAGTAATCTTTTAACATAATTATGTGATTTGATTAATTCAAATTTGATTGACATGCCTGACAGAGGGAGAAAGTGCAGAGAATTTAATTCGCAAGCACTATATTTGACCCTGTAATTCTCCAAGACACCATAAAACCTGTACATAGGGGGTACTGTTTTACTCAGGAGACTTCGCTGAACTCAAATATTAGTGTTTCAAACTGGTAAATTGTATTACAACGATTATATTTTAAGTAAAAGTGCAGTTTTTTGCATTTTTTACAAACGAACTGCACTTTTATGGACTATTTTATTGTTGTAATATGTTTTACTGTTTTAAAACACTAATTATTGTGTTTAGTGAAGTCTCCCTAGAATAACAGTACCCCCCCTGTACAGGTTTTATGGTGTTTGGAAAGTTAGAGAGTCACATATACGGCTTGCATTTAATTTTTTTGACATTGAAATTTGCCAGATTAGTTATGTTGTCTTTTTCAAATGGTCTGCCATTATGGGGGTAATTCTCATTCCTGGGCTACCACACCGTCTCAAAGGTAACATTACTAATCTGGCAAATTTCAACTTGAAAATGGAACGTTCTATATTTGACCCTGTAACTTTCCAAAACACCATAAAACCTTTTAATGGGGGGTACTGTTGTACTCATGAGACATCGCCGATTACACATATTTTTTGCAATAAAACTTAACAGTATTGTGACATTCACAGCTTAAATGTCAGACAGAAATACAAATTTAAAAAAAATCTTATTTTCTCACATTTTTTTAAATTTTATTCACAATAAATTGTTCCATATATGAGTAGTTAATGATAAATGAAAGCCCTGTTTCTCCTGAACAAAATGATATATAATAACAGTTGAACAGACATACAGCGCAAATTCCAGTTTTTGTTTACGTTTTGTTTTGATCAGAACGTGCACTATTGACTCCATCCTCAAGGGGTTAATGGACTGTATGTCTTATTTAGTGATTAGCTCAAATTTGACTCACTTGAATAAGCAAAGCCTTTTCTCTCTCTTTTCTATATTCGAACACATCTCCAAATTGATATTCTTTTTAGAGAATTAGAACAAAAGCAAAGAACTTCTTTTCAACACAAAGTACATGTCATGGCAGTTTACTAAACAATGAAATTATTAAAACAAAGTAATATTTTGTTGAGAACAGAATTGGCAGGTGCAGAGTAAAAGCCAACAAACTTGGCAAACTGCAGCTTCATTTCAATCACATTAAAACAACTGTTGTCTTTCTTCTTTTTTGTTTATGTTTTACAGGTTTAGAGCTATGCTGTCAAAAAAAAAAGAAATAATTATTCTAGAAATACTGATTTTTTTTTTGATTTTTTTTTTAAGCACAAAGGCAATGGAGATATATACTACATTCAATAAGTGGGAAACTATATACTTTTAGATGTTCGATACTGAATATGCATTAAGGCAACAGATACAGAAATTGATTTACAAGCACCCTGCATAGATTGTGATGCAAGGTGATCCTTGTCCGTTACACAGTGCACATTGCATATTAGAGTCACATCACAGCTACTATAACCCCTCACAGACGTCAAAGGGGAAACAATGCTTCTCTATGCCCAAGCAAGTGTTTGTTTTGTACTAAAAGGTTTACACATCAAATGCTGCTTAGAAATGCATCCCAAGCCATTCTTTAGTGTAAGGTCTGCTGTGTGAGTACTGGATTGGCTGAGAAACGTAAGTGTCATGTAGACCATAAATAGACCCAGTGAAAATATAATTTAAATTATATTCAGTGCAGGAAATAAACCAATTTGGAGCTAGATACTGAAGCAGTCCAACTATTTTAGCCTACTGCTTTTGCATTGTATTCTACATATAGACACTTTGGCATAAATGATATCATTGTACAGTCTCATAGGAATGTAAATTACAAGAATAACTGCAATGTAACTGCGCAAGAATGTATACTAAATTCAGTTTTCCCATTGTTTCTTTATTTAACTTTTTTACACTAGGTTTTTATTCAAAAATACACCCTTTCCCTCTTTTCTGATCCCCTAACAGGTATTAAACAAATCCTTATGATCTCATTCTGGCAACTATACATTTTCAGCTTTTTTTTCCCTTGCTTTTAAATGTAGCTTTGTAGGTATATCTGTAACTAAGCATTAAAAAGTTATCACTAAGGTACAGTGATACTGCTCCTTAAATACAACCTACATAAAAGTTTAATGACCTCATTACCATTTTCATTTTTAACAATATGGGATTTTTACTATCTGTGAAAAGTCCCATCTTTATTTGCTTACACACATTTTGTAAAAGCCTTTTGGAATTTGAATGCTCAGAAATACTTTGACTTAGATCAAAGATTCACAAAACACGTGCAATATGACCTCAATTTAACATTCTTGGATACGTTTTTCAAATTGTTGGATGAAATTTTTAAATGATTTAATATTATGAAAAAATATGTTGTAATATTTAGACAGTGTTTCATATAGTGCTATCTGTGTTTACATGTGATACTTATTTTTATATTTTTATAGTTAGAAAAAATATATAATTTTAAAAACATATCCAAAAATATTAAGTCTTTTGGAAAGCTTATCCAACAATATCAAATGGAGACATATGTTAGTAGAGTGTAGGTATATCATGTGTGTTTAAATTTTAAAGGGATTGCAAAAAATAAATAAATCACTGATTAGTAGGTATACCTCAATGAAAACATGCATGCATTTAATTCTGCATTTTGTGTTTGGCGGTATATCTAAAACAGCTTGTAAAAGCGTCAGACCTTTTGTATAAAGCCTTTGCAAGCCCATACCAACCTCTCCCCAGCCCAGACTTATTGTGGCTGTCCAATCACAGACTTCCCAATGCAGCTCAATGAGAAGTCTTTGCAATGAAGGCGCTCTGGGCAGTTGCTGCCTCTTTAGTTCATCTCCATTGAGCTAAACAACCAGGATGTAACAGGATTGGTTATCTGATTGACAGCCTTGGGGATGTAGCCAGGGTAGTTTATAAAACTGCCAATTTTATTATTGAAATCTACACTTTTTGTAAACTGAAACCAATGTGACACACTAGTCACACATAAAGCACTTTAGCAAGGTAAAGTGTTTTAGGAATCTGGAGTGTCACATTAAATGCCTATAAAATACTGAATATATTTGCATTGAAAAACCTAAATGAAAAATGTTAATTTCACAGAAACCACAAAAAAAAATGGTATTAGTTACAACTAAAGGGGATCAGAAGAACTGTAAAAATATATATTACAGCAGCATGGAAATCGACATAATTAAAAAAAATAATTGGAAAAAAAACCATGATGAAACGATACATGCCAAATTTGTCTTGAAGTAGCTTAATACAGTATCTTCTGCAAACCATTTCCTAACTTAAGACAGATATAGCTTTTCAACAATGATATTTTCATTTTATTTTTATTCCGGCTTGACCTGCTGTTCTGATTAGTGTTGCTTAGAAAGCAACTATAATTAGGTCTGGTGCTTTTGATAAGGTAAACTGTCTGGTCAGGTATATTTATAGCCCAGAATATTGAAATATGCGGAATCATAGGTCCTAGGCAATTTGAATTAATATAAAAAGTGTACAACAAATTTAAGTGGGTTAATTGACTGTAGGTTTAATATATTTGCTGTAAAACTGGAGCAAATTAAGAGCCAATAAATCATTGCATATTTATTAAGAAATGTATTAGAGATTAAAATGTAGGAATTATTGGATTAATTGGAGTACCCTGGACTTTTTAATCTTAAAATATAATGCATATAAACACTCCTGCAATTATAGCAAATCTCCTCAATTTTGCATGATGACAACTGCAGATTACTGATGCACACATTATGCAAACTAGGAGATACAATTTGGTGTGTTTTTTTTTTCCCCAAGCTCTTCTATTCACATCTACTTACTCTGCTACTGAATGGCAATTCCAACACTGAAGTCTATGAGAACATTGCTATTTAGTAAGCAGAGTGAACCCCTGGTAAGAGAATGCAGTCCGTTTACTTTACAATACTCAAAAAAAAAAAAACACTTCACGGCTATTTAGTGAATAATTCTCTTTTTTTTCAATCTAGACTTAATTAAGATATTTTATGAAGCATCATGTGAAATGATAGGCTGTATGGGTTCTCATTGTATGCCTAGTTATATTGTTACTTCCAAATAACATGAGTAAAATGCACACTAAATAAGGGGTGCTCCAGAAAGGGAGGCCAATCATTAAAGACATCAAATTAAAAAAACTAAATATCCAGGCACACCTGAGGATTCTTCTAAAAGGCAGTATTTATTTGTAAAAAGGAAGTGGAGACAACATTCCGGCTCCTCTCTGAGCCTTAACAAGTCTTGGTCATGTTTGATCAGCCTTGATAAAGGCTCAGAGAGGAGTCAAAACATTGTCTCCACTTCCTTTTTACAAATAAAGACTACCTTTTAGAAGAAACCTCAGGTGTGCCTGAATATTCCTTTTTTTCATTAGTTATATTGTTACTGCCCCCTATCTATTGTTTCTTCAGACCATGGTCTGCAGCTAATGCTTTAAGTCAGGCTTCCCCAAACTCCGGCCCTCCAGATGTTGCTAAACTACAACTTCCACGATTCTCACCCTATCTATTTCATTGATAGAATCATGGGAGTTGTAGTTCTGCAACATCTGGAGGGCCGGAGTTTAGGGCAGCCTGCCTTAAGTACTAGATTTCCCCTACTTTATATTTATTTATTAATGTATTTATTGCAATAACTGTTCAAATTTTTGGTTGTCTGTTTCATCTTTTCTTTTTTCTTTTTGTTTACCCCATTGTCCCTTTAAAAATGTTGTTTTCATCTTGGCAGTGATGTGTCATATGACATAAACTATTATTGCCAATGCATTCTTTTTTTCATGGCTACATTTTTAATATATAACATTCCAGTGTTTTTTAAAAAAAAATCCAGAGAAATGTGTTGCTAAGTATGTATTGTTTCCTTTTTAAATTCTTTTTATGAAAAGAATATTGTTTAAATGTACAGAAAATAACACATTACATGTACAAAAAATATGTTCACAATTAAATACATGCATTAATATTAGTTTAAATATTATTAGCTTCCTCCATATTTATTCTCAAGAAAATTATATCCAAGTTAGTGAACTGCAAAGATGCCCTTTGCCCAATGAAATAAGGATTAAGCATTTTGAAAAAACCAATGTGATTTTTAATTGATTCTAAATGACACCTCGTTGTTGTGACTATTCCCCAAGTGGTCCCTTATTAGACTGTTTGGAAACAAATTCCATAGTATTAGTGGTTACCACAGCCCAACATACCTAATTCTTTTAAGAAATGTCAATTTGGACATTGACAAATGAGCAAAATTAAACAGGTTAATAGAAATCTGACTGCAGTTTTAACTAACAAACCAACTGGGATTTTACTGATTTGGCAAAGCCATAAGCAGCAGGACTGACTTTTATCAGCAGTTAAAATGAAAATATGGTCAATTTAATTTACTTATCTGTGTAACAGTAAAGATACTTTAAGAAGTATGCACTTTAAGAAATAAGCTTTTTATGTTTTTTTTAATAAAAATATTTTAACCTATATAATTTGGAAATATATATTAAGGCTATATAAACTGAAATAAACAAGTAAACATATGTAATAGTTACATTTTCAATTAACAAAGACAGGACATAATGTTTAGGGAACATGTAAATAAAGAAAAAATACATAAATAAATAACAGAAGCCCAAATAGGAGGTGTAGAGAACAGCTACAAGTAACTGGGTGTACCACAAACACATGGCAACCACAAGGAAGAAGCAAGGAGGATAGCAACATCCAAATGCCCCTAGAGAGTCAGACAGGTCCTGAAGTCCCAGTTCAATGGCAAGAACAAGATCCAAGCCATCAACTCATATGCCCTATTAGTCATCAGGTACCCAGTTGGAATAATAACCTGGCCAAGAGAAAAACTGGTCACATGGATGTCAAGACCTGGAAACTATTCACTGTGAATGTATCATTCCACCTACAATCCAGCACCCAGAGACTGTACATGAGACTTCAACAAATAGAGGATGCAGAAAAGGAGGAGGTTCCATGGCAAGACAAACCTATCCATGGGGTGGACCCCTGGCAGATAATGGATGTGGCTCACATGACAAAATCCTACTAGTGGTTGGAAAAGGCAGGACTGAAAGACAGCCTTAAGGCATTAACCCTAGCATCACAGGAGCAGACACTCAGCACCAGATCAATAGAAGCATAAGTCTACCACACCAGGCAAGACCCAAGGGCAGACTGTGCAAAGAGGCCTCTGAACCAATCCAGCACATAGTAGTCAGATGCAAGGTGTTAGCAGGGACAGCGTGCACTGAGAAGCACAACCAAATTGTTGGGATTGTGTAACGAAGCATGTGCTGAAAATATGGGCTGTACCTCCCAAGTCCAAATGGGAGAAATCACAAAGGATAGTTGAAAATGACAGGGCTAAGATCCTGTGGGACTTCAAGATGTAGACAGACAAGCAAGTACTGGCCAACCAACCTGACATTGTGGTGGTAGACAAGGAACACAAGACTGCAGTGGTGGTGGATGTGGCAATAACCAGTGATTATAACATCAAAAAGAAGGAATAAGAGAAGATGGACAAATGTCAAGAACTGAAAGAAGACCTAGAAAGTTGGGGCAGTAATAATCCCATTTGTGATAGGAGCACTCAGGGCTGTGACTTCCAAGTTGGGGGAATGGCTTCAACAGATACTAGGTGGGACATCTGAGATCACTGTCCAGAAGAGTGCAATTCTCTGAACTATATATAGTGAAGTATAAATAATATGAGTCAAGCAAACAGGCATAATAAAAGAGAGATTTAACCATTGTCAAACCAAGGTTATGTTAAGGTGTTGCTAAAGAAATTTTTTGGAAGGTTTATGTCTCTTATGACTCCCAAGTTGGGGGAGTGGCTTTAACAGATTCTAGATGGGACATCTGAGATCGCTGTTCAGAAGAGTCCGATTCTCGGAACTATATATAGTGAAGTATCAATAATGTATGAAGTATCAATAATATGAGTCAAACAAACCAGGGTTAAGCTTAGTTGTTGCTAAAGAAAAAGTTGAAAAGGGTGATATTACTCTGATGGCTGAAAGTGATGAAACACTAAAGGACCTGTTGATGAGGGTAAAAGAAGAGAGTGCAAAAGCTGGCTTGCTGTTTAACGTTAAAGACTAAGATCATGGCAAACAGCAATCTTAATTCCTGGCAAATATATGGGGAAGAAGTGGAGGTAGTGACAGATTTTATTTTCCTGGGATCCAAGATCTCTTCAGATGGTGACTGTAGTCATGAAATTAAAAGACGTTTGCTTCTGGGAGGGAAAGCTTAGTCTGGCTTGGACAAGCTGGTAAAAACTAAAGATATTACACTATCAACAAAGGTCTACCCAGTAGTAACATACGGATGTGAGAGCTGGACTATAAAGAAGGTTAAGCGTCGTAGAATTGATGCCTTTGAACTGTGGTGTTGGCGAAAACTGCTTTTAATCCTTTGGATTGCAAGAAGATCCAATAAATCTGTACTACAGGAAATCAAGGCAAACTGTTCACTGGAAGCTATGATCATGAGGCTGAAGCTCAAATATTTTGGCCTTATAATGAGAAGGCAGGATTATCTAGAGAAGACTCTGATGCTGGGAAAGATGGAAGGCACACAAAGAAGGGGACGACAGAGACAGAGATGGATAGATGAGGTCACTGAAGGCACAAACATGAAGTTGTTGGAGCTCAGAGGGGCAGTGACTGACAGATGTATCTGGCGTACTATGGTCCATATGGTCAGGGAGAGCCATACATGACTGAACGACTAAATAACAGAAAAAGTTTGGATATGTTTCTTAATTGTTATTGTCTATTATGGTTTATTTTAAATATGCATGAGTAACATTCACATCAATATAAAGTATTTGAATTATTTACATGTGTCAAGTTAGGGGAGATATTTTATTCCTGTTATCTATCCTATTTCTACTTGATTTATACACTTTTATATCTACCCCAGTATCATGCTTAAAAGCAGACATGTCCAACCCACAGCCCTGAACCACTTGTAATGTTGCCTAGTTGTCATCCAGGCTGCCAGTCAGCAAGGGAGGCAGGGAGCCTCACTTTAAAGAATAATGTCAAGCTAAAACAAACCTTAAAAAAGCAATTTTAATAAATAACGTTTTGATACTAAATTCCATCTTCAGATTGTACACAAACTTTCCATTCATATTTCTTAGAAATTCACTAAATTGAAAAATAATTTGTATATTTTTAGTTGAAAGTTGGATCAGGAAGCAAATTCTAATAAAAAAAAAAGCAAAGTATATACAATAATTAGTAACTAAAATATCTTGATTTCACTGTTTCCTAGGCTAGATTTAGTATTGTTTCTATAGGGAAATAAATTTCATAAAATGACTTAAACATTGTATTCGATTTCAGTTGCTAGTGGTCCTGGTGTTTATATTATACACATAAATTCAAAAAACTTGTCTTATAATTTCAAACTAGAGATTGTTCCACCAAGCAATCTGCGTCTGTAGAGCTATATACATAATGGTCCTTAGAATGTCTTGGCTAGTGCCTAAGACAGATAAATGAAATGTCTGCAAGCAGACAGAGTAAATGAGAGGCAGTCCAAAGTCTAGGATAACAGAGATACACAGAATAGATATTCAAGCCAAAGTCAGCATAACAGAGAGCAAGAATGGTCAAAAAGTCAAGGTCAGAAAACAGTAAATTCCAAGGGGCGGAGTCTGACTGCCAAGCTGTACAGACGTGGGGGAAAGGAGCTCCAGCCAGGCGGGCAACAAATAAGGCACAAACGATTGTACGAAGCCCAAAAACCTCCCAGGGAGCACTACCCACGTTGGGGGTGCACTCCGGTGTCGGAGGCACACGACGGAAACGCCGACTGAGGCCTGCTGGAGTGGGAGTCGTGGAGAAGCGGCCGCTCTCTACGGCACCAGATCCCCCAGGAAACACTGCCGACTTCCTACCCCCCACCGGACCGGTGGGGGATATCCCGGTCTCCTGTCTGACAAGAGCAGCATAAGTACGAACGAGCCACTTAGATTATATAACCTGCAAGTACACGGGACACGTGAGGCACACCTAAGATGGACACCCAGCAAGGGATAAGGAAAGAGAATGCAGGTGGTTATCTACCCTTTCACCCCCTGGAAGTCCTTGTCCGGCTGTGCCTGAGCCTCTGCACGACACTGCGGGGCAGGGGGGGGTGCCCTATCAGCGAGCGGCCCAAATAGTAGCCTTATGGATACGGCCTATAACCAGCCGACGCTACTACAATCTCCCATCTCAGGCCTTCCAGGCGGCCGCTCGGCCACGCAGCACCGAAAGCCAGCGTGGCGAGCAACAAAGCCACGTGATCTGGGTTCACACACCCACTCTTATTCACAAAAGAGCGAGACAACAGGGCAGGGCCCAAGCCCCAGCACCCCACCCGAGCATAAAACACAGAGCCAGTGAGACCGCAAGTGGCACCCAAGAGCCACAGCGGCATGCCACGTCAACACACAGAAGGTAATGCTGCAGAGCAGGGCCAGAGCAGGACTGGGGCCCAGAGACCCATGCCACTCAGGCACACTCACTGTCCCCCACACATACAAGAGAGCGCCCGCCAAGCCAATATCACACACAAGCAACCCACCTGACCCGTACACCCGAGCCAAATGCAGCTCAGCTCCACACTCTCAAACAGCAGCGACAAGCCAAGGGCCCCACACGTGAACGCACCGGAAAAGGTCAACGGCGCAGAACCCAAGCCTGGGGGAACCGGAAAAGACTAACGCTAACCAAGAGGGTCAGAAGCCAAGTCAGGGGATAGGGTAAACCCACGACAATGCACTACCTGAGGCGCACATCTTGATGGCGGCCTTGCATCACTCTCACAGACTGACATGTATCAACCCTTGCCGGGACTGCTAACGCTATGTCTCCTAATTTTAAAGCTACTTAACTTTACTAAAGCGACTTATTTAGACCTAGCTTCAATATCAATATACAGTCTAACTGTTTGAATGGCTAACGTTAGATACCTACATAATTTGTGTTATTAACAGACTAGCCTATGCACTGAACATGCCTAACTACAGTCTAGATTTATCTTTAACGTTACTTGTATTGTTTCTCAGCATGTACTTTATATATTATGCCATAAGCTTAAGCGTAATTAAAGTTTGTAAAATGTTTTTCACGATCTACTGAAATCTCTACAACTACTACTCTATGACTACTACTTGCAACCGCAACTTTTATTTAAAAAATAAATTGTGCAAGTCTTAGCATATACCCCACTGTTATAACTGTTTATTTGAATGAGCAAGTGGAATGCCGTTGGGGTTCCACATGCACGTATGTCACACCCTTATGCACTGCAAAAATAAAGAATAAAAAAAAAAAAAAACAGTAAATCCCACAGTGTAAACCCACTCTCAGGTAACAAGAACAATGACAGGGAAAGGAAACTTGGACAACTAGGAAGTGTATGTACCCTATACTGGGTTGTGATTAGATACAGAGGGCCATGATGTCACGAGTGTGTACACATCATCAAAAAGCATCACAAAGACTGATATAAAAGGAGACCAATGGGTGGTTTCCATGTCATATATAATATCCTATTGAGGCAACTGGAAGCTAAGGATGAGACGGTCTGCATCAGAACACAGAAGAGACATTACTTTTGTGTTCGCATGGTGGAGTGAGGGACAAGTATCGTGAAAACCATTTAATTGTGCTAACACTATTACGTGAATGTTCAAAATCCTCAGTGTAATTAACCCACTAAATTGGTAAGGTGAGTTTCAGTCATGTGTATATTGCTGACACCTGACCACTTGTAGTACATGAAACGAAAAACAGAAAATCAGAAGAGGTCAGTAAATATTGAGGGCGATCAAGTACAAAAAGAGAAAGCTGTTTTAGATTTTATAGAAACTCTCTAATACAGTCATCTGTACTGGGTTTGCTCACACTCCCACACAATGTATCAGAGTTTACGCTATACTGATTATCTGCTTCTCTTCCTCCCTTTCCAATCCGTGTTCTGATAAATATATATATATATACACACACACACACACACATACACACACACACACACACACACACACACACACACACTATATATATATATATATATATTTGTAGTCGGGGCAATTTAGCCGTGATGATAGGGTAACATATTATATTAGCATATTATAACCAATAAACATATTAAAATGACATCAGTCGGTTGTGGTGTGCCGGAACCAACAGAGCAGTAGGCCTGTAATAAAAGTGGGCCTACCTTAGAGGATGATATGAATAGAGGGAGTGGTGGGAGGGGTGACTCGCCAGACCATCAACGGTAAGTTGGGAGAGGATTGGCAGCCCTTTTAAAGGGAATTCAATCCCCTCCCACAACTACAGGCCAAGGCCTTAATATATATATTTTTACATACATACATATATATATATATATATATATATATATATAATTGTTACGATTGCCCCCGGTCTAGCAGGAGGGTTGATCGCTTGGATGTCCTGGTTCCCGCTGTAGAGAGTCGAACGGAGGTCTTTCGGTAGCAAGCTGCAAGTGTAGAATACCCCCAAGCACGAAATAAGCATCACTATCCTGGATCCCTACAACATGAGTCGAGGCTGCAAGTTGAGGGTCAAAACGAACTGGCTTTACTGGCACATAGCATGGCAATTTATGTGATTCCTCAGGTCCAAGGACAGCCCCCTGTGGACCTGATGGAATACAGGTACAGTACAAACAGGTAACCAATCACAGTACACTGTATCATTTGAATTAGTACCCGCCCAGCTTGGAGATAATGAGGCCAACGGTTTTACAATCTAATTATCTCCAAGCGCACAAAAGACCACGTTTTATTATGTCCCAGATAACTACATAAAAATCCATAACTTGTACATTATTACAGGAAAACCATTCATTCTACCATTCAGCTGAAGGCTCGCGTTCGTATAGATAAAACAGGCGAATGGCGCTCTAATCTCACGAACAGAATGGACTGTTCCTGCTGTATAAAGTCCGTTTGGCATTTTGAGATTGTGAGTGTTTGTTGGCGGCCATGTTTTCTGCTGATTTAGCGAGCAGCGGGACTTCGTGTCTAACTCCTGGAACTAAACTCGGTATCAGTTCATGCGAAGTCCCGCTGTTTGTCTGGTAGTGGGGCTCGTTCGGTAAGGGAATGGGGCCACCTGGTAGCAGGGTACTTGACCTGCGGTTAACCGCAGAAACCACAAGTTAATGACCGCCACGCGGCCCACGGTAGGGGGTCGTCGTTCGGTTGTTAGTTCGGTGGATTCCGTTCGGTATTTAGAGGCGAACGTCGATGCCCCCAGGCTTATCAATTACGTTGTGGTTAACCGCAAACCGCAGCTGCCGGGGTGGTTAATGGCTGCCACACGTCGCTGGCTGGGTGGTCGAGCGTTCGGCAGTTTGCGGGGTGACGGGGTTAAGTGGCGGCACACGCCAATTCTGGGGGGTCCCCTGTTCGTACCACGAATGAGTCCTTTATAATGGTTCGGATAATCCGTTCGTGCGTCTTTTCGCTTTAAACTTAGCCAGGGACAAACAGTATCCATCGGTTAGCAAACAGTAACATAGTTAGTTTCAGTCTTTTGTAACAATAATATCATTATATTTTGTATATCATGTTTAAATTATGTATATATTTTGCAGGACATTCTTTGGCCCATTTCTCATGCTTTTTGTACATCTGATTTGATTACTGGACAACTGAACTGTTATATGGAAGGAAAATACCCTTTCCAGAAAATATATATATTTTAGATAAAGTGGTTCAGCTGAAATTCTTTTTTTATGTGTACAAGTCTATTTGCTACATTGTTTCCAAATACTATTCTGGGTTGATAATAAAATTACCCAGAGAATTGATTAGCACACATTAGTTATTTCACTGTTAAAAATTCCACTAAGTTTAATGTCATATGTCACCAGAATCATAATATTTTGAATCGCAGTACTTGTAACCTCCTTTGATTTTATATGCTATTTTAGTTGTTATTATTATGTTAGATCTCATTTTTGTTGATTAGTATTATCTCATTTGTGCTTGTTCTTACAAATCTCATGAGCTTTAACACACCAGCCATTCTATCACTGGGCATTCTGCCAATCTTCTTTTCCATATATGTGCAATGCTTCCTATCTCTGTGACAAACAAAAATAAAATACTGTTTTTGCACAATACTTTTTAATGTTTAGTATTCTTTTACATATCTTTTTCTCTGTCTGACATCAGCCATCGTTGTTCTATTTTAATATATACCTCTCATGATGAGTACACAACATTTATGGTCAATATAATTGTATGTAATGACAACAAACTTCTGGTTTCTGCTCCACGTCTATGACTGCTCCCTTGCCCTGTTTTCACAAATACTATTTAACCCCTTAATTACCAAGACTCTAATGAGATGTGACGTGTGGGTGTGTGACTCAAGGCTTTATTGGCACTTTTGTCATGTGTTAAATCTATCACAATTTCATCCTTTCTGTTTAAGTGCGTCCATTTTTAAGTAGAAAGAGTGTTTTATGTATTTTATTTGGATACATAACACAACACTGGAAATTAATAAAATTTGTAAAACTGTTTTGCATTTACTAATTTAATTAAATAATTTCTACACACCACATTACATATATTGTAAGGAGATAAATATGGTTTTAAAGCTGAACCTTTGTAACATTTGGCATGCTGGGAATTTAATTTTAATATAAGTAATAGAATCCTAAACCACTACACAAAATAATACATTTTGACACTGTTCATTTAACCACAAATCTTGGTCAAACTTGCTGGTTATATGTTTTTGTGAGTGTTTTTCACACATGTGTTT
This sequence comes from Pelobates cultripes, assembly GCA_933207985.1. Classification (NCBI taxonomy): domain Eukaryota; kingdom Metazoa; phylum Chordata; class Amphibia; order Anura; family Pelobatidae; genus Pelobates; species Pelobates cultripes. The sequence goes on along the minus strand of OW240912.1, from coordinate 34,991,236 downwards.
TAATTTCTTGGGGAAATTCACAGATCACATGTGTCCCAATACCAAAAAGACCACATATTTGTATTCTGCTCAAGCGTTTAAGTAAAATGATACCCCACATGTATACCTTTCCCCTAATAATATTGCCAATTCTAGCTCTAATCCAATCTCTAATTCCTGTGAGCTTACCTCTGCTGCGGACATTTTTAGTGACCCCAGATGTTTAAATGAGCTGTTTGCAGTACTGGAAGCCAGCACTGCAAACAACTCTTTAAATTGGCATTTAAATGCCTATGTGAAGATTGCGGTGGGAACACTGTTAAATCCCTGCTCATACTACTAAGCACTAACTAGTGCTACAAGCAGCTCTTTAATTAAAAAGGCATTTACATGCCTATAGAGAGATTGTGGTGTGAGCAGGGTTAAAGAGTAGGGTAGGGTTACACTTATTGCTTGGGTAGGGTTAGGGTTAACTTTAAGTTTAGGGTTACTGTTAGGGTAAGGTAAGGAATAACGCTGGGTGTGGGTTAAAGATGTTTTAGAGTTAAAGATATAGCAGGGTTGAAGGTAAGAGTAAGATGAGGGTAGGCATAAAGTTAGAGTTAGCACTGGGTAAGGGGTATGGTTGGTATACTTGTGTGGGGGTTAGTATAGGGTTAGCGTTTACTATCAAATGTTCATTTAGATACTAAACATATTTGCTACAGTTGTTATTAAAATTATTTCACCCCCATTGAAATTTAGGTTTATTGTCAAAATTTACAGACTTTCAGCTGTTTGCAATAAACAAATCAAACGAAAGCAATTAAAACACAATGAATGCTTCAAGATGTTTTCCCCAAATTCAAGAGAAAATGCAACTTATAATGACTTCTCTGGTCTCAAAATTATTAAACCCCCTGAATAGAATTCCTCACAGTAGCACAAATATGCAAAACAGGTGTTCTTAAGCAGACCTGATCCATCTAATCAAGGGCTTCATTAGTTCACAAGTTCAAAGTTGAGGGAACAGTGGCTACACTACCTCGACAGGGCAGAAAATGGACGCTACCAATGGCTGCAACCAGATTTCTGAGAAAAACCCTTGAGTGACTGCAAATGACCATCAGCAAGACTTGGTGGCAACAGGTACTGAGGTTTCAGTAAGCACAGTAAGGCACATATTAGACGCAGAAGGTTTCAATGCCAGAACTCAAAGAAGTAAACCACTACTGACCCAAAAGCACAATAAATGTTGGCTCCAATATGCTCTAAATAATTGGATAATTTTTATTACAACTGCATGTGTTCTTTCTTTCTTTTTCTTTTATAGTGCTACACAAATTTTGCTACACATAATAAAAACATTTACAAAGTGATAATCTGCTATATAATGGTTCTAGACTTTCATGCATTTATTACCTTAGCATTTTGTTCCCTGACCTGCTTGTCTGATATCCCAGAATGAAATCAAACAAAATAAAACTTGAAAATGATGAAAATGTAAAATATATGTATAAAAGTTTCTTAAAATCTAAAACAGAACGTTTTAAACCCCCTAGATGTTAGTACTAAGGTATAAGATGGTAAAATGTAATCCTTTTGGCATGATCAAATTGTCATTAAATCTATTAATTTGGTGGCACTGATAGGATTCCTGACACTTTGCAGCTCTTGAAGGGCTGCAGAGAGTCACTTTGGCAAAATCCTCCTACACTCCTGTGCTCACAGCTAGAATATGATTTAGATGGATAATGAGGTAAAGTAATTGATGTTAACCCTTTCAGCTGGCCAAGTCACTGCTAATACTAGCTTTGAGCACCAATCTTTTCAGCAAAGAAAGTGTTAACCATGAAAGTCAATGGTGATTTGGATCTTGAGAGCCCACAGCCTCTTAGAGCATGACTTGACACTGACACTCAGTGACACTCAATGCATGATTGTTATATACAGAGATTTGGACGGATAATAAGAAAGTGACACATTACTATTCTAAGTGACACTTTTTAAATCTTCAAAAGAGGGGAAGGCTTGGGAAAAAAGAACAGCAGAACTGCACCCATAACCTTCTAGCACAATTTCCACTATGGGTCCTTGTTGTGGTTATGTTACTGTGAATCAATTATTCAGATATAATAATAATAATAATAATAATGTAGAAATAACATTAATGCATTATCAAGTGTGAATCCATCCAACCTTAGGTGACAAACCCTGCCTCAATACCCTCGGCCTATCATTGGTGCCCAGTGTTTCAACATTTAATAATGTATAACAATAAGACATTAATCTTAATAATGTGGATGTATAATTTCTGCATTATTAGTACAGCTGCAGTGAGAGAGGGCTTTGGCTGCTCACTTCCTTAAACTCAACCTGTCCAAAACAGAACTTCTAGTTTTTCCTCCCTCAAGTGCTGCTACTCCTGTGTCTGTCTCCATCCAAGTCAACGGCGCTACTATCACCTCTACCTCGCAGGTTTGCTGCCTAGGGGTTCTTTTTGATTCTGATCTCTCTTTTACTTCCCATGTCCAATCGATAGCCAAATCCTGTCGCTTCCAACTCAAAAACATAGCGCGCATCTGCCCATATATAACGCCGGACGCGGCTAAGGTACTGGTTCATGCTGTTGTTCTCTCTCGACTTGACTACTGCAATCCCCTTCTCACTGGTCTTACATGTTCCCAGCTTGCACCGCTGCAATCTATAATGAATGCGGCTGCGAGGCTTATTTTCCTGTCCGGTCGCACCTCCCACGCCTCCACGCTCTGTCAGTCCCTGCATTGGCTTCTAGTTAGATATAGGGCCCAATTCAAAATTCTGGCGCTTGCTTACAAATCCCTACATAATGCTGCTCCAACATACCTATCCTCCCTCATACACAAGTATGTCCCGTCGAGACCCCTGCGCTCAGCCCAAGACCTACGCCTATCCTCTGCCCGGATCCCCACCTCTGATGCTCGCCTTCAAGACTTCTCCAGGGCTGCACCTATTCTGTGGAACTCCCTTCCCTCCTCAATCAGACTTTCACCCAGCCTCCACTCCTTCAAAAAATCTTTGAAAACTCACTTCTTCATTAAAGCGTATCAATTAAACTGTCAGCAGGTTTCTCATCCCCCACCCCATGACTCCTTTCCTGCAACTGTCAACAATGACCTACCAAGCACTCAATAAACCCTTCTCTAACAAACTATGTAATTACCCTACTTTAACCCTTTGTGTCACTATACCCCACTCCCACTAGCATGTAAGCTCATCGAGCAGGGCCATCAACCCCCTCTGTTCCTGTACGTCCAGTGGTATGATCTCAATTATGTGTCCACCCATTGTACAGCGCTACGGAATTTGTTGGCGCTATATAAATAATAAAATAATAATAATATATATATATATATATATATATATATATATATATACATACAAGATCCAGCGCACTCACCTATCCACTAAACAGCAACTTCAATGTTGAAATATTTTATTTGTTTGTTTTTTTTAAAAACACCTAATCTAGGCAAAAATAATGGGGGTTTAGTTACATTATTGTACCCCATCTTTGGCAGGTCCTACACTAACAGCCTAATTGCTGCTCTTATGAGATTAACCCACTTACTTGGGGAAAAAATTCCATCTGGGGCTCTCTGCAATACAAGGGGTTTAGTTACATTATATTATCATACATTGCATAAGCCTGCCACAACGTCAATGTACCCATCTTTGGCAGGTCCTTCACTATCAGCCTAATATCTGCTCTTATGAGATTAACCCACTTACTCCTTGGTTTTGCACCCCTCCCTGTCACAGGTGCCTCATCTTAGAGCCCTATTTAGCCTTGTACTGCAAAGAGCCCCAGATGGAATTTTTTCCCCAAGTAAGTGGGTTTATATAAATACACACATTTTACATATATATTTAACTATTAATTTTACATAATTATTTGATTTTATTAATTATAATTTGAGGGACCTGCCTGACAACCCAAGCAGACAGCCCAGAGAATTTAATTGGCAAGCCCCATATTTAACCCCGTGACTTTAGGTTGAAGAGGTTTTCAATCACAATTTTTTCCCCACCATAACCTTTTCGGTTTTTGATATATATATATATATATATATATATATATATATATATGTATTAAGGCCGTTTGGCCTGTATTTGTGGGAGGGGCTTAAATTAATTCACTCCCCTATATAAGGGACACCCAGGGCTGGCGCTACCTGTTAGGCGTACTAGGCAGCCGCCTAGGGCGCCCCTTGGGAAGGGGCGCCGCCAGGAGCACCGGCCCCCATCATGCTGCAGCTGCCTGAGCGCTCTGTAGAGAGCCTCAGGTGGCTGCAGCTTTGCCCGAGTGGTGCGTCCATGAGGGCTGACCGCACCGCCCGGGCACAGCCTGAGGATAGGGGCTGACAGGAGGGAAACGCTCAGCGCTCCCTCCTGTCACACCCTCACTGTAGCGTGGCCATGCCCTCTATTGGTCCGTGGGTACAGGGAGCATCTGTCTCCTGTACCCGGCCGGACTAACAGGAAGTGCACACTGAGTGAGCACTTCCTGTTAGTCCGGCCAGGTACAGGAAACAAAAGCTACCTGTACCCGCAGACCAATAGAGGGCTCGGCCACGCTACAACAATGGTAGGGAAGGGGGGGGGAGAATTGA
>OW240912.1:34753037-34986526 GCA_933207985.1 Pelobates cultripes | reverse complement strand
GGAGGGGAAAGAAATTGACAGGGTGGGGGGGGGGAATTGACAGGGAGGGAGGGGGAATGAGAGTGGGGAGGGGAGAAGAAAGCGACAACGGGGAGAAGAGAGTGACAAGGGAGGGGGGAGAAGAGAGGGACAAGCAGGGGAGAAGAGAGTGACAAGGGAGGGGGGAGAAGAGAGGGACAAGCAGGGGAGAAGAGAGTGACAAGGGAGGGGGGAGAAGAGAGGGACAAGGGGGGGAGAAGAGAGTGACAAGGGAGGAGAGGGGGGAGAAGAGATTGACATCCATCACACACACACACAATGCACCCCTTACACACAAAGATAATGCACACCTTGCACACAGAAAAACACACAATACATTACACACAGACACACACACAAGCAATGCAACCCTTACACACAATGCATCTTACACACACAGAAACACACAATGCATTCCTTACACACACTCAATACACCCCTTACACACACTCAATGCACCCCTTACAGGTGCACACACTGCATCCCGTACATACACAGAAACACACCTTGCAGCCCTTACACATACAAACACAGATTCACACAATACATTCCTTACACACATATCAGGACACCCCCCTACTCCACCCCCTGTGAACAAACTCATTGGTGGAACATGAAGGTGGACCCTGGGACCCAGACCTTGAGCTGTGTAAAGGGCCTTAAAAAATGGAGCTGCCTCCCGTTCTCCCAGAACATTGATTTTTGTGACCACAGTTACAACCAGCCTCCAGAGAGCCTGTTCTGCACCAGACCAGTGGAGCCAGACTGCAGCTAGAGCCCATCATCATCCTCATCTGGTTGTAAGTAGGCAATCTAGTATATTATTCGTGGCACTAATCTCTAGTCCCCAGAACCACTTCAGCTTAATGTAGTGGTTCTGGTGTCCGTAGCCTGTCCCTGCAGGCCTTTTAATGTAAACACGGCGTCACTGCAGCACTGGCGTTAGTTAACATGGCAGATCACATGGGTGGGGCATTGTGATATCACATGGGGGGGGCAAACTTTACTTTTGCCTAGAGCGGCAAAAATTCTTGCACCGGCCCTGGGGACACCCCTTACCTGACTCCAGATCGCGTGAGGTCAGCATCAGAATGATTTCCACTTCCGGGTCATCCAGACGCCATTTTACCTGATTACTCCATGAGGTTTTCTTTCTTTATTTAACATTAAAAACAACAACAACAAAAAAAAGAACTCATTATACATTATACAATCTTTAACATGCATTTAACAGAAATGTTACCTATAAGATTGCATTTAAGCTCTAATATCGCTATTTTGAGTTATTCATCAATACAAATTTTTACACAAAAACAAAACAAAACAAAAACCAAGAATAAAATAATTAAATACACTCTCCCCCCCTCCGCCTCTCTATCTACCTATGCCCTTCCTGTTCGTATAAACCTTCCAGGGTTCCCAGACCTTACCAAACATATGATAAGAATGTCTTACTCTAGATGATAATTCATCCATTATATAATTTTCTTGAATCTTTAATTCCACCTCTCTCATTGATGGTAAATCTAGATTTATCCAGCTAGCGGCTATACATCTACATGCGGCCAATAAAATTAAAAATATAAATTTCTGCGAATGGCAGGATATACCTGCTATTGATTTCGATAGCAGAAATATCCAAGGATTGAGTTCTATGTTTCCCTGTATTATCGCTTGAATTAGCTCCCTTATTTCCTCCCAATAGCTTTTAATCTTTGGGCAATCCCACCACATGTGTAAATATGTCCCTTGTAGGCCACATCCCCTCCAGCAAAGATCTGTCAGATTTTTTTTAATTGAAAAGTTTTTTATTGTTTTCTCAAAGCATCGGAAAAGAAAAAGGGGGGTGGGGAAAGGGGTACAGAAGGAAAAAGGGAGGGGGGGGATAAACAGTGTATTGTTACATAGCATAGAGCACAACAATTGCGGCGCATGGTCTGTTCATCCATAACATTTATACTTGACAGGTACATTTTCCTTCACTGATTGATTTGTAGGTTTGGTAGTTTCTAAGGGAAGGGGGAGAAGGGGGTAGGCTGCGTACAGCAGAATCTGTACCCGTAACCCGTGTGGTGAGGATTGGGGATACAAGGGAGTGGGGGGGGGGCCTTTCAGGCCGCCAGGTAATGCCGTCTTGTGTGTTCTAATGGGCTAGGGGCTCGTCCGCTATAACTCAGTGCATATGCCGCATTGGTTTCCAAACCAAGCTATATAATTACCTGCCTACATCATACTTGCTTATTTTGGTGGGCATGCGTGATTTAGGCATTTAAATCAATCCATGGTTTCCACGTGTCCCTAAATTTTTGTGTTTCTATACTATTTGTCATTGTCATGCTTTCGTAAATGTGGTATTGTTGTATCTTATCCCAAAGTTGGGTTTTAGAAGGGCAAATGTCTGATTTCCAATTAATGGCCAGTAGGTTCCTGGCAGCCAATAATACTATGGCACACTTCTGTTTCTGCGCCTTAGTGAGATTGTTGGGGAATAGGAGCAATAGGTACGTTTGTGGAGTTTTAGGTAGGGTCGGTATATCCAGTTTGAGTAGTGTGTTGCGGACCTCTGCCCATAAGGGTTGAATTCCCAGACAAGACCACCAAATATGTAACAATGAACCTACTTCCCGTGAGCACCTCCAACACATAGGGGAGACTGTGGGATATATTCTGTGAAGTTTCTGTGGGGTCATGTACCACCTGTATAATAATTTTCTGTGTGCTTCTATATGTGTGTAACACTTTGTGAGTTTAGATAAGTCGTTGGCAGCTCGTACCCAGTCTGCGTCGGGTATCTCTAGGGAGCAATCGGCTTCCCATCTCGTTTTGCATAACGGGGTTTGGTTTGGTTGTGTGTCATTCCACATCCTATAGCATAGGGATATGGCTTTTTGTTTACTAGGTGTGGTCCAGCACCTGTTGAGGATGGTTATCGTTGTTACTAGTGTGTCTTGAGGTTTGGTGTGGTGTAACTGTACATGTGTCATTATGATTCCCTTGATTCTTAGGTAGGTGAATAGTTCTTTGGATGGCAATTGCCATTTAGTTTGTAGGTCCATGAATTGTACTACCTTACTGTTGTCTACAATTTGGTGAATATGGGTAATTCCTGCATTGCTCCACTTCGTTAGTGGAAGGTTGGGGGATATGGCCTTTAGGGCTGTTAGTGGGGCCTGGGCATGGAAGACAGTTTTGCAGTCTTGTGCGTGCATAAATTTATCCCATACTTTAATCGTATATGTTGTGGTGGGGAACAACCTGAGTTTAGGAGGTCTGAGATGTTTGGGTGTCCACATCAAGTCTATTAAGTTGTATTCCGGTATTTGTGTCTTTTCCATGTCTACCCATTGAAGTTCTCCGGCCGGTGAGTGTAAAAGTATGCCCGTTGCCAGTGCTGTTGCTTTGTAGTACTGGTGGATATTTGGGAGGCCTGTTCCTCCTTTTGTGATGTGTGTGTGTAGTAGTGTGCTGGGTACTCTGGGTTTTTTATTGCCCCAAATAAATGAGTTGCATGTTGTTTGTAGCGTCTTAAGAATGGTTTGTGAAACTCCAATGGGCAGCATCCGAAACACGTACAATATTTTGGGTAAAATAGTCATTTTATATGCATTGATTCTCCCTAGCCAGGACAGGTGCTTTTGTGACCATTTTGACATTTCTGTTTTGCATTGTTGTGGTAGTGTCTGGTAATTGTGTTTTATTATTGCAGCAATGGACGTCCCTATTTTTATGCCTAGATACGTAAGGGAGGTGGACCTCCAGTCGAATTGATATTCATCTTTCATACTTTGTTGTTTCTCTCGTGGCATGTGTAATGGTAATGCTTGGGTCTTATCTTGGTTGAGTTTGTAGTGGGATACCTGACCAAATTCCTGGAGAGTGTGCATGAGGTGCGGGAGGGAGTGTTCTGGGTTTTCCAATGACACCAGTACGTCGTCTGCGAACAGCGACAGTTTGTGTTCTTTGCCTAGTACCTCGATCCCTTTAATATTCGGATGTGTTCGTATTTTTAGTGCTAGTGGTTCCAACGAGAGGATGTATAGGAGGGGGGACAGAGGGCACCCTTGGCGTGTTCCATTAGTGATGGGGAATTTGTCTGAGATGAACCCCCCGTTTGATACCCTGGCCGCTGGGCTACTGTAAAGTGCATTTATACCTTTGATCGTCTCGTCCGGGAAGCCGTATTTTCCCAGTACTTTCGACATGTATGCCCAGTTTAGGCGGTCGAAGGCCTTCTCCGCATCTAGTGCTAGGAGAAGGCCCTCGGTCGCCCGTCCCTCCGTTGCTGCTAGTATGGTCAGTATCTTACGGGTGTTGTCCGAGCCTTGACGACCTCGGATGAATCCGGACTGGTCGTTATGTACCAGTTGGCTAAGGATTGGGGCCAGTCTGTTGCTCAGGATTTTAGCGTATATTTTGGCATCGCTATTTAATAAAGATATGGGTCTAAAATTTTTGCATATTGTAGGTGATTTTCCAGGTTTAGGCAGAGTGGAGATATGCGCCAGGAGTGTTTCAGTGGGGAGAGCTCCCTGCTCTGCGCATTGTTGGTACAACGTGAGTAAGTGTGGGGCGAGATTGTGTGTGAACGTTTTATAATACTTATTGGTAAGACCATCTGGGCCTGGGGCTTTGTTCGATGGTAGGTTTGTTATAACCTGCTCAATTTCAGTTAGTGTTATGGGTTGTTGCAGGGACAGTTTTGCGGTTGGTGTAAGGGAGGGTAGGTGTATGTCGGCCAGGAACCTGTCAATGTCTGCTGAGGTGGGTACGTTGGTAGTTTGGTCTTCTTTGAGATTATACAATTTATGGTAATACTCTGCGAACGTGTTAACGATTGTACGAGGGTCAATTATTTTTTGACCTTTGTTTCCTTTGAGGTAGGCAATCCTGGAGGCGTATGTTTTTTGTTTAAGCTGAGCTGCTAGCGTAGCTCCAGCTTTGTTTCCTGACATGAAGAATTTATGTTTAAATTTTTGTAAAAAATATGTGGTTTTAGCCAGTTCGATATCTCTTAGTTTAGTTTGTAATTGCAGCAATTTGTGATGTGTGTCCTTGGTGGGTGAGTGTTTGTTCTTATGTGTCAGGGATTTAATTTCGGTCATGAGAGTCATGTATTGTGCTCGTCGGGAACGTTGGATTTGGGTTGCGTGTTTAATGAAACTGCCCCTAATAACTGCTTTGTGTGCTAGCCAGGTATAGGTAGGATTTATGTCTGTCCTGGTGTTGTCCGCAAAGTAATTTTGAAGGTCTGATTTGATCTGATCCACTACTTGTGGGTTGGCGAGTAGGGATTCATTTAGTCTCCAGGTGGTCTGGCTGTTGGTGGGGAATCTGTCCTCCAGTGTCATCGTTATAGGGGCGTGGTCTGACCATGTAATAGTGCCAATTTCTGTGTGTAATACTTTCGGTAGGGACGTTGCTTTAATTAGAAACCTGTCGATTCGTGAGTAGCTATTGTGTGCATGGGTATGGCATGTATAGTCCACGTCTGTGGGATGTGTCATCCTCCAGGGGTCTACATAGTCATGAGTGTTTAAGGTGTTACAGATTCGCTGTGACTGTATGTGCCGTCGTTTAGATGTTGTGTGTGATACAGTTTCCGAGGTAGAGGAATCTTTGGTACTATCTAGGAGAAAATTGGTATCACCTCCAAGTATTACCTCTCCAAAACTATACACTTTCAGCAATGCAAATACATGTGATAGAAAAGGTTCTTGGTTTTCATTGGGCCCGTAGATGTTCATTAATGTAAAGGGGCTGTTATTTATATGGCATTGGAGAATGAGGTACCTGCCTTTACTGTCACTAATTTTGCGCACTAGTTCAAATGTAAGAGATTTGCTCACTAGGATAGAGACTCCTCTCTTCTTTTTGGCGTAGCAAGAGTGGTAGTCTGTTGGGTACCAGCGTGAGTTGAACCTGGGTTGGGAGCCCCATTTAAAGTGGGTTTCCTGAAAGAAGGCTATTTGCGCCTTCTGTTTTCTGGCCTCTAGCAGTGCCAGTCGCCGTTTATTTGGCGAGTTTAAGCCCTTCGTGTTGAGGGACAGTATTGTAAGCGGCATTTTGCCAGTAAAGATGGGTGAGTGAGTTTGGAAGATTATCCTCTAGTTCAGTGGTATCACTTTGGTTCAGGTTATGTTATCTCTGGGTATTGATCAAAGGGTGATGGGTAGGAATGGGTGGGGGGTAGAACAAGAACTATATACAAATCCTGTTAGCCAAATGGCACAGTGCAGTGGTCTGCAAACAGGTATGATGTGGCTCTTAGTGTAAGCCTTACGGGGGGTTGTAGGCGGTAGTACAGATGTTTCTAAGCGGTTTATGGGAATTATGTTCTACCACAGGTATATGTTAATCAGAATAACTGAGTGTGTAAAGAAGCAACTACCTGCTCGGACTTCTCCTGTGGTCTGACCACTGAGGTGGTTATCAAACAATTTAACAAAACTACCTAAGTAGCATCCGCCTATTGTGGGCTCACGGCTGTGGACACATTGTAGGTGAAGACAGCCGCGGGTCACTTAGGGGGGTTGGTATGCAAACAGTCTCAATATAGCATGCTGGAATACATATCTGGGAGACTTCATTGGTGGTCTGTAGGCTTGTTCTTAGGCGAGCCGGTAGGCATCCTGTCCGGAACTCTCGTGTTCATCTCGTGCCAGGGGACATTATGCCAGTCTCTATTAAGTTTCCTAGGCGGTGAGGCTGTGGGTGATCTGGGGTTGGGTGGTTGGTGGATAGGTATGTCCCATTCTTTAAGCAGCCGTATGCCATCTTGTGGTGTGAAGATAATTCGGTCTGCTCCATTTCTTTTAAGTATGAGCTTCGCCGGGAATCCCCACTTGTAAGGTATGGCGGCGTCGCGGAGTGCTGTGGTGATGGGAGCGAATGACCTCCTCTTGGACATCGTCGTAGCAGAGAGATCTATAAATAATTTGATGTCTGTGTATGGAGCTGGAAGTGGAGTAGCGGCTCTGGAGGCCTGCATTAGTTGTTCTTTCACTGTGTAGAAGTGTACCCTCGTGATAACATCTCTCGGGGTTGAGGGTGATAGGTGTCTGGGTTTAGGCAACCGGTGAGTGCGGTCTAGGCGGAGGTCCGAGGCCTCTAGCGTAGGGATCAGTGCTCCGAACATGTTTTGGACAAACGTAGGTAGCTCTTGTGTACTTATGCTTTCGGGCACTCCTCTCAGTCTTATATTGTTCCGCCGGTCCCTGTCCTCGTTATCTGCTATCTTACCCTCTAGGTAAGACACTTTCTGTTGCAGTGTAGTGTGTGCCTCTGCTAACACGTTATGTGCTTCCAGCATCCCGTCTGTTTTCTCCTCTAGGTGTGCAGTCCTGTCTCCTAGGGCCTGTATGTCTGCCCTGATATCGGACGCCATTTTGGAGAAATCTGATTTCAGGCTGGTTTGTAATGATCGCAGCATGTTGCCCACCGATGCATCTGTGGCCGGTTGTGATGTTGGGGTGTTTGGTATGTCATGGCCGTCCCTGGTATCTTGATCGGATATAGGGGAGTTTGGGTCTCCGTCGCCATCTTGGTCGCTGTAATGCACCATTTTTAGGTGCGAGTGTAAGGTTTTTTGTTTTAGCTTCTTACTTGATTTTGTAGCCATATTCTTCCCCTGCGACTCGGGCGGTTTGCGGTCGTGCTGGTGTGCCTTTCAAGCTGTGAAACACGCTGTTCAGCCCTCGGTATGGCGGAGCTCACTTTCTATGCGACTGCTTCCATGCGGTGTTCGGCCACGCCCCCCCGATCTGTCAGATTTTTACCTATTTTGTACAAAAAAACAGGGGTCACATGCCACCTAAATAATATCTTAAACATCTGTTCCTGCGAGATTACACAAATCGATATTTTAGATGCTGTTTCCCAGATATCTATCCAAGGTTTTCTAAGATGAGCTGTGTCAGGAATCCAGCCACAGGCTTTTCCGGCCTACCACCTTCTTTCTTCAATCCATCGCTGTGGATGGTGTCCAAGTGTCTCACAAACCGTAAGTCGACCTACCCGTTATGCCAGGCATCAGTCCCACGGCACCATGCACGGGTAAGGTCCTCACTTTATTGCTTCATTTTGTCTAAGTCTGTTCTAAAACCATTGCATGTTTATGCATATCATTCGTTTAAACTCACTTGTTTATATCTGTCTCTGGCTCATTTCGAGCATACGGGAACACATTCTGTTTCAATTGCCTAAACATACTAGGCAATTCTGTGCGTGCATTTCGAATCTCACTGCTCGTTTCATTTTGTTTCCCTGACATACCAGGCTCACGGTTCATGCAATTTTCTACCAAACGGGAACTAGTTCATGCATTTACTACTGTACTACACACACGTTTCTTGCGTTTACAACCCACGAACAGAACTTTGGTTTGTTACAATGACTGTTATTAAGCTATTATGTTCACATATTGTATATTGTCAAACGGGCACTGTTCGTTTCCCTGTCATACAACTATTATGCTGGGGCATAGCTCATGAACAATGTTTCACATAAACCACACTGACCCCTACAGGTTACTCTCAAAATCTCACGTTAACCTTGCATTCGGATTAAAGGGTATTTTTACCATACAATCAGCATTTCTAACCCCTACTGGTCAACAGCAAAACTGTCTTCACATGTCATATACAATTTACCAGCCAATATAAATTACACATAAGATTGTTTTAAACATAACCATAAATTAAACTCCAGCACGGGCTCAGCTTCAGGTTTAATTCACAATAATTTACATTTCACATCAAGACCAACAGTGGTTCTATCAACACTGCCACCTACAGGTCTATCAAGTACATTGACAATTTCCATGGGGTTTTACAAACACCAAAACACTGACCCCTACAGGTCAACAGACAAACATTTCACATACCAATCAGTATCCAACTACACTGCCACCTATAGGGCACTCAGCAGATCTCCAGTGCACTTGCATTTTGCAACACCATGTTCACTGACCCCTACCATGCAATAAGACATAGAACAATTCACATAGCAAGTAGTATATCAACATCTGGTATAAATGCATATATTATTACACAGTAGCAGACGCATCTGTATATACGTAACTGGTAATATAGTTTGCATACATTTTTCACAACACGCTGCTCACACAACAGATTTTCACCTAGCAAAGGGACATACAACTTACAAGGTGGAGACAGACCACTTTTTTACTTGTACATACGGCACTTAATGGATTAAGATTGATACATATTTAAACAGTATGGCTACGATATTTAATATTTACACATCACGGCACTTTACTTTTCACATATACTGTACGTATTAAGATAAGCTTGGTCTATGCCATATTTCCTTATGCCATACGGTTTTATCCATTCAGGTTACAGTTACTACTAAAAAAACCCTATACGGATTGTCAGGTTCAATACCATACTACCAGGTACATACACCTGCTCACGTAGTTATCCATCTCTTACCTTCACTGGAATAGTAATAGCGTACTGGCAATTAGGATTCTAGGGCCCAATAGGTATTACCCCTTTTTTTCTCTGCATTATGCTTTGGTTAGTGGTCCCGCGAGGCCAACGCCCGCCTCACACTTGGAGGCATACACCCCTCGGGCCATTCGTGAGCTAGCCGCCTCGCATTGTATCATAGAGAGGGCCTCACCTGTCACTCCCCTTCCTATTTTCTGGTTACTGTCACCGAGAGGCAAACATCCTGCCACAACGTTCGGTGGCCACACAAAATCCCCTCACGCCAAGCATAGATAGAGCCTCTCAAGCCACTTGGCAACTAGCAGGGCCTCACCAGTCACCAAAAAAAACAAAAACAAAAAACACCAAGCCTAATTGTTTCGCCTTACGGCTTAGCTAGCAAGCCAGTACAAGACTCTTGGGTACAACTAATAATTGCAATCTTTATTGTTATTTAAGTATTTCTCAAAAAGATGGTGAAGAATCACCTCTTCCTAGCACCCCGGCTAGAATTGATACACCTTCAAGCAGAGGAGATGTTGCTAGTCCAGCAGCAATCAGATCCTGGACGATCTGATTACCACCGACCTAAGGAGGCGACAAATCCCCTACCCTGACACAGCAAGGAAAGCAGAGTTATTTAAACTCCTCCATACATCAACAGACAACACGGAGGCAGGGGAAGGCCCAGCAACACCAACTCGGGTGACACCCAGGCCATGCTAGCCTCACTCATAAACTCATGAGCCAAAAAATTTACGACAGACTGGCAATCTCGAGTCGGTCACCACAGCCCTCACAAGGCTGGGCCTCACGCTACTCTACAACCAGCACCAACCGAAACTCGGTTACCTGGTACAATCAATTCTTATGACACACAAGATGTTAACCCTGCACGTATGATCCCAGCACATTGGGGAAACAAGGCATACATATGTATGATGATGTATCTGTGATGGTCAGATTCAGAGATTCTAGGTAAATCAGGAACTGACCATCCCTTGGTTGTGTTGGCATTTGGAATATGTAGAGATGTTTATTTGTGCAGGTACCCATACAGAAGGGATTTTGTCCCAAACAAACGGACGAGCACTCTCAGGCTCCAGGTACCAGCACCTCTGAACTACCAGAGACAATTGGTATGAGTAGTTGCATTGCATATAGACTGTTGCATATATGTTCAAATGGTTCAGGGCACATGACAAACCATGTGTCCCAATACAACTTACAAATAACGTACTCACCATCTGTACACACCAATGCATTTTCAACACTACTGACTCATCACCCTTCCAGACTTGTAGTAGATTTACTAAATCTCTGGAGCTTAAAAGGGCTCCCATACAGGTATCATAAATACACCTTTAAGGAATATAGCATGCCCTCACTTATAGTCAGCACAACAGAACCATCGGCTGTAAACACACTCATAGCCAAGATTTGCAGAGGGGTTTTTACTTGGGTTTTCCAATCTCCACCATTTACAGTATGGCGCCAAACACAAACACATTGGTATTGTCACAAGGAAATCTTCCCTTAAACAAGACTAACCATAGCCTTATTGGCACCACACACCTCCGCTACCCCAAGTCTCAACTCCCTCATACCCTCCAAGGAGTTTCCTTACTATATAATACCATTGATCTACCTTTACAGCAATCACTCAAGCATGGTTTGAAGCTTGGTTAAGTAAGACCAATATCATCAACGCAGTAAACGGTTACCATCTACCCTACACACTGGCACTTACATGGCATAAAATGGGCAATCCTTTCCCCGCTCAACTTTCGGGCTACAGATTAGCCTACTTTCAATATTTGCAGATACTCTGTACTTTCCCCTTTTTTCCACACTTCCAACATGACGATCAGAGGATGTCCCTAGACACCCCAGCAACAGCAGACCTGCACATGGGGGGGAATTTCTTAACCACTTGGCATGGTAAAAGCATGTTCCTTCCAGGATTGTCTGACACTTCTCCAACCAGATGGTTTGGCAGCGATCTACCGGGAACGATTGCTTTGGAGCTGTTGTCCATGGCATCCAGGTTTGGAAATTTTTCCACCACCTCAGCCCCTTTGTGGGATCTACCCCATTGTAGCAGCTGCTGTGGCATGGGTTAAATCATGGTCAGGGTCATCAATCCGTTGTTACTCAAACAACTAAGCACATGTCATATCATCAATAAACGCCACTCATCATCCATACGATTATGATATTTCTGGGGAACTCACTTGGTTGGCCACTAATCACATTTCTTTTACTTTCATGTACCATGCGGGGTGTGATAAAGTGAAGGCAGATAGGCCTTCTAACCCCAGGGGAAGTACGTGTAGTTTGTTTGTTGCACAACACAAAGCTTTGTTTAGTTATGGGCCCCTGGGGTGGAGCATTTGGAGAGAAGGGTGGGCCAATGCTCCACTCCACAGTTTAGTGGTTTTCTGGGGAGACATAGATCCAGGCCAGGGTATTTTGGACCGTCTCCAACCCACTGCTCAGCTGCAGTTAATGAGCTGTTGCAGTGGGAATAAACCCCTCCCTGCTAGGCAGGTAAAGGGGGGCAATTGCTGTCTTCCTCCCAGGAAGCAGGTAGGAGAGAGGCTGTTCTCTCCAGATAGAGAGTCAAGGAGACTAGGCACTGGGAGTGCAGAAAGGAAGCAGTCAAGGCTGGCTTGGAGCACTGGGAGTGCAGGAGGAAGCAGTCAAGGCTGGCTTGGAGCACTGGGAGTGCAGAAAGGAAAGCAGTCAGGGCAAGGCTGGCTTGGAGCACTGGGAGTGGAGAAAGAAAAGCAACAGGCTAGCTAGCAGAGTGTTGCTATCTAATAAGGTTGGTGCAATATGTTTTTGTTAGTTTAACCCTGATAGAGAGGGATATTCAAAGTGAGTCAGTGCTCAGACGAGCTAGGTTTTTGTTTAAAGGGAAACCTGTTATATTTATGTTTTCATTTGCTGCTGCCTCATATGTAAACTTACAAATAAAGTGCCTGGAATGAAGTTGCATTAAAAGACTGTGCATGTTTTTGCCCTAGAGGACCTGCTGACAAGGATCACAGGGGGTATACATCCCTGCTGACAATTGTCTCATTTATATTCCAGGCATGTTCATCATACGCTTCCTACAGCCGCCCATACAGTCACGGCCACTCTTTCGTTCCAGAGACAAAATCATGGATTAGACCTACTCATGCAGCATAGCATGCACTATCCCACCTAGCACTTTCGTCCCATACTTGTAGAACGCATAACACAGCTTTTCACCTGGCTTAAAGAATCTCATTGGAACACCTGTGTCATAACATTTCTACTAGGTTTTGCTTCTATTTGCCACCTTAAACTAAAACTATCTCACACACCATTAATTATATATTTTACAGGCATTCAACAGCACAGGATAACCTATGGCCAAAACTACCATAACTATCATACCAGACAAGAATATACTCAGAGGTTTTCAAGAATCCTGTTACGGTACCTCCAGTAATAAAGGCACAAACCGCCGTTTAGTGAATGCTCCCCGTTCGCAATAATGTAGGCTGGTAGCGTGTATAGTAAAACCATGCGAACCGCCAGCTAGGGAACACTCCAAAGTCCCGAACGGTACCTGTACGGCTATTTCCCTTCGCGAGCTCCAAATCCACGAACTGCCAATATTAGCCGAACGCTAATACCTCCCAAGCGGCAAAGAATTCCAATAAGCAGTCTCTAAGCGCCGGTAATAAAATCCCCCCAATAACGAGACCAAGCTCCGCTTTGAGGGTAAAACACGAACTGATTTACTGTGGGCTACCTGCCCGGTATTTATGCAGGTCTCCCACTTGGTGGACACTCCCCTAGGGGACCAAATGGGAGACTGAAAGTACAGAGGGACATGGGGACATTTTGGACATACATCCCCACAATATTCCCAGCATGCAGTACAGTTCCCTCCCCTCTGCTCGGGGGATAATTGGGAAGTAACTCAATTATCTCCCCGGGCAGAGGCAATCGCCATTTTAAACACAAGTCACAAAAACACATGAAAATCCATAACTCCATAACTGCCGAACATACTACATTCGTATCACGTATCCCCAGATAGCCTGGATCTGAGTGCACATTATTGGAGAATAGTGCTCAGATCCCATTCGCATAGTTCAATCGCCATGGAGTCCAAGTCTCTTTCGGTTCTTCTGTATGCGATTGACTCCATGGGACGGCTATCTGGGTTAAGTCCATTCGTGTGGTTGAATCTCCCGAACAGCTGGCATTCGCATACTTTTGTCGATTGAGAAGGGGAGGTCGACGGCTTCAGCGGTGTTCGGCTGAAAAAGTGTCCGTTTTCAGATCCATGAAATAATCGTCGAACACCGCTGGTCTTTCGCATGGACAAAATGGCCGCCGCCTCGTGGTCGACATACGAACGACGACCACCCGGCATTCGGTTTTAATTGAGAAGTGTCTGTGGTTAACCGCAACGTTCTAATTGGGATCAATAGGTTAACCAGTAGCACACTTCTCTTCTGGGTGGCCGTCCGTTCGGTAGTTTCGTTCGACAAAACCGACATTCCCTTAAATAAAGCATACGAATGGGGAAATTCATGTAACCGGCAAAACAGGCGAACAAAGCAGTTATAATCCAGACAGATGGGTCTGTCACAAATCCATTCCCCCATGTTCCTCTCAGAGATTACCAATAGCCATCCAACTTTTCCATCCTTATCGGACCTATTAGATCTATAACCATTCAATGATACTACAAAGTCGGCCATTACCAGCCATGCACACTGCCTTCTATGCCTTTCTCAGGCCAAAGATGGGGTACATTGACGTTGTGGCAGGCTTATGCACTGTATGATCATATAATGTAACTAAACCCCCATTATTTTTGCCTAGATTAGGTGTTTTAAAAAAACAAACAAATAAAATCTTTCAACATTGAAGTTGCTGTTTAGTGGATAGGTGAGTGCGCTGGATCTTGTGTATTGTATTATTTGGCCCCCAGCAGCACCCCCATTTATGCATGTTAAGGTGAGTGCAGCCAACCCCCTCTTGTTTTATATATATTTGGGAGTCTAGCCAACTCCTTGGTTTTGCACCCCTCCCTGTCACAGGTGCCTCATCCCAGGGCCCTATTTAGCCTTGTACTGCAGAGAGCCCCAGATGGAATTTCTTTCCCCAAGTAGGTTAATCTCATAAGAGCAGATATTAGGCTGTTAGTGTAGGACCTGCCAAAGATGGGGTACATTGACGTTGTGGCAGGCTTATGCACTGTATGATCATATAATGTAACTAAACCCCCATTATTTTTGCCTAGATTAGGTGTTTTTAAAAAAAAACAAATAAAATCTTTCAACATTGAAGTTGCTGTTTAGTGGATAGGTGAGTGCGCTGGATCTTGTGTATTATATATATCAAAAACCAAAACGGTTATGGTGGAGTAAAAATTGTGATTGAAAACCCCTTCCACCTAAAGTCTGTGGATAGTTAATACAATGTTAAACAAAAATCTGCACACCAGTCAATCCATAAGACTTGCTTTTCCCACAGAAATCACAAAAATAACAACATGACAGGAGGATTCATATTTTGCATAATTTATCTTTACTAGCTCCACACAGCAGCAAAGAAACACATAGAAAAAAAGAACCAATCACAAGAGAGTAGGATGTACATGAGGTGTAATGACCTAATCACTTCCTCTTTCTTTGCTGCTCCATCAAGCAGACAGGTCAGAGTATTACTCTTCTCCATTATTTGTATTTTTATTGCCTCTTTGGGGCTTTTTTGGGATTGTATTTCAATAGGCTTTATTTGTTTTGCTATGCTTCCATTTTATGGGCATCTGTTTTTTTTTTCTATAATATTTTAACTTTTACCTTATTCTGGGTGCTTGGCCCTCTCCCCTCCTTAGATTTTGGGCCTTGCTGGGGCTTGTTCCATACCCTTCTGCTGGTTCTGTTGGTTTGGGCTTGTTCCCCTTCCCTCTGTTTCTCCAGTAATCCTGGCACGACCAGGGCCTTTTCCCCCCTGCTGTGCCCCACTATTGAGTTTGGTGCCGGCCGGACTCACGGCGCCTTGCGATTGAGCTGTGGCAGCCATCTTTAATCTTGCATCTCATGAGATTGAGGGCATCCATCTTGCTTCACCCACGCACCGCGATCGAGCTGCGGTGACCATCTTTAATCTCATGTCTCATAAGATTGAGGGTGGCCATCTTGCTACACCCGCGCAACATGATTTTGGCACTTGGGAGTAGCTTTGGGAGAGGCCTTACACAGCCTCTCACAGCTCCAGCGGCTCTGACACAGGTGTTGAATCCCAAGGTTCGAATCCAGGTACAGGTAAGTAATCTTCTGTACTATACAGTAATTACAGGATTATGTTGTATTACTTCAGTTATATTAGAGGTTTAAAGGGATATTGCCCTTAACCTCAGATTAACTGTTAGAGCACATATTAGTGCTCTCTATCAGGACGGTGACATGCACACTCTAGAGTTCATATCCTGTACAGGTCTTTACTACTATTGCAGCTGGGTATATCTCTTTAAGCATGTAAAGATTGTGAAAACTCTCCATAATCTCGTTGTTCAGCGAATAACACCGCCTTGGCCGTTCCGCTGTGACAGAGTCAACCTTGTTTCCTGGACCTTCCGGGACTGACTGGTGAGGATCTCCTCCTTCTACATTCATATCCTACTATTCTCATGGACCTAAAGGGGAACCTACATCTCCTGTTCACCTGGACTCTTTCTAGGGTTCTTGGCAAATCGGCGGACAATCGCAGGCTGCAACGGACCTCTTAGGAGTCTCTTGGGCCCCAGGAACATGACAATGCTACCTCTCCATCTGGGTGTACCCAGTCTGATTGGTGTTAGGAACAGAACAGAACCTTGATCTATTATGGTGGTTTCGACGGCTCAACGGCCCGTGTCCTGGTCAAGGATCTTCTTGTGTACCAACTACACAATGACATCCACCTCCGGCTTATGGAATGTGGAGGTCCTTCTCCATATTTCTACGGGACTGGGTATCTACTGATGGACCTTATGCTTGGTCTGGTGGCTTTCCGTCAGGTTCCGGATGTTTGCGCGTTTGATAGGGTTGTTTTTCCCTTAGCCCTGATGTGCCAGGTCTCTCGTAGCACTTTTGCATTGTTCATTAGTTTTCTATTCTTTTCTCAGCGTTAAAATACTTAGCCTCCTGTCATGTTGTAAAATTGAAGATTATACTAGCTTTAGTGTACTAATAATTTTAATTTTAGTAATGACAGGAGGCGAGTATTCGAGCTTTGGTAGCCCACCCTTTCTGTTCGTTTTCTTTATATGTGTCACTGGTCTAAGGTAGGTTGGGCTCTTCATGTTTTGTGTTTACAATGATGATTTTATTTCCATTGGTAAGCAATTGTCATTGGAGTTTTATATAGTTATTTAGTTATGAGATTTTAATACACAATTTCCTACTATGGCAAAATGTATACGGTACATTATTTGGATTTCCACGTTCATGACTATGTATCTAAACTAGAGTTGAGCGGACACCTGGATGTTCGGGTTTGCCGGGTTTGGCCGAACTGGGGCAGTAGGTCCCCACTTATTCTTATTTAGGGCTCCCACCCGCCGCTCAGGGGTGGGGGCCGGGGCGAGGACCCGCCGCTTAGGGGTGGGGGCCGGGGGGAGGACAGAAGGTCCCCCCTTTATTCTTATTTATGGCCCCCACCCACGGCTCACTTGTGGGGGTCGGGGGGGAGGACAGTAGGCCCTCCATTATTCTTATTTAGGGCCCCCACCCACCGCTTAGGGGTGGAGGCTGGGGGAGGAGAATAGTTCCCCCACGATTGTTATTTAGGGCCCCCACCCGCCGCACAGGGGTGGGGGCCGGTGGGAGGACAGTAGGTCCCCCCACATTCTTATTTTGGGTCCCCACCCACCACTCAGTAGTGGGGTCCGGCGAGGGTGGGGTACTAGGGTTTTTTTTTAATAGTGTGCATCCATAGGCTGCTCACTGTTTAGTAGACATGCCCCTACTAGCGGTATAGCGAGTAGGGGCATTCAGGAGGTTTTAATCTCCCTTATGCTATTTTAAGGGTTATATTGACCCCCATGGAGTAAGGGGGGACAAGAGGGGTTAGGAAGTGGTGGGGAGCCCTGCTCCCTGACGCTTCTATCTTTACATATTACAAGGAGGGAGCTGCGCACCGGTAGCTCCCTCCTTGTAATAAACGGAACAAACAAACGAACAATGACGAATGAATGAATAGATGAAATTCCCGTTCGCATGCCCAAGTGTTTAACTGGGCATGTGCGGGAATCTCACCGCACTATCTAGTGTGGGCAGATGACGTGTACCAAAGGGACTTCATTTACCCACACAAAGATGGCGTCGCCCTGAATATAGATCAGGGCAGAAAAACAAGTATCAAAATAGGGGCCGAACACTGAACTCGAACCCGAACTGTTACTGAAATGTCCGGGTTCTGGTTCGGGGTAAAAAAATCGTAATGTTCGGTATGAACCCGAACTTTACAGTTCGGGTTCGCTCAACTCTAATCTAAACCTGTTACACAATCTCTTTGCAGTATGATTCGTCACTGAAGACATTGGTTGTTCATGTGACATTCTCTGGAGGTTTACTACTTTGGATTTTGTTTCGTCCCTGAAAACAATTTGGTTGTTTGTGTGGAATTCATGAGGAAGTTTGCTTCTTCGGATGTTCGATTTAGGAGTTACTACTATTGCTTGTTATGTGTTTGCTTCTGCTTGATGTTGCTTTCTGAAAGAGGAAGTGGTTAGGTCATTACACCTCATGTACATCCTACTTTTGCAGGCACCCTGTAATTTCCAATTACGATCATATATAAAGAAACCACCCATCCTGAAAGGAGAGAAGCAACTGAGGAAGCCTTTGTAGAAGGCAAAACGCGTATTGCTACCCAATGTGGACTCTGTTTCTAAGAGATTTTTATCTGTACTTCTTTTTAATTTTAATTTCATTAAAATATTATGTTTTAACCTCCACACTGCTTGAGTGGATCGTTTAAAGCAGCTAGAGGATGGAACAACAGCCACTTGTTGTGAGTGGGATCCCTCACAATTATCCCACAGGCATTAATATTGAGCCATATTCATCTGGCTCTTTCCTTGTGAGTACCTAATCACGAAACTGCTATTTAGTTACCCATGTACTTTATGATGTTGCACTAGGTTCGTGTCAATACTTTTGTTTTCACAGTGCATTCTACTGTACACTTGTACATCATTTTATATTCTTTACCCGAGAACCAACTATACTCCACCTATTGTGTATGTATATGTGATTTGCTTTTGTGTGGGTAGAGAGGTTACCACAAAGGTATTTTGAGTAACTTGGTAATTATTTGGGTTGCACACTTAGACTCTGTATTTCATATTTTTCAAAATATAACCCAAAGTAGAGAACAGTAATCATTTTATTAAAACAATGTGTTACAGTAGGAGTCAAAATCACCATTTGATTTCTGTAAAATTTTCATTTTTTTGTGTTGACAAGTATTCACAAAGTTCTATAATAAAATAATACAATATTTAAACAGAAAATGTGCAATTTCATTGATCTGCCTATATTTGTACTAAGCAATTACATGACTAGTTCCATAACAAAGAATGCATTGACTTATTCAAACATACAATAAATGATCAACATGCAGATAGATGGTAGGCCTATACCCAAAAGTTTCAAACAAATTAAACATACAGATGATTGCTAGGTTCCGTAAAATGCAATGTTCTGTTTGTTACTAAAATTAGCTTTTAGCCATAAGTCCAAGTAACAAGGACAATATATGTTATAAGGCTTCATGAAAGTGTCTAAATAAACTGTAGTGGCAAGTAAAATACTAATAGTGATGCATGGAATCTAAAAACATATAACACGTACAAAAATAACTTACTGTAAAAAAATAAACATATTTTCATAAACAAACTACAAAAATCCATAATAGGTCCATAGAAATTGAAAAATATTCCAACATACTGCAAGTGTTTGTCAGGTCCAATCAGCACACAAGTCACAAGAATTGTCTTTACAAGACACACAAAATCCAGTTACTGAGCAACAGTGTCTTTGTAAGGAAAACTTGAAAAGGCAAATAAAAAAGCTTGAAAAATGCATTGCAATATCATATCAGTGATGACAAAAAGCATCTTTCAGACAGTCAGTCAAGCAATGCAAGTCTTGTTCTCTTTTCTTCTCTACTGACGATTTTTAACCATTCACAGAAACTGTTCCCAATATGTTGCTGTAAGAGTTTATAGGTATTTGTCTTCTGCTGGCATTGTAAGAAACTCTAGTTTTTGTTCATATCTAAGGCAACCTTTCTAATTAAAAAATATTTAATTTTTTTGGCAGTAGTATCAAACTGTTTATTACACATATTTGGACTATTTTATAACAAACAAATTTTAAAACATTTTGTTTGAGTTGGTAACTGACAAAAGCATTATGCCAACATTATACGATGTCTAAACAACACAATTTGTAGGGTAACTATTTCATTTGCATACCTAATGGGAAAATATTATAGATTTCTGATTTTTTTTTGTCTAAAAAAAGCAGAAGGAGAAGAAACCTAGAAATGTATTTCTAAATGTGTCAAATCAGAAGCAATTAAGTTAATATGCATTTTTTGGATAATTATCCAAATGCTATATTTGGTATGACATTCAGACCTTGTTTTTAACAGACATGGAATTACTTGGAATCACATACATACAATAGGTACATTTATCTAAAACAGAACAAAAAACAAGTTGCAAGAGAGTGCTGAGAATGGACAACAGCTCAATTAACTTGCCCTTCGGTGGGTCCCTGCTCAGTTATCAAGCTGGTTTTAGCTCATATTATGCCATTACAAAAAGAACCAGGTTCATTTGCATATCAGACTGATTTCACCCAAAAGTACAGAACAGAACCAAAATGCAGGTGGGCTGTCTACATGAGACATAGAGCAACCCCAGACAATCGTTTCAACCTTGTTATGCATTATCACTGAGGTATAGCTGATTATACCCCTCTAGGCACTGTGTGCAAGGGGGCCACCTCTGGATAACCCTTTAAACTTGAGGAGAGCAAAAAACAAGTTGCAAGAGAGTGCTGAGAATGGACAACGCTCAATTAGTCTGCCCTTCAGTGTGTCCCCATTTAGTTCTGAAGCTGGTTTTAGCTCATCTTGTGCCATTACAAAAAGAACCAGAACCATTTGCATATCAGACTGATCCCACCCAAAAGGGAAGAACAGATCCAAAATGTAGGCCAGCTCTCTCTGCACAAGGTATACAGCAATCCCAGATGATCGTTTCAACCTTTAATTTACTGATTGTGATTTAAAAAATTTTATAGAGTAGAGTGTCCCTTTAACTCTCTTGGGTTTATGTGTTTCCTATTTAACTATTCAAAACCACTTAACCAAAGAAATGTTAAATGGACACTATATTCACCAGAACAACTACAGCTTATTGAATTTGTTCTAGTGAGTAGAATCATTACCTTCAGGCTTTTCTGCTGTAAACACTGTCTTTTCAGAGAAAATGCAGTGTTTACATTACAGCCTAGTGAGAACTTTAATAGCTACTCTTTAGGTGGTTGTTAGACATCCTTCCTGGGTCATGGCTGCCTAAAATGCATCCAAACATTCAGTATCTCCTCCCTCTGTTTAAGCATGCATGGGATAGGCATAAGGCTATCCTATCTATAAGATAAGGCTAGGGACTAATGAAAGTTTTTAGAAAATTGGGCAAACTAGATGGGCCGAATGGTTCTTATCTGCCGTCACATTCTATGTTTCTATGTTTCTCTGCATGCAGACACTGAACTTTCCTCATAGAGATTCATTGATTCAATTCATCTCTATGAGGAGATGCTGATTGGCCAGGGCTGTGTTTGAATCATGCTGGCTCTACCCCTGATCTGCATCTTTGGAGGCAAACAGCATGCAGATCTACAGCTTTTGTCTTGAATACAGTAAGATTTTGCTATATTTATGGAGGCATGAGGGGCCCAGGGGTGCTAGATGGTGGTTTTAACACTATAGGGTCAGGAATACATATTTGTGTTCCTGACCCTATAGTAATCCTTTAATAAAAAAAATCATACATTTGTTAAATGCATAAATATGGTTTACTGTTTGGTAGGACCATATATGGCTACAGTTACAGTGTTTAACCTTTTTTAGATACATCTCTGCCAGCTATATACATCTGGATCCTGCAGTTTTATAGTATTTTTCTTCTAAAAATGTATCAACCTCTATATAACATTGGGTGTAACAGTGCGAGTGGGCTCTTGTCAAATCAGCAATCCTGGGAGTAAGTGAGTTCCGGTCTGACGTGGGTCAGAGATTGGAGGGAGGAAACAGTCTGAACCAGACTCCCTGAGCCTCTGCCAGCAGCCAGATCTGGACTCCATGGATTCCATCATCTTGCACCCAAGCGATATGGGGGAAATATGGAAATGATTACTTGTTTATGTATCTCTCTGTGTTTGTCCATGTTTATGTGTATCCATGTCAGAATGTGTATATCTGTATGTCAGTGTATGTGTGTCAGAATGTGGGTGCATCTGTTTGTGTCAGTGTGCTTTTGTGTCTGTGTCAGAATATATGTATATCTGTGTGTGTCAGTGATTTTGTGCATCTGTGTCAGAATGTGTGTGTATCTGTATGTCAGTGTGTACCTGCCCCCAACACTCGTGCTGCTCCCCTCATCACGGCGCATGAGCCAAACACTTGCATGGCCATGCTGCTAATTTCTTCAGGATGAACAGGGAAATATGTATACATACTATTTGACCCAGCAAACAGCTCCTCCTCCTGGTTTGCATGGGCCGAACATCACTGAGCCGTTCCTTCTATGTAGCGATTGAGATGCTGCTCGCTTGAGTGGCATGTCATTTATAAATTCAAAATATGTGATGTCATGTCTGCCCTTAAAGTGACCATGTCATCAAGGCAACACCGTATTCAATCAATTTAGAGTCGCAGAATTGACGTGGATAAATCAAGAAATGTTAGCCAATATCAAGTTAATGTGGGCACTTGTTCTTACCATATCATGATTTATGCCTTGATACACATTAGTGCTCATAGTAAGTCTCTCTTGATATTCTGATATATTGGCTTGTATTTGACTTTGTCTATTTCTGGTATCCTGGCCTGATTTGTTTTTGACTTTGATTAAAACTGGTATCCTGACCAGGCTTGTGTGTGTCTATGTCACGCCGCGTGAGCCAAACACTTTGCAGAGCCGTGCTGCTCCTTTCCATTCATCTGTATTTCTATATTCCTGACCTTGGCTATTTCTGACTTTGTCTTTATCTTTATTAACATCAAGTCTATCCACTCTAGCGCTGGGTAATTTGTCTATCTAGTACCTCTGTTTGTGGGATTTGCTATTCCTGTAAGTTGGGGTACACCCCATGGCAGTCAGTGTGTATATGTATCTGTGTCAGAATCTGTGTGTCTATGAGTATGTATGTCAGATTGTGTGTGCATCTGTTTGTGTCAGTGTGAATGTGTTTCTGTGACAGAATATATTTGTATGTTTGTCTGTGATTATGTGCATCTGTGTCAGAATGTGTGTGTATCTCTGTTTGTGTCGGTGTGAATGTGTATCTGTGTCAGTGTGTATGTATATGTGTGTGTCAGAATGTGTGTATCTTTGTGTGTCAATGTGTATACGTATCCATGTCGGAATGTGTGTGTATCTCTATTTGTGACACAAACTAAAGCAAAAAAACGGGAGCACTAGGCTGCCCAAGGTCAGTGGGTTAGTTTGCCACAACTCACTGTATTAAAATTAAACTTTATTAGATACTAAAAATAATTGTGTAATAAATCCATACTCAAACCAATAAGTGAAAAAATAATAGAAGTGAAAAAATGCAATAAAAACTCGTGAAAGGCTGAACAGACCTACAGGGTCAGCACTAAAAGCTGAAAATGAAGCCACCTGATTTGTGGGGAAAATTAACCCTGGTCTAACAATAGACAGCTCATATACTGTGCATTAGAGTTCAGGGAACAATGGGTGAGCCAGGCTAAGAAGAAATAAGAAGGAACTATAAGGGTACAAATACCCTCGATTATAGTGGTTGTGATACTATTAGGAGTGGCACTAAAGATATGAATATATCTAATATGTCATGAAATATACAGCTGCTGAAATACCATAAATAGTATCAAGGACGTGGAAATTATATAGCTAAACAATGTGGAAAGTCATGGACCTAACGGTCTCTAACAGATACTTGTGATGGTAACAATGTTGCTAAATGCTAGATAACTTAAGAAAACACAGAATCCAATGGGCCCTCGCTACAGTGAATTAGAGCAGCTTCATTGTAGTTGAAACAAAGCTAAACGCTGATGATCTAGTGCACTACTGTAAAGTGCAATTACCCAAATTCAGTGAAAGCATTAAGCGCTTAACAGCGCAGTCCTGGTGGTCTATCAAACGGGTCGACGAGGAGGGGAGGATAGACACCGACAGAGGGTAACAATAAAGACCTCTCCGACAATCTCCTCTATCTCCTTGGAGCCGTCATAGACCTATCCGCCATGCTGTCACGCTAAATGTAACGGTAGCTATTAACCACTAAACATACTGCATTCACTAAGCCAGCCTGAAACTAATTACCATCCTGTACAAATCTATGAGCTGCAACCTCACACGAGCGAGCCTATGCTGACACTCCAAATGTAATGTTAGGTAGTAACCCCTAAACGTTCTGCATTCACTAAACCAGCCTGAAACTAATCACCATCCTGAGCAAATCTATGAGCTGGCAGGCCCTGTGGCCGGTGACCGCGATCTGCAGTCTCTGATCGCAGTGACAGGCTGTTACTGCGATCAGTATTTACTGTGTGTCAGACGATTTCAAATCAGCTTTCCCCTGTGCAGATTGTGGTCGGGGGACATACCTGCCCCCCCAGGCAGTCCCCCTGGGGTCAGTGACCGCGATCTGCACTGTCTGAGATTGCAGTGACAGGCTGTCACTGCGATCTCAGAGCACTCTGATCGCAGTGACAGCCTGTCACTGCGATCAGTGTTACATGTGTACATACTCATACATGTAACAGGTGCAATGATCCCCCTGCAGATCGGTAGGGGGATTGCTTGTACCACCCAGGCACTCCCCCCTGTGGTCAATTACCCAATCTGCAGGAGGTGATCACAGTGACAGCCAGTCACTGTGATCACTGATCCTGTGTGTCAGCCAGTGATGTGAAATCACTGGCTGACACTGTCTCTGCCCCTCTCCTGTAATAAAAAAAAAATATTAGTTATAAAAAAAAAAAAAAAATTACAGTTACAAATAAATTATACTTAGATCATATATATTATATATACGATCTAAGTGTGTGTGTGTGTGTGTGTGTGTGTGTGTATATATATATATGTATATATATATATATATATACACACACACGCACATTTACACATACACTAAGTGTATTTTAATATTAATATATATAATTTTATATATATATATATATATATATATATATTAATATTAAAATACACATAGAAGGATATTGATTAAATATATATAATTATAAAAATAAATAATTAAAATATATGAGTAATTTCGTTCTAACTGTATTTTGATAATATATATATGTAGATATATATATATTGATATCAAAATACAAGTCGAATGAAATAATATATATATCCATATACATAAGTATATATGTATATATCACTATATGTATACCTATATATAAATAAAAATAATTAAAAAATTATATCTATATATAACTCTCTCACTTTCCATGACACCATAAAACCTGTACATGGGGGGTACTGTTTTACTCAGGAGGCATCGCTGAACACAAATATTTGTGTTTCAAAACCGTAAAATGTATTACAACGATGATATCGTCAGTAAAAGTGACGTTTTTTGCATTTTTCACACATAAATGACACTTACACTGACGATATTATTTCTGTAATACTTTTTACTGTTTTGAAAAACAAATATTTGTGTTCAGCAAAGTCTCCTGAGTATAACAGTACCCCCATGTACAGGTTTTATGGTGTTTTCAAAAGTTACAGAGTCAAATATAAGGCTTGCATTTCAGTTTTTTCACATTGAAATTTGCCAGATTGGTTATGTTGCCTTTGAGACAGTATGGTTGCCCAGGAATAAGAATTACTCCCATGATGGCATACCATTTGCAAAAGTAGACAACCCAAGGTATTGCAAATGGGGTATGTTCAGTCTTTTTTAGTATATTTGATGTTAAATGAAAGCCCTGTTTCCCCTAAATAAAATGATATATAATAAGTGTGGGTGCACATAAAATGAAAGAGGCGAATTACGCCTGAACAGACATATAGCGCAAATTAAAGGTTTTTTTTTACGTTTTGTTTCAATCACAATGTGTACATTTGGCTCAGTCCTTAAGGGGTTAATGGTTTTGCGACTATTATTATTATTATTATTATTATTGCCATTTATATAGCAGATTCCATAGTGCTTTACAGCATACTACAGCACCCCTCGTACACACTGCACCCCTCACACACATACTGCACCCCTAAAGACATTACATTTAAGACACACACTAGATCCCTTATGCAACTCTGAATCATCTACACATGTACACACACTAGATCTCTATATACACTCTGATTCAGCTATATACACTCACTAGATCTCCTATACACATTCTGGGTCCTTCAAACACTCACTAGATGTAGCGGTACTTACCCTTTCCAGGGGCCGGCCGGGGTCCTCTGTTCGAGCCGCGCGCGGTCCTGCTGCTGCACGAGCCGCGCGCGGCTCATCCGACGGCTGTGACTGGAAAGCGGTCACGTGTTCCACCTAACTCTAAGAGTGCGCCGCGGGTATCGGGCGCGCTCTTAAAGGGACAGTGGGTGCCTAAATTGGAAAAGGCATCCCATTGGTCCCTGTCATGCCACACTCCCCATACACTTACCTTTTGGGGGCGTGGATGTGACAGGGACCAATCAAATTAGATGTTTAGGTATTTATACTCACCTTCTTCCCTTTGTTCCTTGCCCTATCGTGGTTTCTGTATCAGTTCCCTTTAGCGCTTGTTGTATTCAGTTGTGTTTCTCCGTATTGACCTTGGCTTTGTTTCTGACTACGTTTTCTCTTTATCCTTCTGTTCTGGTTGTCGGCTTGTTGTTTACTGTGTACCAGACCCCGGCTTGTCCTAGTTTACGCTGTCTCTCTGTGCCCTTGATTTCGGATTGTTCCTGACTCTGTCTCCTCTCATATACGTCGAGTCCGGCCATTCTAAGGTCCGGTAGACGTATCTCTCCTCTGTGTTGTCTTTTGTTTAGCTGAATCCTGCGTGTTGGGGTATATTCTCGTTACACTAGACCCCTATAAATATACACACACTGCACCAACTACACACACACTACATTCCTAACAGACACATCTGGATCCCCTATAAAACACTAGATTCCTTGTAAGCAAACACATACTACATTTCCTAAACACACACTCTCCTCAACCCCTACAAACACTACATCACCTATACACACACACACTATAGTCCGTATGCACACACTTGCTACATCCCCGATACACACACTCTCTACAGCCCCTAGCCACATATGCATTACATTACACCACAATCACAACACGACTAAAACTGACTTTATTACAGAATACCACACCACAATCAGCTCATTCTACACACACGCAATCCCACGAGCAGGTTCCAAACACATGCACAATACTCTTTCCTGGTCCTTTGGTCTCCTGGTATCCCATTTACTGTACCCATCCCAGTCACCAGAGACAAGTTGCAAGGAAACACAGCGCATGCCTGTTATTAAATTTGCTTGCACTGTGCAGAACAATACAGGGCCTTTTACTCATGCTAGAGCTCTTCTGCAGAGCTCTGCACATGGTCTGCCCTGGAAGAGCATTGAACCAACATGCTCACTTT
This sequence comes from Pelobates cultripes, assembly GCA_933207985.1. NCBI lineage: Eukaryota > Metazoa > Chordata > Amphibia > Anura > Pelobatidae > Pelobates > Pelobates cultripes. The sequence goes on along the minus strand of OW240912.1, from coordinate 34,959,113 downwards.
GAGAGGGGGCGTGTTTGTCATTGGTGATGACAAAACACACCCTCTCTGCCCCGCCCCCTTCTTAGTGGGCTGCTGTTAAAAAAAAAAAATGCCTGAGCCAAATTTTTTTACCACTCCGGCCCTGAATGATGATAATGCTTCCATAAAATGTTATAACTCTTGGAGTTTTCCAGACATCTCAGGTAAAATCTTACCACCCATTACACTAACCTTCAGCAAGGGAGAGTGGGTATTACAAACCAGCTTGAAGTATGGTTAATGGACATGTAACTCTTGTGGATCCATAGTTATGTTGTAGCTGGGAATATGGTTTAGAGAGGAACATGGATGCATGTTAGAAAAACAACATGTAACAAAAGAAATATCTCTGGGATTGGATGGTGGATACAACTAAAGATTGATGAATAAATCAGTCTAACATTTAACTATTTAGCAGTCTAGCTTAAAAAAGCAAACAATGATATCACTACGACTAACCCAACAAATGATATCACTACCACTATCACAACAAATATATATTATATGGAGTTTAAGAAAAGTTGGTAAAGGTTGCTTTGGCAGTGGTGAGTGTGTGATTCTGCCTTAATGCCCATGCCTTAGCAAACATGTTAGCATGCGGCTGGCATTTTAAATTTTGATAAAATAAAAGAAACACAACAGTTTCTTTCCCACTACTGAATAATGTAAACTGAAGTGTGCAGCCATCCTCCTGTACAAGATTCCGTGTCTTTGATCTTGAAATAGAATCCTGAAAAGCAAAGCAGAAAACCAGAAGAAAATAAATAAATTAATTTAAAAAATAAAGCAGAAACCGAATACAGTTATCTGAGACAGGAATACATAATGTGTAAAAAAGCTGCTCAACACAGAGACCTTCATATTTATACAATGATCTTTTCTCCATTTAGTTGACCTAAAATCCATCTATTAGTATCCACTCCTTCTTTTAGTATCCTTGTCATCCTTATCTATATAATTTATCTTCTCATATCCCGTTTCATTAGACCATAAACTCATATATCCATTCTTGACTGAGTCCCCTTAGTTGATTACCTTTATATTCTCATCACCTCCATCTCTAAGCGGCACTGATACTTTGACAAGGTAAACAATTAGCAGTTAAATAAGCGGTTTCCACTTCAGAGAGTCACCTCTGTGGTTTTTCTGCATATTAAAGCTTAGGGTAGAATGACTTTTCTCGGTTTAATATGATTCTTGTATGTTAAGAGCTAAGTTGTCAGCATCTGCTAAAAAATAACATCATTTATTTTATTCTAGCTCCATTGCTTACAAAAATTAGTATTTTCACACGAGTAGTTGGTGCTTTCAAATTTTAGGTCATAAGAACCATACTGTAAACTTAGCTGAAGTGTCCCTATTCATCTATTTTGGTCTAAAATGTGAAATTCACCATGGATTTATTCTGGATTTTTGGCAATTTACACAAATGTAAAAAATGTATTTGGGAAAAAATTTGACCATCGTCTCTTAATTCCACGATCAGTTTACAGGGTCATTTTAAATTGTACTGGAAGGCGATTATAATATTTTACAATTAGTTTATTCAGGTTGGTGTTTCTTTTTTTTTTTCTCAACTTTTTCTGCTTTTGAAAAATACTATTTGATACTAATTATGTTTCTGCCCCATCCTTCCATCCTGCAGTGTTTCTTTTTTCCATTGTATCTCTAATGTAGCATAACTGAGATTTCCTTCCCCGACAGACATTTGAAAATAATTTTCAACCCTATAACGGAGTCTATCATTTGATCCAAAGGGCACGTTTTTCTGTCAAGGGTGAGCCGATAGTCAGTGACTCATATAGGTGTGGTTTAATTCCTCTCTTTTTTACACTCTTGTCTTATATAACCCATCCCATTCCCACTGCTGGAGGAGCATCACAGTAAATATAGTCCACAAACATTAAATAAAATCTAGCACTAATAAAGATCATTAAGTCTTAATACTGCAGATATTTGTGGACCTCATTTCTTAATGTGTCACACCAGCAAACTGAGTACACAGCCAATTGTAAACTGAACACTGCAGATCTTTGTGCAGCCTATTAATTCACTTTGCATCATCAGAATATAGTCCACAAACACCTATTTTCTCCCTCCAAAAGTCAAGCCTAGTCTCACTATGACTTGTCTCTGTCTCTCTCCATTGCATATGACTGTGAACATAGTTGCAATGTGTATATATATATAAAACACAGTATAGAGAGCGCAAAAAAGTATAAAATAAATAAAAAATAAATAAAACAGTGAACTTTCTAAAACAATGTTCCAAATTCGATTGTTCACAAGAAAAATAGAAAAAAGCTGCTAATTACATCAAAAACCTTCCCAAAGTTTTTAAATATCCCATAAGACAAAGAAATAAAAATAAATACGAAATCAGCGCTTAGTGGGTAAGTCCCTATTGGTTAAAAAAGGGTCCAGCACAACCAAATAGTCATTCAATGCAGAGTTTCAGTTCCAATGTTCTATAGGGGGTATTTCCAAATTTCACAGGGATTGATTTCTGTAACAATGGTACATATAGCAAATCTGTATCCTTATGTGTGTCCAGACAATGCGATATTGTGAATCTTATTTCTAAGATTCACAGTTACAGCAAATTAAAACAAAGTATCAATGGAAGGATGAGATGTTACCGCTCCGTGAATAGATAGTTCGAACTGATCCTGTGCACTTGGATCCGTCCTTCACAAGAACGCCGACTTCCAGATACTGCTGTGCTGTGGTGTATTCAAAAGTCCCGCCAAAAAACACATCTACGCGTTTCGCTCACTGAACTGAGCTTTTTCAAGATCTTGAAAAAGCTCAGTTCAGTGCTGTCCAGGAGGTGGGAGGGTCTGGGAGGGAGGGTGAGTCCGTGGCGAACCATTCGCGAACCGTTCGGCGAACCATTCGGGACATCACTATATATATACTGCTGCTGGGTTTGCTCACTAAAAACCAAAGGCAAAATGTGCTGATTTTGGAAAATTCTACAACTAGGCTATAGTCACAGCTTGGATGTTTCTGCCATACAGGGTTATACGCCAAAATGAGAATTGTTTGGAATTCAAAACTAATTTAAAAAATAAAGTCAAAGTAGCCTGAACTGGAGAATTGTTCTTTGAAATTCAAACACACCCTTCTCCATTAATTTAATTTCCAAAGGAAGAGACACACAAGGAATCTCCAGCCTTTTACTTGTTCACTGTTGGGATTTGTAAGGGGACTATTAGTGTGGTACACAGTACAGGATTATGACATCATAGGGCAAAGCAGACAATTTGCAGGGAAATAAGACCATGAAAGCAATATGTGACTGTATGGTTAGACTGTGGCTGTAGGAGTTAATGTAAAGCTTTAGATCAGTGGTTCCCAACCCAGTCCTCAAGTACCCCCTAATAGTCCAGGATTTAGGGATTACCCTGTTGTATCTTTAAAAAAAAAAAAAAAAAACTTAGACGTAACTGGGTAATCGCTAAATTCTGGACTGGTAGGGGTTGCGTGAGGACTGGTTTGGGATCCACTGCTGTAAGTTAAATATTGCTGTAGGTGAAGAACAAGCATGCCTTTAGAGCAGGGGTTCCCAACCCAGTCCTCAAGCACCCCCTACCAGTCCCGGATTTATTAAAGTATTTTTTGTTTTTTCCCCCAAAACACCTTAGACACAATTGAGTAATCCTTAAATCCTGGACTGTTATGGGGTACTTGAGGACTAGATTGGGAACCACTGCTTTAGAGGATAGAATACCAATGCAAGGTAAACTGATAAAAATGAGTAATTGGATGCTCTAATGCAGGCATTGGCAACCTTCGGCACTCCAGATGTTGTGGACTACAACCCCCATAATGCTGTTATATCCATAATGCTGGTAAAGCATCATGGGAGGTGTAGTCCAAAACATCTGGAGTGCCTAAGGTTGCCTCTGCCTGCTCTAATGGGTTTTTGTATCACTGATTAACATGCAATGGAAGTCTGGTATAGTGTGATCTAGAGTTCGGGTTTGCTAAATCCTTCATATCAATCTTAAAAGTAGCTTTTCATTTAAATATTTAAATCATCAACAAATATAAGTCAAGTGTGCCAGGTATCACTACTTAAATAAATGACATTGTGTTCACCATGTTTAGCATAGCATCATTTAGATTTGATGAATCAGGATAGATTATGAATCAGAACACAATATTCACTGACTACTCCAGATCTTATAAAACCCCTAGGAGGCACTGTATGCTCTGTAAAAGATGGTTGCATACTATCTAAATCAATAGCAAAGTACAATGCCAGCAAATTCCTGTACTGCACACAGTACATGCAGGGTTTTTGTAACATCTGACAATTTGTGTGCCTGTACCCTTTGCAAATGTTTATTCATTTATCTATCTGTTTTTGTTTATTTATTGTCAACAAAGATTTGCATTTAATTGTTTTCCTAGATGGACATGTTTTGAGCAGCTGTCTGTTGCTGGTTTGTTTAACGTGCCCTGTCACATAGCATAAAAACATAAGCAGGCCTGCAAATCTAATAAGGACGAGCACCAGAGATTTTTAATAAAATTAGAAAATTATTGAAAATGCAACCATCATAAGGGATCATATTGCCCATTTATTTAACAAGCTAAACAATAGCTAAACTATTCTCAAATATATTACTAAATAAACACATAATACAGTTTTAGTTTTAATCATTATTAAGGATTTTTTGTCCCCCACTACAAATAGAAAGGTGTAGCCTGAAATTGTGGGAGGGGTTACTCGGCTATTTAAACTCAGGCCCCCTCCATTACAGGACCGTAACCGTTGGGTTCATCCCTCCCACCTGTCCCCTTTATTACAATTTAATGGGTGGGCCCTCTTTTATTACAGGCCTACCTGATACGTCGGTTTCGGCACATCACAACCAACGTGTATACCTCTATCTTTTCATTATTACGGCTTATTGTCCCTGACTACAAATATATGTATATATATTTATTTATTTTTCTAAAGATAAATGATAATCTTCAACTTCATTTGGATAATGAGCTACTTTCAAATTACTACATATGTGCAGGTAGGGATTTAAGCTCGATAGCGTGGACAGCTGAACCATGCAAAATCATGTGACTTGTACACGTAGAGCACTTGTTACATACACCTATGAGAAGAATAGCTATTGACAATGTAATTAGTAAGTATAGCCCTGCTGTGTGGTCCAAATTGCAAACTCAGATATAGAAAAAAAATAAAGAATCTGGTGATAAACCTCCGAATTGAGAAATACACTTCCATCACCGTACACATATTGTTTTTTGCAGCATATATAATTTTTAGTGTAAATCAAGCTGGTGTATGGTTCCTTGAACATCCTTGTCATATAACAAATGTAAAAAAAAAAAAACATGTGAGATACAAGTTTAATATAGTTCAGGTTTAGTTTGTATAAATGAATACAAGGAAACTATGCCAAAAGAGAGAGTCACTTCATTTCTGAATTAGTGCATTGATCATATGATCAGTCCTCGACAAACAGACTGTCTTGAAGGATAAAGAGTTTAAATGATAGGTGGATATCGGTATATTATCAATTACTTTTTTCATTTATAGCTCACTCCTGCATAATGGAGGATGCATTTCATCATTTCCATTCTGGTTTAATCGGTAGAGATTAAGGCTGGAAAAAGAAATTAGCATTGATTAAGGGTAACCGAAGCATATACATTTTGGATAACTTCTGCTGGTTTAGTTCAGTGGCAGCATGATTTATAAGGTTTTAAAGGAACACCGATCTTGATGTCAGCACACAAAAAAGACCCTCTTAGATGCGCAGTGATTTGTGAGTGGTGAGCTACCAATGAGCTCACCTCTTGTGAATGTGCACACTGTGTGCAGGCAGAATAGTAGCATCCAATGATTCCTTATGAGAATAATTACATTGGTGCATCACAACAAAAACTGTGAACATGCATAAGGACCACAATGCTTTTAAAAGAGAAGCATTAGATTGCACCATTGTCTGGTGACCTCATGACATCAGAGGGGGTGGAGCAGAATACCACAAGGGGGTTGATGAAGTTAATTAGCATTTTTCACATTATTTATTAATAAATAATTTGCCACAACTTAACCATATTTTCCAGAAAAAGGACTTATTTTAAAATAACTGTACTCACACAATGCAATGTTCCTCATGACATTGCTGCTGCCATGACTCTTCTCAGCATTAAGCTTAGTAATAAAAGTTCTCAAGTCCGGGTGGTCACCATCTAGTGACTTCTGAGATCGCAATGCTTCTGTCATGGCACTTCATTTGAGTTTCAAAATGGACCTTCCAATCCAATAAGAAATGTAACTATCTCCCAATGGCATGTGCCTTTGGTGGGTGGCTGCTGTTTATGGTTGATTTTTTTTTTCCTAAAGAGGAGAAAAATTGTGAGTTTAATCTGTACAATGGGCCATTGTATGCATATCATTTCTTAGAAAAAAAGAGGGGTGTACCGACTTAATGAACCAGCTCTTAGTGGTCCTAAACTCTTTAATTATTTTCTTTTTCTATTCATGCTAGGCTACTTCCACCCTCTAATTATCCCTTTAGTGGGTACATTAAATCTGTGTTAATAAACTGAGGGATTTAATGCACCTATTAAAAGGAAATATAGGAGATAGGCAGATTATGTCTTGCCTGCCGTCAGATCGTGACTTTCTGTGTTAATAATGATAGTTGAATCACTGCAGTTTGATGTACTAAGTGTGACGTGGCTCGTGGGACCCAACAGCTTTGTTAACCAGATCCGGTGGTGTAAAACATTTCACGCAGCTAGCAACAAACATTAGTCAATGTCTTGCTATGCAGGACTGCCACTTGCGGTGTGTAAAGCAGCCTTGGTTACTTTATATATTATTATTATTTACTTTAAAGTCAGCACATGGACTTTTACCTAGTTCAGACATCAGTCTGACATTTTTTTATGTTCACCTTGCTAAATGCAAAGGACAAGGTTTGAAAAGGATTCACTCAACTTGTGTGTTCTTAGTAGAGGAAAAAAATCCCATTTTATATTACTGTACAGCTAAAATTACAATTTATCTATCCCTTTGCCTTTAATAATGTGATATATCACGGTGTGCATATCATGCACTTAAAAACAAGAAAGGATTAAGAGAAATGCCAGGACAAATTTCTCTCCTTTAAATTCTTTCTGGATATTACAGCGGAATGTGAGCTGAATTGGAAATAGGTCTAGTGTGACTAAAGTGATAGGTTGCAAGAAAAAACACATTCATCAAAACTCACCATGCAAGTCAAAATATTACTTTCATTCAATATCAATCTTACAGTGCAGTTCAGTAATGTGGAACAGTCAAGCACTAATTGTGCCAAAAGATTGTTTCTATTTGTAATTGTTTAGTGACTGGTTACAAAGAAAGTCAAGATTTATGTTTAGAGACACTAGCAATGCTTGCTGTCTAAAGATGACTCGAATCTATTCTTACTGTATCATTTATTATTAATCAGAATAGATTTCATAAAGTCTTAAATACAGTCTAAGTTATCTGCTATTCAAATGTCTAATGCTGTCAAGGTCAGCTCACCTTTCGCTCAGAGAAAATGCAAAGAGAGAATCAAATCATACCCGGTAATGTTATGCAATCTTTCAATTTTCATTACTGTATACATTAATATGTTTAAATGTGTGTCAGGGAGAATGAAAGTTCAGCAATCCTTGACAGGAGTTATTTTTTACTATTTCAGGATATAAAGGAAACAGGATTTTCAGCAGTTACTTCATCCTCAGAGATTAAATGCATTCTCATCACACATACACACAAACCACATAAACACAACACATACACAATAACGAAGACATCCACATTTACAACCACAAACACATGCATATAGCACAAACACACCCACTAATTGGACACAAGCACACTCACCTACATGGACACAATAAACTACACAATCTCAGAATCAATTAATCCAAATACACGCTCATCCCACATACACACACATACATGCATATGCATGCACTCAATCAGAAAGGCACATTCACTAACACACAATCATAAACACATGCATATACAGCAAGCTGACACCATTCAGACTCATTCACCCACACAAATATCATATTTAATACATGTATTCCTATTCACTCACACAGACACATGGAAATTACACTGTGATAGAGACTAAAAGAAGTTACCTGATGCTCTTAGACTATCACTGATGCCTATAACTGCTGGGGTTAATGTTGAAGCATTAGCCTGAGCAGTTAAAATTGGGCTAGGCTGTGGGCTGGAAAGCACTCCAATCCAGTGTTAGGCCAATAAAAATAGGGATGGAAGCAGGTAACTTCAGGCACCATAACCAGGCCATATACAAAGAAAGATACAAATATGTATACATTCACTAATTAAATATATATGAACAAAACCACAGAGAAAGCCATACATACTGTCACAACCATGCACATATAAGGGCACTAAATTAATAACATACAGATAAGCACATTCATGTACATTTGCTCAAACATGTACTATAAACACATATACACAAACTAAAGTTACACCGAGACAATTACACTTTCATTAACGCAAACACTTAAGTTTACATACATCCATACACATACACAATCACTATATCAACACAGACAAACACAGGTTTTAACATAAACCATGAATAATCACACACACATATAAATGCACAGTGGAATTAAGTAAGTTTATGCTTTTTCGTGTTGCATTACACACAACAATATGTGTGTGTGTGTGTGTGTGTGTGTGTGTGTGTGTGTGTGTGTGTGTGTGTGTGTGTGTGTGTGTGTGTGTGTGTGTGTGTGTGTGTGTGTGTGTGTGTGTGTGTGTGTGTGTGTGTGTGTGTGTGTGTGTGTGTGTGTGTGTGTGTGTGTGTGTGTGCACGCTTGTGTGCATGCACACCTGCAAGTGATTTCACATTTTATGAGCCAGATATGTATTTATTGAATGTAGTACATTATAATGCCATGCTAATGAAATATATATATGTGTTTGTGTGTTTTCTATTTTTTATTTTTGTGTATCTGAAGATGTAAATACTTTCATTTCTTAGTTTCCAGTGAAATAGTGTTGGCATTGTAATGAGCACAATTAATTAGTGTTGTGTTTTCTGGATTACCCATTTGAAGACTAGCAGTAAGACTCCAAATATTCTACTAATTTAGCTACTGGTCTGCAGCACTGTCTGAAACACGAGGTACAGAGTACTATCCAAGCGATTAATTGGCTTTTTTCCTTGTGTACAGCAATATGGTTTGTTTACATTCCTTGTAAAACATCCCATTCTGCAGAGAGAATGACATCAGTGTCAATACAGAAAGCTAATGAGTGAGCAGAGGGGATCAGAGCACTGCAAATCCTGGAACTGGCTCTCTCTCTCTCTGTCAAAATAATTTAAACGTTGACTGCATTGATAACACTGTGTCTGAGCAGCAACACGTTGCTATTATGTAAACAGCACAAAGGTGCGTGGAATTAAAACTACAGATATCACGCACACTAATCTCAGCACTGAGATAACATTGTGTTCCATGCCCCTCAGTGATCACAAGCCTCTTCTGTGTTCTCTGCCTCTGGGCTGTTCTAATAAAAGATGCAGAATGTATTTTTCCAGTTACCAGAAACACACCAGATCAGTCTGCAGAGCATCATGTGTGCTATTATATCCTCTTTATTATTAGAATCAGGATTTGTACTGAGCTGAGCGTTCTAGCAGTGGATACAAAGGGTTCTTTTGCAGAATATGACAGTATCCAAGCAATAGCTAAATATCTCAGACACAGCTCATCACTACAAGATTGTAATAACTGGAATTCATCTGATGATTAAATACAGGGTCCATACTTTGGGCTCTTTTAAACTTCCTGAGTAGTCTGCCATAGATTCACTTTGAATTAGCTGCCAATTCCACTTTTGCAAAGATTTACTCTAAATCCATGTTCAGCACTGAATGCAACGCACAATAAAAACAGATCCCACATGCCACTTCCATGCTGCCCCTGCTTTGCTCTGCAGAGTATTTAGCAGGTGTCACATAGTGACAGGGAGATGCAGTTTAAGATTACACCAGCTCCTGCATCTTAAACAGAGAGTAGCGCGGACGAATCCCTGAGCCAGGAGAGGGTGACGTGTTTCTTGCGGATGAACACCTTAGCCGCCTTGTGGCTGATATAGAGCCGCAGTCACATTGGCTTCTCATCACTTTGCTAGTACTGGTGCTGCAGGCTGTGTATTAACAGGCTCTTTCTGTGTTCTGTATTCACTACACCAATTTGTTTGTATGCAACAGAGGCAAAGGGAAAAGCCTCAGATTAGAGCTTGTTAACAGATTAAACTATCTGGAACTACAGTAGGAACTGTCCAGCACTTTAACATCCTGATCATGAAACTCCCTTATTTGTACCTGTTTGGATTACTTATCAGCAGCGGGCAAGGTAGGAGTCATATGGACATTATCTGAACTCAACCTGAGTGTGCATTAACCATATTCATCACAATTTAGGAACTGATCATCAAATACAGCAGAAGGCTAGCACATTATATGTTGCAACAGTGTGTTTGCATGATGTTCTGAAATGTTCTGCTTTAATGACTGTAAAATTAGAGCTGTAGCTTCATTTAGTTGAAGAATGAGCCCAATTAAAATGCATCACAACAGCAAAAGACATGTTTAAATTTTTGACAATTAAGAATGGCAACTGGTGATTTTGTGGCATCGTTTATCAATCGTTTTTCAATAAAATACATTGCTAACTTGTGTACTGCAGATCAACTGAGTACATTTCAGACATTCTACAGACAGTGTGGGGTTTTCATGTTATCTCTGCATGATCAGTACGTGATTTTATACAATTTTTTTAATATATATATATATATTTTTTACTTTATTTGACTGCCAGTAGTTATATCTGTATTATATATACATGAGTTTTGCAATACATTCATTTTTTTTTTTTCTAACATTGACCTAGGGCTGTATCCTATGCTATTGATGCTTATCTGGCTAATTACTTAAAAAACAAGTACATGAGGATATATAGTTTGTTTTGTGGTTTTATTGTCAAGCAATCAAAGGTTTTTATTAAGTCACCCTCCACCTTCCCCAGCCACCCCCCCAACCCCCCAAACCCCCCCCCCAAAAATTAAAGTTCTGCATGTCAATTCAGGAATTAGAGAAATGTTGATGTTGTTTTCATTTCTGGCAGCAGGGGGAGCTAGTGCTCCATTTTTGAGTCACCCATCCCAATTCTTTCAGCTGTTTGCTTCAACTGTATTAGGAAGGGGCTTTGACACACACCAAGTCTGTCTTCTATCATCCTCAAGAACGACTTGACATTTTGGACATGAATCCTTCATTTCTTCACACAAGAGAGGGCGAGCATGCAAGCCTGTGTTATGATCCTGTGTAGATTAAGGGAGGGAAAAGTTCGCTGAAAAATGTTTTCACATTGAGAAATGGAATAGATGGGTCTAATAGTTTAGGAATGAACCATATTTTGCTAAATTCAGACAGCAAACCTAACCTGTCACTACCAAACACATTGATATGGGGCTTAGGAACCAATTAGTGCTCAGAACTGCAAGGTGCAGTTATAATGAAGCAGTGTATGGACAGATGCATGAATATTTAAGGTCAAAATGATAGTGAAACAAATGATGTGGCTGTTTAATGGGCAGTTTGCAGAACTGTAGCAAGGCTTATTCTCTTTAGAAATGCATGCCAGCAAACAGTTTGCTTCTTTAGTAACATAGTGGTGATTTCAGCAGAATGTTATGTGAAATGAAACCGCCAAGTATTTATGTTCACTGAGCCAGGTGCTTGCTAAGGCTATACCTGGTCCATTAATATGGCAGTGGGGAGTCATGTGAAGCAATTTTAAAATCAACAATTGTGCATTGTGCAGAGAAAAGACAAAAAGTGCGTTTTTGTATTTAGTTAACATTCAGGGAGTAAAATAGCTGAGATTAAATGTCCGTAGATACTGAGATTACATTTTGTAGAGTTAAAAAATCCAAAACATACGTATTGCACAGAAAATTAAAATCTCTTTAAAATGGTTTATCATTATCCAAACAAAAAAAAAATGAATTGATTTATTTTCTATATTTTTCAACATAAAACATTGAATGATTTACTTTCTTGCTAAATATTACATTGTTAAATTGCAATAAATTGCATTTATATTCAACTCCAAATTAAAGTGTGCTTAATGTATATTCGTGTAGTGCAGAATTCTCAGTATATGCCTGTCTTAGTTTTATTCTATTCAAGGTCAGGATAAAAGTTTATTCATCTCCAAAGTAGTGCAAAACCAAACTGAAGTGTCAGCAATTGTATCACTTGAACCAAATAATACATATGTATAAGTATAGGACTGTATAGTTAACTATTCCATACATGTTCTACTATAGAATATATTTTTAAAAATAGTGTGTTATTTTGTGAACATTGCTTTTCTAGAGATCAAAATATGGTACCTCTGATTAAAAGATACAAAAATTAAGTGACAAATCTTCAATATCAAGGTTTCAGAACTGTGTGTTCATTCTTACCTGCTTTTCTGTGTTACTGAATTTAATATCAACATGTGATTTCAGATAATCATTGAAGTATAATTAAAATCAAATTAGCCATGTTTTTATGGTTTAACTGTAAATGTAATTGGGTTATGAATTCTACCATGGAAAGGTAATCATTCTTGGGCAAATGCTATTATTCTGACAGGTTATATTTTAATGTACTTTAAAGGTAGGTGTGTAATGAAATATATGGCGTGGAATATGTATCAAAGAAAACATGGTGTTATTAGATTAATATCCATATTACAGTGAAACAGAAGAAACTCCTAAGTAGAGAAACTCTATTTATTCAAAAAGTTTTTTAAAATAAGTTTGGCGTTGATGTGTGTGATTCAGACAAAGGATTTTGTACACAAAACTATAACATGTCATCTAGTTGTTATGATGTATTGCTATCTAAACCTATAGATTTCATTGCAGGGGTTGAAAATTCAGTTTGAATTTTTTTTTCTGTATCAACTAACATTGTAAAAAATACCCACTAAAATAAAAAAAATATTCCTGACTTATTGCGATACTAATGTACACTTGAATACTTATTGTTATTGTTTTATTGTTGGAAGAAGCAAAGCATATATTACCCTGGTTGACCTTACTTATATCTGTAGAATACATTGTACAGACAAAATAGGCATTGATATGTATGATGGTGGTACAAAGAACATCACTTATTGATCTTCAAGAACATTCACATTACAGTAAACCTTACTTAGCTTGGCAATGTCACCCCAAGACTATATCTAATCATAGTCACCTTGCCAGGGATAACTCAAGTAATTATAGTGGTGTATTACTACAGGTATTGTCATTCATAAAATATCCATGATAATGGAAGATCTAGAAGAAATAAAATTAGGTCAATTCGCTGGTAGCAGGACACACGTTTTCTTACAAAGAACAGTGACAAACAGTCCATTATTCGTCTGTAATGACTAATTTGGTATTAATGATCTGAAAGTGGTTTTGTTACTGCACTAGTTTAAAAGAAAGCAAATATGTCAGTTCTCATACGCATCTTGTGGTTCGAACATGTTAGAAGCAACTATGTTACTAGTAACTGTATAAAATATAAGGTTGTTGGTGGTTTTTTTTGTAGATTCATTACCCATGAAATAATTGGCAGCTAAGTAGAATAAATAAAAAGCATGCAGCCCTCCAAAAGCAACATATTTGTAAGAAATACCCTATACAAAGAAATAGAAGGGTTTATATAAGCATCTATTAGTGATGTATAACAAAATGTCAGCCTTGATATAGAGGGCAGTAACGAATAATAGAAAAGAAAAAGTATATTGGAGCTGTATAACAACAACATTCAACTTATAGTGATTATTAATATTACTGCATGCTCTGTTTTCCAAATGGCTTGGTAAGAACTTTCTATGTATCTGGCTCCATCAATACCTATTTTACTTTTAAAAAGCGTGGCATTTTTTTTTTTTTTGTGGTAGATTAAAGGGAAAAAAAAATTAATAATTTAGTGAAACCAGTCAGTGTCAATAAAAGCCAATGTAGTACTTTGTAAAAATATGTAGATATTGCAGTAACAGTGATCACATTACTCCATTGCAGGGTCATTGCGTGGTCAAGTGCCCATTTTCTGTGTGCTACCAACCCTTTGAAATTCAAGTACATTACATAATTTACATTATTCTCCTCAGGGACAACATTGTATTATATATTAGACATTAAATAGCTAATAAATGCAGCAAAAACTATTAACTCAAAGACACTTTAGAAATTAAATAACCCTTTTTAAGTAAAAAAAAAAGATGACATCAATACAACTTATATGAACTTTGAGGTACTCTTAAAGTGACATTCTAGGCAGCATAGCTACTTCATCTTACTGAAGTGTTTATAGTGCCAGAAGCAACTTGCAGTGGCCATCCATCCACTGTTAAACCATTTTGAATGGACTAACACTGAATGAGGGTCCCTGGGTTCCCACAGCTCGGCCCCTATGAATTGCTCAGGCCAATGCTTCTGAATTTAGCAGATCAGTTAATGGGTGGTAGTGGCAGGTTTAGAGCATCAGCTGACCACTGACAGCCTATCACAGCTGCCCATAGCTTATATGGCTATGGTATGATATAATTTCCACCATATCCATACCTCCAGTTGGAGTAATTGCTAAACTACTTGAAAAATATTAAACACTGAATGGAGAGATGGCACCAGGGAAATCCAAACACCTTAACCACTTCAATGAGTTGATGTATATGAGAGGAAATTGTGCATGAGGAAGAGTGAGATAATTTTAGTAATGTCTGCTGTTTTAATTATATAATAGTTAAAATAATGAGTTGGTTTCAAGTTGGGATCATTATCAAAGCTCCTTAATTGAATACCTTTTACCCATTATGTTGTATACTTATTAAACAGTGAGTTATGGTGAGCCTACAACCAACTTAGTAAAGTTTAGCGATTCTTCTAATTCATTTACTGCAGCTTTAATTTCTAGGTAAATTGCCAATCTAGGTAATCACACACTACTGCTTAATTTCACCAATGCTTAAAGGGTAATCCAATTGTGGATAAGTAGTTCAATGTTCTTAAAGGCAGATATATGACGAAAGGTTTACATTTGATAACTCAAATGTAAGAAACCATTGAGTGTTATAAATAATTATGACATTGCTTCATAACTCTTAGAGAGGAAAGCCATCTGACATTTTAGATCTTAAAGCAACAATATAATGCTAGGAATATAAACATGTATTCCTAACGATATAGTGTTCTACTCATTATTAAGACTATCGCAGCTCTGTAAGAGTTAAACAAGCAAATTTACTTACATTGTATCCCGCTGTGTGCTGGTCTCTATGCTACTGCAATTCTGATGATCTCAGTCAATCCAATGCTTCCACATAGGGAAGCTTTGGTAAGCTAGTGCACATGCAAGGTAAATTGTGGAGCTGTACCAGTCATCTCCCCTCCCCCCCCCATATAGATGCATTGAATCTATGTATTGCCATGGGAAGCATTCAGTTCTCCATGCAGAGCATGGTGATGCTGAATGTCTTTCCTGCAATCTTTGCAGGACTGAACCCAGGAAGTCCTTCTGGTGGCTGTCCAAGTGACAGCCACTAGACGTGGTCATAGGTGGCTATGCTAACATTGTCTTTGCTCAGATAAGGCAGTGTTTACAATGTTTAGCAGAGCCATCAGCAAATATCATCTTAACCTGTGAAATATGGTGCTATTTGACTCAATCTCATAAAGGAAAATAGGCAGTTTGTGTCTCTTTATTGGTCTGCCCACCATTCATTTGTGTCCTATTTTTAAATTATGTGTACCATTTTAATGGGTCTTTTAAAAATACTATGTCACATATTTCATCATATATGTGTGAAGCCAGCCTTCCAACAGCACCAATACATTACACAATGTATGTGACTAGGTCCTCTTGCTTCCACAACTGATAGAACTTGTTTGATAGTTTGTTGTTTTTTAACATATTTTTTAATAACACTTCTAGTTTGGGTTTATGTGATTAACCTATGTTCCTCTTTAGTTTCTAGATTGATTTGACAGGGTGTGAATTTTATGTCAGATCCAAGTAGAATGTCCAAATTTGATTTGATGAGTTAAAGAGTTGTTTTATAAGGTAACTAGTGCAAGAAATTTTCACTCACTTTCTGCTTTTCATACTTGTGAATATCTGTTTTAGAACTATGCTCCAGAAATGTTTTTTTAAATAACTACTGTATGTGATTTAGCACAAATATTTGAATATCTATATTAAAAGGTTTATGCAAAAATTGAAAACATTACCTTGAACTTTGCTAAAGCTGATATTTTTAAATAATTCTGATGGTATTATTTCTGTTAAAATTAGAATCTCAAGACATATATTGCCTTTATTGAAATTCTAGAGCAATGTCTTCTCAGTGCTCTGCAACTCAAAATATTAATAGTTAATGGAATGAGTATATAAAATATAATATTTATATATTTAAACTCTATGTAAATATTTGTATCTTTGGGTCTACACCAAATTCTAAAAGTTTAAATAAATAACAGATAAGGTCAGTTTAACATGAACTAAAGTTAAAAAAAAAATAAAAAATTAAATCACTCCAGAAATGTATAAAAAAAAGGTGAACCTTTTTTTTTTACCAGCTTAAAAATGTAATTTGTTAAGAGCAGTCATAGAACACTGAGAGTTCTGTGATGAAAAAAAAAAAAAAAAAGATGAACACCTGGCATCTTACAGCCAGCACATAAATATGTTTAAAATAACTGTCAGAAATATGCACAGGGTTCTCTGGACTATCTGTTTATCAGCAGAACCATGATCGTCTTTATGCAGAAAATGTTTTATTATGGCACATGGGCAAATCATACTGAGTGGATGCCAGTGGGATTCCACCACTTCAGTAATAGAAATGATATATTATATGTTGTAGGTGTTCATACGGCTCCCTATTAAGGAGATTTCCTTAGTATCCCCTATTAAAACCAGAGGGATGGCCAGTCTCTATATTATTTTTATTTTTATGTCAAGGCGATGATGTTATTCCTGAATCAAAATCTACTTGACTTGACCACTGAAATAGAAAAAAAGTGATATAATATACTATATCAATAAAAGAAATGAGACCCCAGACGAAAAACGACAAGTCCTTATTTAGTTTGTTACATCTAGAGTGAAATACTATGGCTAATACTAAAACTATTGCATTATATCCTCCACTGTCTAATTTTGAAGTTGACTTTACTGAGACCCATATAATAATTGTGGTAGCTTGCAGATAAACAATTAAATAATTTGGGGTACTATGATGTAGCATAAAATAGAGTAAATAATGATTGATACAGTTACAACCAATAAAGGGAATTGTGCCTTTATTTTGAACAAATCAGTATTTGTATACTTTGTATTCAAAGTCAACCTTGATATAATATTGACTAGACAATTTCATGTATAGTATCTCAGTCACTGCATTTTCCAACCGCAGTGCATAATACCCTATAGATTTCCTATAATTATTCAAAAAAATTCATTGTTCTAGTGCCATACAAAGGCGATGGTACATAAAATACCTAGAGGCAGTAATGTATATTCACAAGTAATGAATAAAAAATGTTATTCAAAAAAAGCTATGAACTACTCTTTCGTAAATGGTCTCTTTAAGTCTGGAGAGCCTAGAATTTTTTCTTCACTTTCATCAGTTATATGTGAGTTATTTAACTTTCTTGAGATACAGACAATAGAAGTGATTGCTCATAGATAAATAACATAATTATATTGGGATATCATGGCTTAATATAAAAATGCACCATATAAAGGAATTTGGCCTTTGGAATTTAAGAATATGAACTGTATTCAAACTAAATAAGTCTTGATTAAATGTTTACTCGAAAAATGTTGGGGGGCAAAGGTGCACCTACATCTTTTTTTTTGTGTGTTTGAGTAACCCCTTAAGACCACTAAAACTGTAAGTACCCTCGGGCGAAACCTAACAATATATCTCTGCTTACCTCAAATCCTCATAGATTGTAAACTCATTAGAGCAACACGTTTCACATCTATATATTTCATTTCTATAATTGTAACGTACTACAGAACATATTGATGTTATATGAATGCTAATAATAATTATACCCATTCAGATACTAGCCCTTAGAATAGACTTGAGCAGCTCTGTTACTTTTGAGTATTTCGTAATTTCTTTATGATAATACACATATCTGGCACTTTTAAATATAATTAAATGTAATCCAATCAAAGATATCACAAGACAAAATGGGGATTACTTTGTGTTTATTTTTATTATTCTTTATAAAGCACTATCCCATTCCACAGCACTGTCCATGGGTACAAAGGTACAAGTAAAGACACACTTATAACTAAGAGACAATATAAAATTTGACAAACTAATAGAGGTGATAAGGGCCCTATTCATGTGAACATTTATAATCTGGATAGTTTATGGACCATGCTAAGATTGACAAGCACCTGCTGTTAATTTTTGAAATTTCCTAGAAACTAACCTTGATTGCGGGAAAGATATCTTCTTGTGCATTGCATAAGAAGTTCTGTTGAGAATAATGTGGTTTTAAAGTAACTTCCATAGACTGCTATATTTTACTTGCATGCCTGTGCAAAAGAACAGTGGTGACACAGACTCTTCTGGTGGATGAAGTTCCGTGATCTGATGGACACTGGGAAGACAATGGTGGCATCCACAAGGGAGACATTTAGGTAAGTACTTTCCTCCTTAGCTTCTTCTCCTGGTCTCCACAATACAAGCAGACGTGCCATCTTTGGGAAGCTTGGCCAAATATACAAACACCCCACAATTGTTCTAAACATTTTGAGGTTCATGTAAATAATATATTACACAACAATGCTACTGCATGTTACATTGATTATTACTTTTTCAAATTATAACAAGAAATAATCATTCACTTTTGCTCATGAAAAGTAAACCATAAGATGCACCATCACTACATTTTCCTTACAAGTTTATTTTTCATTTGAATGAATGCTTTATTTACTAATTGTCTATACTTAGGAATAGAGTTGCACTTTATAAATGAATCATAGCCTATCATACTAAATTAGACTCCTTTTACTCTGTTGATGGAGCCACATTTTTTCACACTATTTTATATTCACTTAAAATTTAATTTTTTTTATTGCAAGTATAAATACTTGAGACTGTGAATGGTTCATGTGTTAATGACAGTGAATGTTAGCAATGAGTGAGTGATAGCAATCTTGGGCCAAGTCATCCAATTAGATTGTATGTGTCAATGTACATTACTCATGTCACTTCAGTCTTTTCCTCCAGCTTTTTCTTGGAAATCTAGACTCTTCATCGATATCTTTCTTAATCATGTGATTTATAGTACTTTACCAGTGTAACTGATGACATAGTATCCATTGCTTTGTTGAATTTTATAGGTTTGTTTATTCTCATTAGTGCCTTTCTCAACCACGTATTTTTACAAAGTAAACCGCTACAAAATTATCATTAGTAATATATTCATATTTTTTTAAATGTCAAATATCCGTCACATGCTTCACATTTATATATACTATACTCTGGTCTTTGGCAGAATAGATAGATTGCATATTTTTTGGTATTTACAAAAATATAGCACCAATATAGTCTCTGTATACTTGTACACCAGAAAATTTTCAGATCAAAAGCAGTGTTACGTGTAATGAATAAAAGGCCAATGTATTTTGCTTTCATATATTAAAGCAACAAACATTTTTTTAATACAGAAAATGTCTCCAACCACAACTAGTGAAGCATGATGCAGCACTCTTTGGATGATTTACCTCTTGTTAGCAATAATTGTTTAAACAATAGAAAATAACTGTTATTGTATGGTATCCAGTGAATCTGATTTAAAAAAGTCAGTAATTCAAAGATATAGAGAAAAAATAGCTTTCTTGCATTGAATGACACACAAACCATACAAATTTCATTGGCAAGTATTTGTCTTGTACCTTCGTAGATCTACTTTTTTGTTGTCTTGCAAAGCTATTTCTCAGTCTTCTACATGACTAAAATTGTAAATACATTCTTTCTCAAAATATGTTTGATGCATCAGAATACATCAGCAGGAGGTGGACTAATGTCCACGCTGGACCCAGTGGGAATGTTAAATCCTGATTGCATCTGTGAAATAGAACTGGAGACGTGAGCACAGTTAGCCTGATTTCACACAGAATAAACAACTGGTGTCTTTTATGTTGCCATGTTTAGGTTCCTTCCCTGTAACTCTCATAGGAAGGAGCAAAATAGGGCGGTGAGACCATTTTATCGGAAAGGAGTGAGACTAACTGAAAGGTCGCATTCATAAAAAAATAGATTGGGGCAAAATAAACGAACCCCTTGTCTACCTGAAAATATGATTTGAAGTCAAATAAAATAATTGCAAAAACTGCTGTATTTTTACATTTACAAATTATTGCAAATCTTTATCCAAAATGAACAATTTACAAAAAGAAAATCTTCAATTTGATCTTTTATTCCTCTGCAATTTTGTCTTTTTTTATTTTGAAATTCCTATGTCAATTCTATTCTTAACCATTCTTGATTTAGTAAATAACCCTGATTATCTGTGCTTTAACTGTATTGTTTAAGGCAATGTACTGGTCTTGAATTCAATTATTTAGTGACTTGGAATTGAAGCACTGATTGGATAAGTCTTAGTCTTTTTTTTAATTAAATAGCAATATAAATAAAAGAAAATAAATACCATCTCATTCTAATTACACAAACAATTAGATTGTTGTCTGAAATGTACATTTTTTTTCTTGAATGTGGTCACATTATGACCCGCTTAGCTTTGTCTTATAAAATATCAACAGCAGTATTAATTAGCTATCATCTATGTGAAACCACCATTGCTTCATAACAGCCTAAAAGAAAAGCAATGAAACATTTAATATGTTGGAAAACAGAGAGAGACACTTTAAGAGCAGTTGTATTTTGTTGTTAAGTCATAGAAAATACAACAGTTTTCCAGGCAGTTTTGTGAACTATGCATGATGTATGAAGCAGACCATTCTGGTCATATTAAAACCGAAATAGAATTACACAATATATAAATTCTATTTTATTTAATGAAATGTCAGCCTTAAAAACAAATTATGTTAATAAAACAAAGGGATTATGAGACTGACCAATTTTTTATGCAATTTATAAATCATATATTTAAAATATAGATAATTATATAGATAATTATCTAGGCTGAAAAAAATCTAAAGTTCATCAAGTTCAACTTTATGTGACAGTGCTGAATGTATCCCATATGTCTCTGCACAACAGTGCTTCATGGACACAGTTAACAGCTAAACTGCAACTCAGATCTTTTTTGTGCAACCTGATGACGTTATATGCAATTGTATTATTGTAGCAAAAGCAAAATATATAGACTTACAGAAAAGTATATGATATTTTTTAAAAAGAAAATCCACCCAACATGAGAACTGTACCCAAACATTCCCATGGTACCTAACTTTGGTGAATGTGTAGAGTATCCCCTTAACAACAGATGGTGTGTTTATTCATTAAGCTCCAAATTGTGGTTAACTGGCTAAGGATTTCTTAGTTTAAGGCTAACTAAACTGTACTAGAAAAAATATTCATTTATTTTGGCCTCTAAATGTGTCAATATCTCACAAATCCCCTGTTTTAGGATAACCACATAAACTAGAAAATTAAACCAACATAGCGGCCTAAGATTATTTTATCTTAGTTTGAAAACCAAATATCAACTCAAGATATCACTGCTAGTGGAAACCTTGTTTGCTAACACATTCTTTTTATGTGGCATAGTTTTAAAAGTGAGGATGCAGAGATTCTATTTCAGTTAAAATAGAAAACGTATTACATAAAATCCTACCAGTCACTATACCAGTACTGTACATGCACGGATAGCTGTGCAAGTCCTCTTTCAAGGGCAGAAAAATGGATATGAGCATGATGAATGACTTATTTCTGCTGAATTTTAGAGGAATTTCCTCTGACTGAGAGTCCCACAAGACCCAGTACTGTTGATTTTTAAGCTGTTTTAGTATAGGATTTGTGAGAAGATCAAGTAATACCAATAAAGTATATATCCCAAAATGTTGCGCTGTGTTTAGAGCATTTTTCTAATAATTGAAATCGGTCTTCCAATATTAAATCGATATTTCGATACTAACCTATTGCAGTCATAGCTTGCCATCTTCTGCAACTCGCCACCTTCCGTGATGTGAGCAGCCTAGGAGAGCAGCACAAGGCTGCACACCAGGTTATCTACCAGCCCACAATGCACACCCGACTCCTGCACTCCAGCTCATTTACCTACCTCCTTCACACCAGCTTATCTATCTCATGGTCCTGCACACAAGCTCATCTACCCCTTCATGCACACAATCTAATTTGCCCCCCTCCTGCACACCTCCTTATCTACTCCCCACTCCTGCACACCATCTTATCTACTCCCCACACTGCATTATCTACCCCATGGTCTAGTAGCACACAGGCTCCTCTTCCCACACTTCTACACAACAGCTTACCTACCACATTTACTGCACAGCAGCTTATCTACACCCACACACCTGCACATCAGCTTATTTAAAATGCCTCCTGCACACCAGCTCAACTACCCCCACTCCTGCACACACCTTACCCCTGCAAACGACTCATCTGCTCCCCTACTCTTGTACCCTAGGTCATGAAGCCTCCCACTCCTGCACACCAGCTCACCTACCCCCTTCCTGCACACAAGCTTATCTACTCATCAACCCTATCACTCATGCACACACCCTCATCTGCTCCCCATATAATATTAGCACCAGTTATAGGCAATAGGCCTGAAAAGCATGCTATAATTGGTATCAGCTCTGGATAAATTATATTGGTCGATCCCTAGTTTAGAGCACAAAATCCTGTTGAAATCCCATGGTAAGGAAATAGCGACAAATAATGCCAGTCATTGATTGCCGCCAGAAGTGTCATAAAGAGCAGTACCGCAATTTGAATAAATTGTACACTCTAGAATGCATCCATATTATCCATTGTTACTATAGTAACATAGTATAGCAAAGTTCTGTACTGGCTAACAGTCAAACTGTGCCCTTCATCTTTGTTGTTCTTTGCCAGTTCTCATACTATTCGAGTAACACGTTCTATCCAGCTCCCCAGACCTGCTTTATCTTACGTCTCATTTATTTCTAAAAAAGATAAACAAAGCAAATAAAAATCTTAACAATCAGTGTATAACACAAGAGCAGCACAGTTTGGGCAATTTTGAATATGGTACTGGTTCCTACCTCTATATCATGTACCTATAGTTTTCCTTATAAAAAGATAAGTCTAAGACCAACAAAAAACTGTCTAAAATGTTAAAAATACCTTTTATATTTTCTCACTGTAGGGACTATGTATTTATTGTTTAATTTTACTGGTAGGTATCTCAGATGAAAGTAATAATTTTGTTAAAAGTACCAGCAAGAAACACCCAAACTTTATATTTTAAATGTAAAGAAATGACACAACCAGGTTGAAAGGAGAGCATTATATAAATTACAGAATGTTCTTTTTTTCTACACACATTTAAACTATCTGTGCTATGTATGTAATTCCAATCACATTTCAGTATCATTGTTAGATGAGAGCTGTTTAGCATATGAATAGGAAAAGGATTGATTAGGGTGTCATTGTATCAATAATGCAAATTTAAATTTAGATTTTGTCACAGTGACTGCTTTGACACATATCATCCTTTTTCTTTTTCTTTTTTAGCATGAGTGTCTCAGGTCTCCGTTCAGTTGCAAAGTGACTGAGCACTGAGAAGATGGTGGGTATCTGCAGAATGAGTTTTAGCATGTAAGCCCATTGAGCAGGGCCCTCAACCCCTCTGTTCCTGTGCGTCCATTTGTCTGGTTACGATTACGTGTCTGTTAGTCCACCCATTGTACAGCACTATGGAATTTTGCTGGTGCTATATAAATAATAATATAATAATAATAAAAAATAATACTAAAAACACAGTGCTCTGTGTCAAAAATCTGTGCCTCCTCTGTCACCCCTGGATTTACATATATATATATATATATATATATATATATCATATATTTTGAGCACAATCCCTTGCTTGCCTTGCTAGAGAAAAAGATTACATTATACACTTACATTTGGCAGGGGGCTGGAGCTGCTGCTGTGCTTTCCCTGTGCAGCTTTCAAGATGGCTTCTTGCTTCTCACTGTAATCCCATCCCATTCCATCCCCATCCCTATCCCTCACTGTATAAAACAATTATGGCCCCTGAATAGAGAGGCCAATAACATGCATCCACTCATGGGCAATTGGCTCTGCTGCCGGAATGGCAACTTAATGTAAAGTCCTGAAATTGCCACATAAAGGACACAAGGCATGTGCGAAACCTGCTGAAACAGGGCAGATTTTAAACCAGCTTTTCAACATGCCTAGATGCGCAAGTAAGGTTCTCCAAGCAGCTGCCAATGATAAGGAAAGCATCCTTCAGAACTGAAATTTATTACAGAATTAAAGAGACACTAATTGTTTCCCATATTTTTTGGCTTACCACACTTCCCTCCAGAAATATATATCTTATTATTTCTAAACTAATGTAAAACAAATCTTCACACATAAAAACTGGTGGGGCGTTGTTCCAAGCTCTGCCACTGGTACTAACCACTGCATACTGTGAGCACCCTAGAAGACGTTTGGAGATGTTCTGACTCAGTTTTTTATTCATCACTATTTTGACACTTGTCACTTAGATCTTTTTATTTGCCTAATTTTCTTCTGCTTCCTAATATATCACACTCCTTGACAGGTGTCATTGTAACAATATAATCAATATTATTCACTTCACCTGTTAGTGTTTTTTTATATTGTGGTTGATCAGTGTATGTTCGTAGGGCAGGGGTAGGCAACCTTTCAGCACTCCAGATGTTTTGGACTGCATCTCCCATAATGCTTTTACAGCCACAATACTGACAAAGCATCAAGGGAAATGTAGTCCAAAACATCTGGAGTGCAAAAGGTTGCTTACCCCTGATGTAGGGTAATACCTCTACCCCTTATTAGTGCACCTTTATTGTTGAATAGCCACTTCTTGACTTCATTACTTCTAAACGTGTTGCTTTAGGAGAATGCAAGGAGACAAATGGGGCCTTTTAAGCTAAAAGATCTGAACAACTCTCCAGCATTATAAATATATGTATTTACTTATAATGCTAGAGTGTTTATTAAAGTCATGTGAAGATATTTATTTAGTTTTTGTCTTTTTTCCCATATATGTATATCACTTTGGATTTGTTTTATCTGTAAATAATCTATGGTTTTGTTCAGGATTTACTGGGTTTTAAAAATGACCGATTCCTTGTTGACATTAACATTAATTAACATTAAAAATAAAAAATGGACATTAATTAGCAAATATATTTCTATAATTATTTTACTACATCTACAATACTAAGTACCCTATCTATACAATATAAATAAAATAACTGCAAATAACTACCCAATACAGTATGAATAATTGCTAATTGCTGTCCAACTATTCTTCAACCAATCCTTAGCACATGTAAAGACATCCATTAAGACTATTTTTCTCAATTGCAAAGAGGGCACAATCAATTTTGTGTAGCCATATATTTATCATTATTTATAAAGTGGGTCATGATTGCAGTTTTTCTAGCGATTTGCATAACTAAAATGTTTTTTTATATAAATTTTACTGCTTGAGTCTATTATTATTAGGAAAAGTTATTCTACGTTATGCGTTTTCTATTTTAACCAAAACTGCACACTTATGAAAATTCTCACCGAACAGTGAATTCTGGAGTATTGACTTAAAAAATTTAAATTGTAGATCAAAATAGCCTACAAATATAATAATCTAGCCATCTTTACAGTTCAGCTAGTTTGGTCTAACCTCTGATTCCAATTTTATTGAATACTTGCATTTGTGAATTTCCCCAGTATTTTGGATTTGGAACATTCTGCAACACTGAACTGTTGCAGAGTTAAAGTCACCTTTATTGACTGTCTTCCTAACAGTCACTAAAGGTGCTTCCATGATTCACGAGACATGGAAGCCCCCACAGGAAAGTATATCATTCAATATATTTCTATGGGGAAGTTTGGATGCACTCATGGCTCATGTGCATTAGATCTCCAGTGTTCATCTATGAGGAGCATTGGATTGAAACATCAGAGTGTAGTCTATGCCTTTTCCATGACATTGCAGGTAAAGGAGAGGTAAGCAGCACAAATAGAAACATGTAAGTAAAATGCTTTAATCTATTAAAATTGATTGGAAAAATAGTGGTGGTGACCTCTAGAACTAGGAACTAGTGTTAGAAAGTTTGTATTCCTAACACTTTAGAGTTCATCTAAGAGAATTCAAATGTAAAGACATATGTGTATAGTGTCTCTTGTATTGTAGACCAGGGGTGCCCATAAGGTAGATCCCCAGATGTTGTAGAACTACAACTCCCAAGATGCTTCACCTGCCCTTGGAATGCCTTTAGAATGACAAAGCATCATGGAAGCTGTCATTCTAAAACATCTGGAGATCTACCTTTTGGGCACCCCTGTTTTAGACAGTCAAATGCTAAATGGACTTTGTTGGAAAAGTCTATTCTGTTAACTTTTTTCATATCATAACGGTTACTTTGCACAATTCGAGGCACTGTTCCTAAATCTCTTACAAATGTATTCATTGTTTTTGTTCTAAAACAAAGAATTTAAAAAAAAAAAGGCAGACTTTTAAGCATAGGCTAAGCAAGCTATTATTTCAAAAGAAAATGCATTTGGGTACTTATTCTGAAATGTTCACTTTAATTACATGAGTCATACATTACTTAATAAAATCTCGAATTGATATTAGATCCAGTGCTTATTAAATATGTGGGATTTTATTTTCTATAAGACATTCCTACTGTTTTCATTTATTGAAATAATAATACCCTCTAATAGAAGCCAAATTACAGTGGCTTACGATACAAAGACAAAATATGAAAACCACCTTTTAAAACAGCTAAGTGTTACGTGATTGCATTTAATCCTCCGCCAACCTATCCGTATATTTTTGTAATAGAAGATGAATAGGCATATACGTATACTGATATCATTTCACAAGCAAAGAATATTTTTTTCCAAACTGTGAATAGTGTAAGAGCTTAGATGTAGCCACAAATGTAGGGCATTTTCTTAAATGTAACAACCTTTCGATTACTCTTTGTTTATCCTCTGAAATGTGGGTATTCAAAGTGAATTTCAAATTTAGTTGAACTGAAAGCATAGCTTAGTTAAAGAATGTTTCCAATCCAGCTATTTTGACTTTACATTTAAGATTAACTTTTGAATTCCCTTTAAATTCTCACTTTTGTTAATAATCCTGTATAAATGACCAATGTAGGCTGTCAGTGTACTGATTAGTGGTTAAGTCTTCTATAAAATATAGACCAAAACAACATGGACCCAAAATTGGTATTTTTTCTAAATGTTACTTGCAGGTTGCCAGAACAACATAGCTTAGTGTTTAAAAAAAAAAAAAGATCCTGAGTAAGCCGACACTGGAATCTATAAAATTAGTTTTAATAAACTGAAAACCGACTTGCATGCAAACATTAAGTCATGAAGTAATGTTATAAAACCCTATATCAACTTTTTCAACACAGTACCTTAGAAAGTG
Source organism: Pelobates cultripes (assembly GCA_933207985.1). Classification (NCBI taxonomy): domain Eukaryota; kingdom Metazoa; phylum Chordata; class Amphibia; order Anura; family Pelobatidae; genus Pelobates; species Pelobates cultripes. The sequence goes on along the minus strand of OW240912.1, from coordinate 34,931,332 downwards.
CTACACAGAAGCCCTACAGTGCTACATTATGTCTACACTTTTTTATTTCTTTGAAAAGGCAGTGTTTATATTAACAAAAGCAGGAACAGACTATAGACACCCAGAACCATTACATTAAGCTGTAGTGGTTCTGTTGACGATAGTGTCCCTTTAAGTACTGAGAAGCCCATATTTTTGTTTGTCTTTTTCTGTTAGTATGTGTAAGGCCACAGAGAGCAGATACTATTTGTTCTTCTAAAGGAATCTTCAGTCCATAAAATGTTTTCTAACACAGACAAAGTGTCACTATCACTTTATGTTTCTGATTTTATGGTTTCCTTATTCTTCAGTCTTCATGATGCTATATTGTACACCTTTAAAAAAAACTATAACTTCATTCATCTGCTTTTTAAATTAGATATTATTTGTACAGAAGTATTTTTGCTTTGTTAGAGAGTGATAACTGGAGGAGTCTTTAAAATGAGCTTTTAGTGGTAAATGAAAAGATGTACATCTAAGTAAGAATTTAATCTGGCTACGACAGAGAGACCAGTTGTTCAGCTTAAGAGAATGTGTTTTTGAACCAGTTAAATACCGTATTTATGTCTCAATTAGTAGAAGTACCAACAAGGATGAATGCTTGTCTGGATCTGGGAATAATAAATACCATGATTTTTTGTGAAACATTCAAGTGACCATAATGTTGTGTAATTTGAGATAAACTAATTAAAGAAAACAAAAACTGATTTTCATAGGATTCTATAAAACATTTAATATATATATATATATATAAAAAAAAAAAAAAAAAACAATTACAATTTCTGCTTTACAACTCCTTGACTGGTATAAATGGTTCTCTGAGAAAATCTCAGAGAATAAATGGAATATCTTTAAATGAATATTAGAAAAGTAAACTTTTCTAAATATATAATAAGGTAGCATATAACAAAAAGTAAAACAATTTTTACAAAAATTAAAAGGGCATAATGTATCTAAGTCTAAATGGTCAGAGGCATGAAGTATAAAATATAAAGATCACAGCAATGATTGTAAAAGGCAATAAGATGGGCTAAATAGAAAATAAAATATAGCTAAAAAGTGCCATGCCAACTATATGTTTTAAGTACATAAATTATAAAATCAAAATATTTTAAAATGTTTGTTCACTGAAATCAGAGATAGTAAATGAGGATCAACAAAAAGGTTGACATTTTAAATATTTTCCTTCAATATTTAAAAATGAGCATCTATGATTGTATACATGCAAATCATTACAAAAAACGTACAGAAAACATGTAACTGGATGATGCAGGATGCCGTGTTCTGGCATTTAAATAATGCATGTGTAAATAAATCCCCAGGGCCACATGTAAACCCACAAGTACTTAAAGAGCTTAGTATAGAAATATTAAAACTACTGTTTTAAATGTCTCAGAATTCTTTTAGTAATTATGGCAAAGGGAAGTTGGAAATTAGGGGCAATGGAATTCCTAGAGCTCTGTTCTGGGTCCACTTGCGTCCACTTGCGTTTAATCTGTCTATAATGATCAAATAAGTATTTGTATTCCGTCAGTGCATCAGATGACACAAAACGAGTTAAGGTAATACAATATGAACAGAATATTACTTAGCCGTAGAGGAATTTGGACATTTAACACATTTGGCAGTCATGTTGTAGAGGAAATTTATTGTAGATATTGCAAAGTTATGTATTTTGGATGAGAAACACACAAGTACCCTATAAAAGTACAAAGTTCAAGAAAGCAATAAATTAGTATGGCATGTGAATAGTTAGAGATAGCCTAGGCAAGAACATACAATTTTAGACAGCTGTTACTAAGGCCTTTTCATAAAAAGGGATATTATGGAACTAGAAAAAAATGAATTATGAAATTAGTAAAGGGAATCAAAGAGTTTGGCTAAAAAGAAAGGTCAGAAAACTTGAACTAGTTTATTTTAGGCAAACAAAATAAATATATATATATATATATATATATATATATATATCTATCACAAAGAGCATATGATAACATTAAATAACTATATATGCTGCCTGTTGGTTATCTGTTTATTATTAGAACTATACAAGATGTCACCTATTGAAATTTGAACAATAAAGATTTTACTTGCCACAAAGGAAATGGTTATTTACAGTAGGAACAATAAAGGCGTGATATTCTCATCTAAATAGGTTGTTGTTTCAAGATTTTAAACATGGTCTGGGTGTTTTTTTAGAAAAAACAATATCCAAAAATCATTAATATATATGTAAACATTTTATTGACTGAAATTGAAATGTGACTGCCATTTTGGAGTAAGCAAGGTTTTTGTTTCACTAAAGTTGAGAATATTAAGATTTTTATGATATACTGAATATTTCTGTAAAAGATAAACATATGAACCGCATGATTTTAATGGAAAAAAACACACTGTTTGATATTTTATCATATTTGTATATATTAACAATGCTTATACTGTATTTGTAGATGAAAACTAAATTGGTGGTCTTTCTGTTCTGGAATAGGACACTGCAAGATTTGAAATTCGGATTTATATGTGCTTTGAATATTAAGAATCTTTTTCTCATGTTTGTTAACATTCTGCATATATTATCTTTTTCAGTCTCACTACTACACATTACTACAACTGTACAAATGCAGTTGAAAGATTATTTAGTCAACTTTCCTTATATTAATTCAATATACATTTTATCTCATGGAGGCCAACTTTTAGCTCCAGTATGTTTTCACACAGCAGAGAAATGCATTTTGAAAATGGCCAACCCCTATTCCAAACTATACAGCAACTTTTTAGAGAACAATTTCTAAAGCTGTGTTCCAACAGATACCGAACAGAGACTGTTGACTCTACGAATATTGAGCTCATTACTGGGATTGTTTACATGCTACTATAGTAGCCTATAGTTGTGTAGCTGGACTTACTTTGCATGTAAACATTATTTTTACATTTTAATTACTTACATTCTTATACTAACTAGAAACTCCATAACATTTCTTGTTAATAATACTCATAAGCAGTAATTCAACCACTGGATTTTTTCTGTTTAATAACACCTATTGCATGTGACATAGATTAAATTTCTTCTTGTGTGCACTTATATCAGACGTAAGACAAAATATTGTAAGATAAGGGCTCTTAGTACCCTAAGAATGTTGTGAAGGATAAATTAATACATTAAATTTTTTTTTTGTGAATTTTAGATATTCATAAACAGCAACGTATAAACATAATAGTTTATCTGTTGTACTAAGTAGGCATGCAGTGTTTTAAAGGACCACTATAGTGTCAGGAAAACAAACTAATTTTCCTGGCACTATATAGTCCTTAGAGCACCCCTCCTGCTGGGCTGAAGGGGTTAAAACCCCTTTAGCCACTTACCGTTATCCAGCGCCGGCTCTCTCGGCGCTGGTAACCTCTCCTCTCCCTCCGACGTCAGCTCTTGAGTGGAGCCAAATGCGCACGCACGGCCAGAGCTGCACACGCATTCAAAATGCCTATAGGAAAGCATTACTCAATGCTTTCCTATGGAAGTTCTGCGTGCTGATTGCGATTTTAGCATTGAGCATCGCAGAAGCACAGCGGCTGTCAAGAAGACAGCCACTAGAGGCTGGATTAACCCTGCAATGTAAACATAGCAGTTTCTCTGAAATATTAGTCTTTCAAAACAGTAAAATGTATCACAACAACTATATCGTCCATATAAGTGCCATTTGTGTGTGTGAAAAATGCAAAAAAAATAACTTTTACTGACGATATCGTTGTAATACATTTTACTGTTTTGAAACACTAATATTTGTGTTCAGCGAAGTCTTTCAAGTAAAGCAGCACCCCCATGTACAGGTTTTATGGTGTCTTGGAAAGTTACAGAGTTAAATATAGTGCTAGCAAATTAAATTCCCTGGACTTTTGGCCTGGGCTGTCAGGTCCTGCAAATTGTGATTAATAAAATGACCTAATTATGTAAAATTATTACATAAATATATACAGAGAATTATTATATATATATATATGTGTGTGTGTGTGTGTGTGTGTGTGTGTGTGTACATATATATATATATATAATTTTTTAAAATTAATTTTATTTATATATTGATATATATTTAGTGATATATACGTATATACTTATCTATATAGATATATATTATTTTGTTCTACATGTATTTTGATATCTATATATATATATATATATATATATATATATATACATATATATATATATATATATATTAATTTTAAAATACAGTTTGAATGAATTTACACATATATATCATATATATAGTGTGCCAAAGGATAGCTGCTCACCGGTCTTTAAAATTCCAACATCTTACACATGACAATATATAGCGTAAATGTAATTAGGTTAAACTTACCCAGGTGCAGTGTGTTCTTGCTGGCCGTGATCTTGTGCACTTCCGGGTATGCACGCGCATGCGAAAATACGCTCCGCCCCCTGGCAAGCACGTGGTGCGTGCCGGTTTCATAAGCTATCAGTGTATGTGGTTGCTTAGCGACCACACATGCAGTGCAGTGTGTGTGTATGAATGCAGTGTGTGTATAAATGCAGTGTGTGTATGAGTGTGCAGTGTGTGTATGAGTGCAGTGTGTGTGTATGAGTGCAGTGTGTGTATGAGTGCAGTGTGTGTGTATGGATGCAGTGTGTGTGTGTGATGCAGTGTATGTTTGTGTTGCAGAGCCTTGGTGGGGGGTGGACATTTTTATAAATATTATTTTAATTTTTTTTGTTATATTATTATTTTTTTAAATTATTTTTTTATTATTTTTATTATTATTTATATTTATATATTATTAATTTATTTATTTTTCGTCCCCCCTCCCTGCTTGATACATGGCAGGGAGGGGGCTCTCCTTCCCTGGTGGTCCAGTGGCATTGGCAGTTCAGTGGGGGCAGGAGGGGGGCTGGCAGAGCTGTCACTTACCACTCCTGCAGCTCCTGTCAGCTCTCTCCTCCTCCACGCCGGTCCGTGCAGCTCTTCTGTCAGTTCACACTGTAAGTCTCGCGAGAGCCGCACTATGACCCCGCGGCTCTCGCGAGACTTACACTGGGAGCTGACCGAGGTGCTGACCGGACCGGCGCGGAGGAGGAGGGAGCTGACAGGAGCTGCAGGAGAGGTAAGCGCTCGCTGCCAGCCCCCAGTCTGTATTATGGCAATGTAAACCTTCTTAGCGGAGTTGTGGAATGTCATTGGAAACACCATACGTTGTGTAGAGTCAGCCTTAACCTGATTCGGTGCTGCTTTGACCTCAATTAGTGCATCTTTCAACACTCGAGCTTCATATCCTCTATTCACAAACCTTTGGGTCATCGACTCCAATTGTAACTCTGCTTTAATTGAATTAGAGTTATTGCATATAACCCTTTGAAACTGTGCCTTCGGAATAGATTTTTTCAAAGCCATAGGGTGGGCACTCTGTGCATGCAAAAGGGTATTACTATCAGTCAATTTGGAAAACAAAGTGTATTCAATCCCTTCGGGTCCATATGATAATTCCAAGTCAAGATATTGGACTGAATTCCTGCTGATATTTGATGTGAACCTAATCGGTGTAGACAAGTGGTTCAATTCATCAATCATGTGTTGTGCCTCCAATGATGTACCCTTCCAAATTATCAAGAGGTCATCAATGTAACAATAGTATCCTGTGATCAAATTTGCATATGGCTTTAGTATATACTGTGTCTCATATATATACATATATGCATTAGCATATCTTGGGGCTACTGCATGGAAGTCCCAGCCACCTGAAGGTACCATTGTTCCTCAAATCTAAAATGATTATTATGGAGTATCAGTCATAGTAGCTCCAACACAAACTCGATTGGTGGACCCCGGTATAATAGTGAGTTACATAGTACTTGGCGCATGGCTTCCACTCCATCAATATGAGGAATGACTGTATATAAATTAGAGACATCCATAGTAATAAAAATCGGCACTGTGTCATGAAATTCCAAGGATTTAATGCTGTTCAACAAAGTCTGTGTGTCTTTGACACAGGTATATAAAGCCTCAACTGGTTCTTTTCAGATGAAATCAAGCCATTGTGCAATAGGTTCCAATATTCCATCAATGGCTGATACTATTGGTCTCCCAGGTGGTTTATTGGCATTTTTATGTATCTTGGGGATACTATATATCACCGGAGTGCAGGGGTAAGATTTATTCAGAAAATGATAGAGATCTATTTCAATGTAGCCAGCTCTTAGGGACATATTGAGTATATCTATAATTTTCCAATGTATCCCCAATGTGGGATCACCCTGTAGTGGATAGTATGTTTTTTCATCCCGGAGCTGTATTTTTAGATCTTCAGAGTAATCACTTAAGTTCATGAGAACTATGCCCCCACCTTTATCCGCCAGGCGGATCACTATAGTATGATCTTTTGCCAAATCCATTAATAGACCTCGTTCCTGTTTAGTGATGTTTTGATGTGGTTTAATACCCCGTGAAAAAATATGTTGGGTCATCCTGGCTGTAAAGGACAAAAATGTTTTGATGGTGTGTTTTGTACTTTGAGGGTCAAATGTAGACTTAACCTTAAATCTACCAAGTCCCGTGTCTGCTGCTGGTAGTCTCTCTTTAGCATTATTCTGAAAAAATTCTTTCAATCTCATATGTCTTCCGAATTGAAATAATTCAGTGCTCCATTTAAATGAATTGGGACCACACGTGAGAAGAAAAGAAAGCCCTTTGCTGAGAGTGGTCATTTCAATGGTGATGAGCTGTCTATGTGAGAGATTAAAGATGGGAGTTATCTCCTGAATGGTGGTTTTCCCCTGGATACCACTTTTGGCCTTACGACCTCTCCTGATTCTGTGACGTCTTCACCTCGGTGTTTGCTCCTGGTCACAGTACCTGTCTCTGCTGTGCCTAAAAAAGGAGCGGAGTCTGATGGAATATCACTTTCAGATGCTGAGTCACCAGATGTTACGTCCACCATGGGTATATTTGGACGTACCACTCTCTTTCAGAATCTTCTGGGCCTAGGGGGGCGGTCACCGGATAACCATCTGTATACACAATGATCATGATAATCTTGTTGTACCCTCTCATACTTCTGTTTTTTAAATTTCACCAACTCACTTTTATATTTCAGAAGTTCTATTTTAAGTTGTTGCTGTATCTTTAAAACTTCTGTAGAGGATAATAAAGCTGTCTGCTCAGTTTCATCCTCAATGATACAACATTTAACATCAACCAAATCAGATTTCACATCTTTAATTGCTATAAGCATGAGGTCTAAAGAGGCTTTATTCAGGACATGCGTCCAATCCCTGCATACTGTCACTTTAAGTCTTCCTATTGTGGGAATATTGAGCAATCTAAATCCACGTGGGATCATTTTAGCCTTATAATAATCCAACAGAAATATGTCGTGCAAATCTAAATCAATGCTCTTTTTATGTAACCGTAGAAGTTTAAAATAGATATCTTTCGGCGTAATCTGGCTAGATAGCCCCTGACTGGTTTCTTCCCACAATATGCTTGCTGCCTCTGATGATACACTGCCTAAGATCTTCAAGGAACCCCCCATGATCTGCTACAGGAGGACAGAAATCTTCGGGATAATCTGGTACACACAGATCCTGTGGATAGTTACACTAAGACCACAAAGAGCAATATACGAGGATGCATATGATGCCTTGGATGTGTCACATGTGGACATACACAAATTTACCCATCCGCATACCAATAAAGTATGTGACATTAGGCACACCATTTCATGTAAAACTCCCTTTGTCATCTATAAACTTATGTGTCCCTGTGGACTGTATTATGTGGGGAAAACGGAGACCCCCCATATGTGAGTGCATCCGAGGCCACCGGTCTAGTATCAGGTTGGCATATCGTGATGGCCAATCTGACAAAACGGTGGCCAAAACATTTTCTGGAGATGGGCATCCTCTATCTTACCTCAAATTTGTGAGTATAGACCACATTCCCTCTCCTAAGAGGGGTGGTAATAGAGGTAGGATGCTGCTCCAAAAGGAAGCTTTTTGGATATACCAGCTGGGTACCATGGCACCTAAAGGGCTTAACGAAAATATCCCCTATTTTTCGTTCATTTGATTTCACCAGCTTGTACTATATAGATTTTATTATTATAGGTGTTTTTTGTGTATGTGAATAGTGTAAAATAGCTCATAGAAGTATATATATATATATTTATTTATTTTTTAATCAATATCATTGTACGTGTATTTTGATATTAATATATATTTATAATTTTATATATATTAAAATATACAGACAGTGTATGTGTGTGCATATGTGTGTATGTATGTATATATATATATATATATATATATATACTTAGATCATATATATAATAAATATAGTATATATTTTATTTTAAACTGTAACTTTAACTTTTTTGTAACTTTTTACAGGCAGCAGGGGGAGTACCTGTCATTACGGGCACTCCCCCTGCTGGCATTGACATGGACGGCTATGCCGCAAGGACCTCACGATCACATAGCCCAGGGGGGCCTGAGAGGATGGAGGGGGACTCCCTGGTCTGCCAGGTGAATCCCCACACCATGATTGCCGGCGTGGGATCCCCGGCGATCAGGTAAGTACATAGGGCCGTCTATGCCGCCCGTCGGCATTTAGAGCTGGGTCTCCAAGAGCATAGAACGCCCGCCGTCTTTAAGGGGTTAAAAGAACAAATACTGCTCAATGTAGTTGTTCTGGTGGCAATAACCTGTCCCTTCAGGCTTTTTGATGTAAGCACTGACTTTTTAGAGAAAAGGCAGTGTTTACATTACTACCTAGTAACACCTTTAGTGGCCATCACTCAGTGAAACTAAAGGTGCTTCCAATGATAGTGCTGGATAACACTCTGCATGGAGAGTGAATTGAGATGAATTAAGTCAATGCATTTCTATGAGGAGATGCTGATTGGCGCAGTGCAGTGTTTTTCCACGCATACGCATCAGCCTCAAAATGATTTCCTGTGAGAAATATTTGGATTGGCTGAGATCATCAGTTTTGATAATCTCAGCCAAGGGGGGTCCATGGGCCAAGCCAGTTGCAACAGTCCCAAATGGCGACTGAATAAACGTTTTCATTCTTTTTAAGGAAGCCAGCTAAAATAGTTTTTTTTAACACTATAGGGTCAAGAATACAAGTTTGTATTTCTGACCCTGTAGTGTTCCTTTAATGTATGTCCTCCAAATGTGTAGGTGTTAAGTGCAACGTTGACTGCTAACAGATATATATTCCTCCTAGATTGGAAACCATATAATTTCTTGTATTCACCAACCCTCTCGATACTGTAGCAAATTACACTGTGCCTTTGAGGTAGTTGTGAACATGAATTGTTTGGCTTATTTAAGGGCGACAGCAGTGAGCTTTAGAAAACAATATATTTTAATTCAAATTAAACTACATTTAAAACATATTTAAAGTAGACATGGTTTTAGCGGTTATAACTTTTATAACTCTACAAATTTCCAACCTTCAAAAAAAAAAAAAAAAAGGATCAAAAAAGTATTAGTTACTTACTTTTATTATAATATTCTTCACTTGTATCTTTAAATTTTTATAATCACATTAATTATGCTATGTGTATTAGTTGGTTTGCATGATCTGTGTCTTACAATCTTTTTTTTCAGATTGATCTCTTGGTTATCATTAATCTAATAAAATTCATTTTTTGTTACAATAATACATTAATCAAATCTTGAATCTAAAAGGGTTTCTGCTTAAATCAAAGTATGTTAATGTGATTATACCTTGGAAATTCTCACTATGTGACCATCCTTCTGGCAAATAAATCAAAGGCATAATCAAGCCAGTATGAGACAGTTCAATCATTACTGATGATACATACTTCAAAGATAACCTTGATGTGTAAAAAAGCAATATAAAATGTTTATAATTTATGAAAACAATTGCAATTCAGGAGAAGAGTAAACACATTCTAATAATTTATCCATTTCATAATCCCTCATTAGAACAACCTATTGTGTTGAAACATAAATTGCTGCCTTATTACATCTGCAGTGTCTGCACAATCAAATTATTATCTTGAAAAAGAGAGACGTTTACTATGATTTGGTAATAGCATGGGCATTCCTTTCATTTTGATGGCAAATCATAAAAAAATTTGAAAATATGCAGGAAGAATAATTACAAGTCATTGTATACTAATTGCACACAATTTAGTAAGTTGGCTGTCATTCGGTTGGTCTTCTATGCTTGGAGCATGATCATTATATTCATCGAGCTTCAGGCAATTGCCAACTATAAGTTGTTTTCTGTAGAGACATTGCATTCTCTTGGAAATAGTAACTGTAATGCTCTAGCTATTATAAGTATTTTATAATGTTATGCTTTGCTTTCTTTTTGTTAAATGTACAGGTCATTTTTGTCACCTATAATGTAAATAAAATGGTTAATGGATGACGATAAACATTTACTGTATAATGCACTTTCTGCCAACCTTTTTTCTTGAACCCTCAATTCGTTCTGTAGTTGTAGCAGCCTATACAGATGACTCTTTACAGCAACTTTTAATGAGTCTGTGAAGCACTCTGCAGGATTCCATAGATGACGAAACATATCCATTCAGAAGATAAGAAATTAATATATATTATTAACCATCTAATAATTGTAATTCGCTGGTTTCATATGTAACTAATATATACAGGAATTATGTTTTCCATTACATATTTAAAACATTCACCACTGATATTTTCTACTGCTAAATGTAACACAACAGATTTTAAACTGCGTCAATCTTATGCTCTGTAATTGGGGTGAAGTTGATCCATAAGTATAATATTGTACTTGCACAAGTCACTCAGTAATAAATCGTTTGGTATACACACACATTTTGTGATCTGTTTCATATAGTTTCTCATGCAGGGCCAGACTGGCCCACCGGGATAGCGGCAAATTTCCCAGTGGGCCTCGGCACCTGGGGCCAGGCTGACAGCCCTAACCATCAGACGCTTGTAATTTAAATATTTTCCCCTCAGACTGTACCAGGTTGTGTCAGTCAGATGGGAGTAAAGACAGAGGAGCTGGGGGCTGGTGCGGCTGCAATTAGGATGCTGGCGGCTTCCCTTCAAAATTGACATAAATTTCGGGTGCATGCCCCATCCTGCACATATGCCACGCCTACCGATGATAGCTCTGCCTCCCATACACAAGCCCCGCCCCATGAACATTGATGACCTTGTTGGAAGGAAGCGGTCACAAAATGGTAACTTACCTACCAGTGTCAGGTAAGCTTCAGTCATGACAGTGATTGTGTGGTTGTGCCTGCTAGTGAGTGAGCATGTGTGTGTGTGCCTGCTAGTGAGTAAACTTGTGTGTGTGTGTGTGTGTGTGTGTATGAGTGTGTATCTGCTAGTGAGAGAGCTTGTGTGTGTGTGTGGCTGCTAGTGAGTGAGCTTGTGTGTGTGTGTCTGCTAGTGAGTGAACATGTGTATGCCTGCTAGTGAGTGAGCTTGCGTGTGTGTGTCTGCTAGTGAGTGAGAGTGTGTATGTGTGTGCCTGCTAGTGAGTATGCTTGTGTGTGCCTGCTAGTGAGTGAGCTTGTCTGTGTCTGTGTGTGCCTGCTAGTGAGTGAACTTGTGTGTGTGTGTGTGTGTGTGTGCTATTGAGTGAGCTTGTGTGTGTGTGCCTATTAGTGAGTGAGCTTGTGTATGTGTGTATGTGTCTGCTAGTGAGTGAGCTTGTGTGTGTTTGCCTGCTCGTGAGTGAGCTTGTGTGTGTGTGTGAAGTGGTTATGGTGTCTCAAGTCTCTATGTGCAGTATTTCGCTTTAAAATATTGCACATATGTAGTTTTACCTCTTTGTTGCTGGAAGTGTTACTCCACCTCTGGCTCTGTTATTGAGGGGACATTAGCCATCCCAGAATAAGAGTGCACAGAATTGCAGTCATTGGCTCAAAGTAGTGAGCTGACATTCTCAGCCAGTGAATTCCAGCTTCTGCAGCACTGCAGAAGCCAGATGTCTTCACTGGCCACTAGAGGAAAGTCAACACCCGGCTTTAATGCAGTAAAAGGGCAAAAGGATTGCCCCATTATTGGGAAAGAGAACCAGGGTACTCCTATCATCATTACCTTTAGTGCAGTTTGTAGTGATTATGGTGTTTGGAGTAACCCTTTAATGTGTTGCTTCTCACCAAAACTGTAAGAAAGTGTACAAGGCAACATTGAAATGTTCTCTCATTTTCAAGTATATTCTTGGATACAATTTGTATTTCTGACATTCCAAAGTATGAATATGTTCTGTAGTGCATTAACCAATTGAACTATCTCACCATTACATACACTCTGCAAACTTTAATTCGAAACATTATTACATGTGTTTTTTAAAGCCTACATCTGTAATGCATACCAGTAACAGAAAGAGGATCCAGGTCTCCAATGACTTTAGACACATTTATTGGAACATGTGGGACACTGCTACCTTTCAACCCCAGATCGGGTCTTTCAAACATGGAACATGTGTCTCACATGTTCCAATAAACGTGCCTGAAGTTATTTGCAATGCCTGGGTCCTCTTTCTGCTACTGCTATCTCTTTCTCTTGGGCTAGTGCTGGCCCATGATCCAGTTGAGAACCCTTTACTTTATGTGAATTAAGTGCGGCTCCCTTTTCCATTTTTGCTACATCTGTAATACAAACACACATTGTGAGATCAGGTGCCATTAATATTTTATTAGTTTTCTTTCTTGTTGCTTCAGCTTGACATGATAATTAGCTTGACTGCCCTTTTGACCCATAGAGTGACGGGTTGTTGTTTAATTGCAGAGGCCAAAGACAATATTATAATTAAATTATATAAAATAATGTTTTGACTTTACCCTCCTCTTCTTTATCATTCTCCGCTACATTTTTTCAGGAACACATTATACATGTAACAAAGGTTTAATATAGCCTGCAGATACACTACAGATATAATCCTACACAAAGCAATTTACTGTGAATCTTGAATTTATAGCCCCATCAAGATATATTAAAAAAATAAAACACTGTACACAGCTACATCCCAGTACAAAATATGAATTATACAGAGGACTGTTACAATAAACCAAACAGGGTTTCTTTCTAAATTCCCTTGTGGAAGAAGATTTAAAACCAAAGACTGTAATGCAATGCACTTCATCTACGAAATATCCTATTGAGAAAAAAGCTATCGTTTGTGTTTGATAAATCAAATGGCATTCTCAGTTCTTGATGTGTATTAACAGAATGTATAATATATCATGTATTCCACTGAATGTCAGAAGTCCTCACAAAAAAGAGAACAGCTTCAACTTTCACTTAAAAACAATACTTATTAATACATTAAATAGTTACATAGTATAGTACTAGTTAGGGGAAAAAAAAATATCAAGCCCATCTTGCACAACCTGTCATATATGACTTTGACTATAATATCCAAATGTGCTCAAAAATAGAAAAAACCTTCTTAAACATTAAATGGCTATCAGATTTCTCCTTGAATCATCGAGCTGTCAACACACAACAAATCATTAAAACACAAAACTTTTTATCGGATATAAAGTGATGCGTTGCTTTGTGAGTTGTATCTATCAATGTAACAATGAAATATAAGCAAGATCCCAAGACACTTAGCCCAACAATATGAGAACTATTGAATTAAAATTACATTACTTGAAGATGATCAGTTCCTCTGGACCTGAAGATATGCCTAGAGTCTATTACCTTTTAAAAGGACCACGGGATGTGCAGTCCTCTTTCCTGAAAGGACATCATAACAATTTAATGTGGACATAACAATTAAACAACAATCAAAATTAAGTTGTTTTGGTGCCAAGGGGTTCCTGGCACTTACCCTAAGGGGTTAAACCATAACCCCAAAGTCTTCTTGCCATTCATAAAAATGGCTTGAGAAACATGCATATGTTTCTCAAGATGTTTTGTGAATGAGGAGTTGTTAATTGGCTTAGAGATTCAGCTGACAACTCTAAGCCAATAAATTGCAGTCTGAGGCTTCCATTTTGAATATTTTCAAGAAAGCAAATGTTGGAGGGGGCAAGGCAAAATGACAGTTTGTGAACAGCTTAAATGTAAACCAGCACCATGAACTTCCTGGCACCATAGCAACTTCATATCAATTTCATTACTTTTCTAAGTCATGTAAACTCTGTTCTAAAGCTTGATTCAATAAAAAAAACCTGCTAATTTCAATAGAATCGACACTTCTATAAATGAACCTGGATACAGCCCCCTAGCTGTCAGTCAGACAACCGATCCTGTTCCTTTCTGGTTACTTAGTTCAGTGGAGCTAAACTCAAGAGGCAGGCAATTACCCAATGCACCTGCCTTACAAAAAACTGCTTATTGAGCTGCACTGAGCAGTCTGTGAGTTGACAGCTATAAAAAGTCTGGCCTGGGTTAGAAGGGGAGTGCTTGAAAAGGTTTCAGACAAGAGATCTGCAGGTTTTGCAAGCTGTTTGTAAATATTCCCTAATTGAAAAAAATGTATTACTAAATGCATGAATGTTCTTATTTGCGGTATATCTACTAAACAATGATTATTATTTTATATTTTTATTTTATTTGGACATAGGAGTAGAAAAGTTACAATATTCTTGAAACCAAATATGCGTTTAAGCTAACTTGGGAATTTAATTGTTTTGCAAACAATTATGAACAACTATTCATGTTCAATTTTTGATAAGTGATCCTCACAGATGTCATTATTTTAATATTTATATTCAAGTCAGCATGCACTGAGGTTTACGGATAGATCCTCAAATTCTTTTTAGACTTGAAACTTTCCATTCTAATGTTGTTACTGTGTGCTCCTGATCAGAATGCAAAATAGCCTAAATCTAAGTCTTTTTCTTTTACTACTGGGATAAATGCCAATTCTGTGTCATCATTTAACTTTTGGAAATGGCAGATGCAGTTTAAGTTGATCATCAGCAATTAGAAGAAACAAAGAATGCTATTCACTACAACTTCTTACTGTACATTTAAGCTAGTTATTTGAATTTGCTATATTGCAAAATGACAGTTCTGTTCAAACCCACCAAATTGTTGCTCTTTGTACAACATGCAATAGCTACAATGCTGTGTGTTTTCATTAACTATGAGCTGTAGGAAATTAAATAATTAAGAAAGCTGAAGGGAATTAAATCATTACAAAACTTGTAGGGAATTAAGAGAATATGTAATAATTTTACAAATGTAATCTACAGGAAAAACTACGGAGACATATTGTTCACAGGGTTTTTAACCCCTTTACGTTGCCACTCGTGTATACACGATTGCCAAAGTATGCATTCATACCCCGCAATTGTCCATATATGATTTGCTAAATTGCAAATGAAAATTTTGCCTTTAACCAGCCCTGAAAGCTGGGCAGCACCAAAAGCCACTGAACTGTGATCTTCATAGTGCTGAACACAGACTATCTCTGTTGGATCTCAGTAGCATCTCTTCTACTCAGAACTTCTACTGCTACAGTTTCTGCCTGGGAGGGTGACAGGGTGCAGTCTCTCTAATCTGGTTTTAGTCTGACCTTGAGAAAGCTGCAGTCTGTCATAAGTGGCTCCTCCGGTTTCTTTTTGTGATGAGGCTGCCATAGGAAAGGTGGAAGGGATGGCGGGTTTCAATGTGGACTGCTAGATCTGCGGTCTGGAGAAAAGGGGGCTGTAACATCTGCTCTGCTATCTCCTTGTATTCACAGGGAGATGCTGGTAGATTAATGAGAAAACAACCCATCCACTAGGAGAAGCTAATTGAAAGGTGACCTAGGCAGATAGGGGCTGCAGAGATGGCAGAGTGATAATGTACTGTAACTCTTGGTAGCAGTCTGCACCCTCTTCACTGCTCCATTGTTACATGAAGTTACACTACACATCATAATGGAGCAAGAGTTATAGCACACTATCACCATTACTCCACCAAATTAAATGTGTGTGTGTGTGTTTTTACATCATTATACACGTGTGAGTGGGTGTGTGTCTGTCAGAATGTATATGTGTGTATTTAAAAACAGGTGAGTAAGCGCTAAATAACACAAATGAGCAGCAACCCTAAGAAGGGAATCCCTCAAGAACCCTTAAGGATAAGACACAAAAAATATAGAGGAAGGGCTGCGCTTAAAAAATAAATAAATAAATATATATATAAAAGTCCAGATAAAATAAATAGATAAATAAATGAAGAGGTCTTATCTTGCAGTGTCCATAGTGCTTAGTCAGAGGTAATAATCTTGTTTTCTGTCTTGCTTTTTGTCTTTCTTGTGGATCGTCTCTTATGTAAGATATAAAAACAAATACAAAACCACAATGGTGCAGTATATCTATATGGGTGAGGAGTAAAATATAAAAGGCTTGATTGCAAACTCACATATCCAAGAGCTAGAACCTGCTCTGGTATAGAAGGCGTACAGCGGTTTAGATCCCCGCTTATGGGATATAGGATTGTTGTCCTCCACGTGTTTCCTCCTTCCGTGATTTAAAAGATGCTCAAAATAAAAAGAGACAGCCAATAGTGTTCTCTGCGTAAAATTAAACTCCAATATAAAATAAAATAAAAAATGGATACTCACAAGACAGGAGCAGGTCAACTGCTCCTGATATTTCGCACTGGTGGAATAATCCCCACCTAGGATTGCTTGGAGTCCAACGAATGATGCCAGGTAGGAATAATGATTATATGTGTATTAAAAGATAAGTAGTACAATAAAAGATTATAAAATATACTTTAATTGTAACATTACACAATATAAAAAAACCATAAACGCGTTTCGCCAATCGGCGTTATCAATATGGGTAAAGGACCTGATACCTGGCAGAAGAACATTTAAATAGCATACTCAATTGACTCAAAAATTGGCGCCAAAATTTGGACAGCCAATCAGATTGCAGTAATAAATTACATACAGTATAACACTAGTAAAACATAAACAATAGTATGTATTAAAGTAAAGCTAAAATAGACATTATAAGTTATGTGATTAGACTTTAAAAACGATCAGTGGTTATTTAAAAAAAGAGAAAAGATTCTAAAGTGCACGGTCACATGACCGGCATCACATCCGCAAGGGGTTATGGGGTATGTAGTTTGACGCCGGCCGGCACTGCGCAGCCACCGGCGTCACGAGAGAGAACTGGTGGCTGGCGTCTGTTCGCATAACAGATGCGTCCAGACGCCAGTAGGAGGAGCGAGGGGCGGGTGTGCTGGTGACGGCGGCACGCACAAGACAGTGGCCGCCGTCATCAGAATGAAAATAGACGACGGCTCACACAACGCTGTGGCCGTCGTCATGGAGATGCTACAAGCTATATAAGGCTGTAGAAGAAAAGAAACAAATAATATTAAAACCATATATAAGTGGAATAAAATAAAATAAAACAAATGGAGCTAGCAGATATAAGGAAAAATAGAATAAAAATAAATATAAATAAAAAATAAAAACATGATGGGAAGAGAAGCAGGCAGGTAAAGGGCAGCATAATATCTGCTCTACTGGATAATAAGGGTGGGCATAGTGAAAAAATATAAAAACATATGGTTAAAAAAAAATAAATAAATATGGATTATAAAAAATTAAATAAATCAAAATCAGCATTCAGACCATAAGGTGCGAGGGTTTGGAGTGTATAAACCCACTCCATCTCTTTTTTGCCTAGAATATTCTTAATATTTCCACCCCTCCATGGGACCATACATTTACCTATAGCAATGCATTTAAGCATTTTAGGATCTTTATTATGTATAATAAAATGTTTGGATACTGAGTGATTTAGGTATCCATTCTTAATATTTCTGCAGTGTTCGCTCAGACGTATTTTTAAACACCTTGTGGTCATTCCAACATATTGGAGGCCGCAAGGGCATTCAAGCAGATATATTACATTTTTCGTGGAGCAGTTAATAAAATCATTTATTTTGTAAACCTTGTTTGTCCTTTTCGATGTAAATTCCGTTACTTTGGATGGAACATCAGGATTGGTGGATTTACACACAATGCACATTTTACACTTACAAAAACCTTTTATTTGTGGAAAAAAGGATATAGGGGGATTTTTTTTAGGATTTTTTCCTCTTGTAAAATTGTTGGTCAGAATAGATTTAAAATTTTGGGCACCCCTAAATATAATATTGGGGCGTTCAGGTATAATTTTGTTTAGTATTTCGTCTTGTTTAAGAAGGTGCCAATGTTTTTTAACGATTTTTTTGACATAATTACTTTTATTATTAAAATTAAAAATAATTGGTAAGGGCATTTCTGTGTCAGTAGTTTTGGGTTTGTATTTTAGGAGTTCATTCCTATCTTTCCCTTGGATCTCCTTAATTGTAGTTTCTAATTCTGATTTTGGATAGTTTTTTTCAACAAATTTATCTTTTAAAAGATTCGCTTGTGTCTCAAAGTCTTTAAGTTCTGAACAATTTCTTCTCAGTCTAAGAATTTGGCTTTTAGGGGCGCTGTCTAACCATGGTTGGTAATGACAGCTATTTTTGTCAATAGCAGTATTAACACAAACCTTTTTAAAGAAAGTTTTTGTATGTACCATACCATTTTTAATAAAAATATCGAGGTCTAAAAAATTGATTTGTTCTCTACTGTATTCGCAGGTGAGTATTATACCTCTATTATTCAAATTGAGGTTAGTGATAAAAGAATTTAGAGCTTCTTCGGTACCATTCCAAATAAAAAACAGATCGTCAATATATCTGAAGAAGGAAACCAGGTTTGCTCTCCACGCATGGTTACCAAAAATGGCTTGTGACTCCCAGTCGGCCATAAACAAGTTTGCATAGCTGGGAGCAAACCTGGTCCCCATGGCAGTACCTCTTTTTTGCAGATAAAAGGAGTCTAAAAACCAAAAATAGTTATTGTTTAAAATAATATTAATACCTTCTAAAATGAACTCTATTTGTTGGTTGGCAATTCTTCCTTCTTTGGTTAAAATATCTTTTACAGCTTGACAGCCTATATCATGAGGTATGATCGTATATAGTGACTGAACATCGCATGTCACCAATATAAAACTAGATTTCCATGTAAAATTATTTAAAAAATTTAAAAGAACCATGGAATCTTGAAGGTATGATCTCATGAGTTTGACTGAGGGTTGTAAAAGGATATCTATATATTGTGACAGATTGCATAAAAGGGAACCTATGCCTGATACAATAGGTTTTCCAGGAGGGAGGGTTTCACTTTTGTGGATTTTCGGGAGGAAATAAATTACAGGTGTTATGGGGTGTTGGTTATTTAAAAAGTTAAATTCATGTTTGTTTAAAATACCTTGCTCTACACCTTTATTTAAAAATTCGATAAAAACATTTTGGATTTGTTTTATGGGGTCTGCTGTGAGTTTTTCGTATACATTAACGTCATTTAATTGTCTGAGGGCCTCATTTATGTACATATGAGAAGATTGGATAACTATTCCTCCACCTTTATCTGCTGGTTTGATGACAATGTTTTCATCATTTTGGAGTTCTTTCAAAGCTATCTTTTCTAAATGCGTTAAATTGTGGGGGTCATATTTGTTGTTTTTGATTTTTTCTAAATTTTTTATGACAAGTTTTTCAAACATAGTAATAGGAGCAGACTTATAGTGGGCAGGATAGAAAGTAGATTTCTTTCTAAGGGAGGTATTAATAATATCATTATTACATGAAGATATAGAAGGAGTTAAAGTGACATTTGGTTCGGGTTTTTCCATGAAAAATCTTTTTAAAGTTGCTTTCCGAACAAATTTATTCACATCAATAAAAGCTTCAAAAGGTTTAAAAGTATTAGTAGGGGCAAACTTAAGACCTTTAGTTAAAACCGCTAGGTGTGTACTGTTTAAAATCTTTTGTGACAGATTAAAAATGCCTCCGTTAGTTACGTTAAGAGAAGGTGCTATCTTTCTAGTCTTTCTCGTTGTTTATGCAATCTGTCACAATATATAGATATCCTTTTACAACCCTCAGTCAAACTCATGAGATCATACCTTCAAGATTCCATGGTTCTTTTAAATTTTTTAAATAATTTTACATGGAAATCTAGTTTTATATTGGTGACATGCGATGTTCAGTCACTATATACGATCATACCTCATGATATAGGCTGTCAAGCTGTAAAAGATATTTTAACCAAAGAAGGAAGAATTGCCAACCAACAAATAGAGTTCATTTTAGAAGGTATTAATTTTATTTTAAACAATAACTATTTTTGGTTTTTAGACTCCTTTTATCTGCAAAAAAGAGGTACTGCCATGGGGACCAGGTTTGCTCCCAGCTATGCAAACTTGTTTATGGCCGACTGGGAGTCACAAGCCATTTTTGGTAACCATGCGTGGAGAGCAAACCTGGTTTCCTTCTTCAGATATATTGACGATCTGTTTTTTATTTGGAATGGTACCGAAGAAGCTCTAAATTCTTTTATCACTAACCTCAATTTGAATAATAGAGGTATAATACTCACCTGCGAATACAGTAGAGAACAAATCAATTTTTTAGACCTCGATATTTTTATAAAAAATGGTATGGTACATACAAAAACTTTCTTTAAAAAGGTTTGTGTTAATACTGCTATTGACAAAAATAGCTGTCATTACCAACCATGGTTAGACAGCGCCCCTAAAAGCCAAATTCTTAGACTGAGAAGAAATTGTTCAGAACTTAAAGACTTTGAGACACAAGCGAATCTTTTAAAAGATAAATTTGTTGAAAAAAACTATCCAAAATCAGAATTAGAAACTACAATTAAGGAGATCCAAGGGAAAGATAGGAATGAACTCCTAAAATACAAACCCAAAACTACTGACACAGAAATGCCCTTACCAATTATTTTTAATTTTAATAATAAAAGTAATTATGTCAAAAAAATCGTTAAAAAACATTGGCACCTTCTTAAACAAGACGAAATACTAAACAAAATTATACCTGAACGCCCCAATATTATATTTAGGGGTGCCCAAAATTTTAAATCTATTCTGACCAACAATTTTACAAGAGGAAAAAATCCTAAAAAAAATCCCCCTATATCCTTTTTTCCACAAATAAAAGGTTTTTGTAAGTGTAAAATGTGCATTGTGTGTAAATCCACCAATCCTGATGTTCCATCCAAAGTAACGGAATTTACATCGAAAAGGACAAACAAGGTTTACAAAATAAATGATTTTATTAACTGCTCCACGAAAAATGTAATATATCTGCTTGAATGCCCTTGCGGCCTCCAATATGTTGGAATGACCACAAGGTGTTTAAAAATACGTCTGAGCGAACACTGCAGAAATATTAAGAATGGATACCTAAATCACTCAGTATCCAAACATTTTATTATACATAATAAAGATCCTAAAATGCTTAAATGCATTGCTATAGGTAAATGTATGGTCCCATGGAGGGGTGGAAATATTAAGAATATTCTAGGCAAAAAAGAGATGGAGTGGGTTTATACACTCCAAACCCTCGCACCTTATGGTCTGAATGCTGATTTTGATTTATTTAATTTTTTATAATCCATATTTATTTATTTTTTTTAACCATATGTTTTTATATTTTTTCACTATGCCCACCCTTATTATCCAGTAGAGCAGATATTATGCTGCCCTTTACCTGCCTGCTTCTCTTCCCATCATGTTTTTATTTTTTATTTATATTTATTTTTATTCTATTTTTCCTTATATCTGCTAGCTCCATTTGTTTTATTTTATTTTATTCCACTTATATATGGTTTTAATATTATTTGTTTCTTTTCTTCTACAGCCTTATATAGCTTGTAGCATCTCCATGACGACGGCCACAGCGTTGTGTGAGCCGTCGTCTATTTTCATTCTGATGACGGCGGCCACTGTCTTGTGCGTGCCGCCGTCACCAGCACACCCGCCCCTCGCTCCTCCTACTGGCGTCTGGACGCATCTGTTATGCGAACAGACGCCAGCCACCAGTTCTCTCTCGTGACGCCGGTGGCTGCGCAGTGCCGGCCGGCGTCAAACTACATACCCCATAACCCCTTGCGGATGTGATGCCGGTCATGTGACCGTGCACTTTAGAATCTTTTCTCTTTTTTTAAATAACCACTGATCGTTTTTAAAGTCTAATCACATAACTTATAATGTCTATTTTAGCTTTACTTTAATACATACTATTGTTTATGTTTTACTAGTGTTATACTGTATGTAATTTGTTACTGCAATCTGATTGGCTGTCCAAATTTTGGCGCCAATTTTTGAGTCAATTGAGTATGCTATTTAAATGTTCTTCTGCCAGGTATCAGGTCCTTTACCCATATTGATAACGCCGATTGGCGAAACGCGTTTATGGTTTTTTTATATTGTGTAATGTTACAATTAAAGTATATTTTATAATCTTTTATTGTACTACTTATCTTTTAATACACATATAATCATTATTCCTACCTGGCATCATTCGTTGGACTCCAAGCAATCCTAGGTGGGGATTATTCCACCAGTGCGAAATATCAGGAGCAGTTGACCTGCTCCTGTCTTGTGAGTATCCATTTTTTATTTTATTTTATATTGGAGTTTAATTTTACGCAGAGAACACTATTGGCTGTCTCTTTTTATTTTGAGCATCTTTTAAATCACGGAAGGAGGAAACACGTGGAGGACAACAATCCTATATCCCATAAGCGGGGATCTAAACCGCTGTACGCCTTCTATACCAGAGCAGGTTCTAGCTCTTGGATATGTGAGTTTGCAATCAAGCCTTTTATATTTTACTCCTCACCCATATAGATATACTGCACCATTGTGGTTTTGTATTTGTTTTTATATCTTACATAAGAGACGATCCACAAGAAAGACAAAAAGCAAGACAGAAAACAAGATTATTACCTCTGACTAAGCACTATGGACACTGCAAGATAAGACCTCTTCATTTATTTATCTATTTATTTTATCTGGACTTTTATATATATATTTATTTATTTATTTTTTAAGCGCAGCCCTTCCTCTATATTATATGTGTGTATTTGTCTGCCAGTATGTGTTACCGGCAGTTTCTGTGTGTTTGTGACAGTGTTTGTATCTGCCAGCGTGGTTATATGTATGATAATGTATTTTGATATCTGTGTGAGCTTGTATATATGTCTCAAATATGGTGTACCTGTGTGTGTCTGAGAATATGTGTGTCGGCAGTGAATATCTGTGTGTGCTTCTCTTTCTGGCAGTTGTATCAGTGAGTGTGTTTGGATATTTGTGTAAATGTATGTGTGTAGTATAAAAAACCCAAAGCACACCAACCACTTCCAAATAAAAAAAGATTATATTTAATGGTTTAAGTACGTGAGCCGTTATTACATAATATGAGTAACAAAGTGCACTGATGTAAAGGAAATAACATGACAGAAACAGTCACCAAAGGTAAGTATCAATAAAGTATATACACAAAACCCAAAAAGTGTTCTTTGTAATGTACTGACCTAAGTCTGGTGACTAATACACCCCAATGTTACAGCTGTTGCCTTTTTCCAAGGATACAAAAAGAAAGGGGCTCGATCCTCATTCTCCCATTTTGCACCGCAATTATGGAATAGCCTGTTGGACACATCAAATCGTCTCCCAGTCTAAAATCCTTTAACAGTTCTCTGTCACTATACTTCTATACAGAATGCACCTGTAATCATGGTTGTTTATATTTCTTATCTGTATGTGTTTTGTGTTAAATTTGTAGCTTAATATTATTTTGTATTTTTATTGTACCAAATTGTAACAATGCAATGTTTGTGGACCCAGGACATACTTGAAAAAGTATTCTTCCTGGTAAAATAATGAAATAGTTTATAAATAAATATATTTATATATACATGTATCGTTAATACAACGTTAAACAAAAATTTGCACACTATATATATATATATATATATATATTTATTTATTTATTTACTTTTACTTTACTTCAAACATTTAGGCTTATCATAACAATACCCTACAATGCAACAGGAAATATATTATTATTATTTTATTATTTATAGAGCGCCATCAGATTCCATAGAGCTGTACAATGGGTGGACTAATAGACATGTACAGGACGTACAGGAACAGCTAGGTAGAGATTATTTATTTAGAAACAGAGTACACAGCAAAGTTTGTTATACCCCGAACATACAAGGAATCATCTAGGTATTCAGTCATATGAAACTGAATATGATTCTTAATTCTCAAAAATCTTAAATCAGGAACCAGGTTTTCTACTTCACAGATTAGACAGATTAGGTGGTTCATAGAAAAAAACCAATACCCTATTGTCCAATCTGAACCAATTTTGATAAAAATAAAACCCTATAATTAGTGTTCACATCAGCAGGACTATATATAAAAAGTAATTTCTTTCTCAAGAGTTATTCTATGCAACCCAATTAATTGCTGAAGTGTACCAAACTAATGTAAATTAAAACAGAAAATGTGGATTTATCTTAGAAAGATTTCACTGTTTAGTTATCACCTTAGAGCATCATACATCATGAAAAAAATAAAACATATCATAATATTGTTTGTTCTAGAGGTTATAAGGCTTGTTAGTTTGGTTAAAAGGGCTTACAAATGCAAGGTGGGAGCTATTCCAGATTTTAAACCCACAGTTTCATATTTATACAGTAAAACGTTACACTCTTTAATCTACCGTGATCATCACTGCTGCCCCAGGTCAGCTTTGTATCAACCATTTGCCAAGTTCTGGGTGTCAGACATATGCAAACGCATGAAAAGTGTCTGTGAAAGGTTCCAATGATGCATTTCACCCTGGCTCATATCACTTTGTCAAAGCAATACCTGTCAATTCCTTCCTCCCTATTTAAAAAGTCCAATTAGTGCTTTGCTGCAGTCCCTAATTAAAGGAACCAGATCTTATCACACTTAGATACTTTTTATTTTATAGTTTAAAGTTTTGAATCATGCTTTCCATATGTTATTAAAATGTATTTGCATATAATCATTTTCAGCAGAACAGTCGAATGCTTCTATTGCTAATGTTGTAGTTAACAGCAAATGGTGAATAGGTTTTAGAGAATGCCTGGGAAAAAAGTTGATTGAGGTAAATATATGGAGATAAATCCAAAAACTGAAGCCCATAATATAGCCATATAGCATGACCACCATTAATGGATAACGTCTTCAACATCAGGGTGGGTGGATGGCAGATGGAGCCTTGCACGCACCCCCCCCCAAAAAAACAGCATCCCGGCATTTATACTCTTTATTATTGAAAATTGTACTACAAATTAGAATTAAAAAAATACAGTCAAACTCTGTAAAAGTACATACCACGTACCTTCTTAGACCAACCATTATGATATAAATGTTGAGAAAGCATCTGTGTTAGACATGAAATGTGTCCAAGTAACTAGGTATGTGGTTTCTCCTGCACATCCCCTCTTTTTGTAATGGCTATTACAAAGTATCTCTCTATATATTTTTATTCTATTGTTTTATACAATTTTTCATAAATAAAGAAGATTAATATATTCCATTGCTAGAATTTTGTTTTCTTATATCTTACTTTATATTTTATGTAAGGGGTTTAGTCAATTTGTGCCCTGTGAACAGAGAATGAGAACCTAGGAGCCTGCATCTATTAGGGATGAATATTGGATTCACTTGACATATATACTTGGGTAGCAGTATGTCATGCTTTATTTTCGTTTTGTTTTTATCTGCTTAATATGTTTGAAAGAGGATAATGGTTTACTGGGTTGGGAGACATAATTATTGATTTATTTCATAGTTCTTAAAACAGTGTCAGAATTCCAACATATTTGAAATTGCCCTCCTGCAATTACACTACTGAATGTGATTTGCTCAATACTCTTTCTCAATTATTCATATATAATAATTTATTTAGGTGTTCCATGGGACAAGACGAGTTTAGTAGTAAACTGAAATTAAAACTGACAGAGTTGGGAATCTTTATTTGCCAACTCTTTTCAATATCTCATACGTATACATTAAAAAGAGAGAAGGGGTTATTACCAAAAGTACAACTTTTTGTGGTAAGTAAAAGTGGATTTCAGGGAGTTTTTCACTAATCACCACGTGAAGCGTTCGGAATCCGAAGAGGGATGCTTCCCTTGCGGGGGCTTCGCACCGGGACTCCAGGGACGGGTCCCTGACGTTGGTGGGGATACCGTCTGCGGTACTGGTGGTCTGGATCACCCTAACCTACTCCTAAAGGAGCCATAATCACTGTTCTTCTACCCGTGGCCTTTTGTCTGCTTGGGCAGCAAAAACCCTCTCCGCCCCGAGCCCTGATTGGTGCAAACAAGTTTCTCGCCCTTTCTTCGGATTGGGCAGAGAAACTCCTCTCCTTCCCGAGCGCTGATTGGTGCAATTTCAGCTGATTGGTTGTTGCTTGGTTTAGGCGCCAAGTTTGAATTCACTGGACTAAACCAAGCAACTCCCTGGAACTAATTTTGAGGATGTACATGTAGCAGTTCTTACCTTACCCGGGGGCCGGCGGAGGTCCACACTTCCCGCCGCGCGCAGCTCTCAAATGAAGGCGGGCACGGACCGCGAGATGTGGTCACGTGTCCCGCCTAGCTCTAAGAGCGTACCGCGCGTCTCTTAAAGGGCAGTGGGAGCCAAAAGATGAAATGTGCTCCCATTGGCCCGTGTCATCCCACATTCCCCAGACACTCACATTTTGGGGGCGTGGATATGACAAGGGCCAATCTAAGTAAAGTTTAGGGTATTTATACTTACCTCTCCCTTAATTCCCTGCCCTATCGTGGTTTCTGTTTCAATTCCCTTTAGCGCTTGTTGTGTTCAGTTGTGATTTTCGTGCTTGACCTTGGCTTTGATTCTGACTCCGTTTATCTCTCTCTCCCTGTTTTGTCTTGTTTGCCAGCTTACTGACTACTGTGTACCAGACCTTGGCTAGTTTTTGTTCTCGCAGTCTCTTTGTTCCCTTGACCTCGGCTTGTTCTTGACTCTGTCTATTCTCTGCTTTACGGCGAGTTGGGCCATTCTAAGGTCCGGTAAGTCGTATCTGCTCTATCTGTCGATTGTTCAACTAAATCTTGCGTGTAGAGGTAAACTACCGTGACATTACGATAGGGCCATAGACCCCGCAGATTTAAGTCAGCAATTGGCTTCTTATGAGGCTATATTTACAGAGCAGGATCACCGTATGGATCAGATAGCTCAGGCCCTCCAGACACTCTTATCTAGAACTACTCCGGTAACAGTACCAACTCCTCCTGCACCCCTTGTTCCAGATGTATCCACCATGCCTAATGCTTCTGCACATTTAACCCCTCCACCCAGGTATGGAGGGGATGCTAAGTCTTGCAGGGGATTCATTAATCAAGTGGAATTCCACTTTGAGATATATCCACGTTCCTTTCCCACTGACAGGTCTAAAGTGGGATTCTTTATGCACCAACTTACTGGTAAAGCACTTGAATAGGCAAATCCTATATGGGAGGCTAATGGACCTATGGTGCATAATTTCGATAGCTTCCTTACGGCTTTTTGTAGAACCTTTGACACAACTAAAAGGTCAAAGAATGCCGCCAGGGCATTAATGAGAATTAAACAGGGTTCTAGGTCTGTTGCTGATTATGCTATTCAGTTTCGTACCCTTGCTTTGCAGGTAGATTGGACCAACAATGGGCTAACTACAGCATTCATGGAAGGACTATCTGATACTATATTGGATGAGGCCCATTAGAGGACCTTATCGACTATCTCATTGATATAGACAATAGGATTCGTGACAGACTCTATACTAAGAATAGGAATAGACATTTTGTTACATTAAATACTCTTAGAGTTGCTAATCTTGAGAGTTTCAAGGTATCAGAGGAGGAACCCATGCAATTAGGGGTTGCCAAACTCTCTGATGCTGAAAAATTGTATAGGAGGAAGGAGGGACTTTGCCTATACTGTGGTAAGAAGGGTCATATGCTAAAAGAATGTCCTGTGCTTCCGGAAAACTATCGCACCTAAGGCCTTATAGGGGACTGGCTTTGGGTGTGATATCTAAGTCCCCAAAATTGCCTCTTAATCGACTACTTCTCCCTGTTTCTCTGCATCTGGATAATAATTGCATAGCAAGAAACATACTAGCCCTGGTTGAATCCGGGGCAGCTGAGAATTTCATAGACTCTAGATTTGTTAGGAAAAACAAAGTACCCATTAGAGAGAAGAAGACACCCATGGCCGTTGAGGCCATAGATGGTAGACCATTATGCTCCCCAGTTATCACACATGAAACTGAACTGTTGCATATGTATACAGGGATGTTACACTCAGAAACCATTCGGTTTCAGGTCATCACCTCTCCTTCCTCTAACATTGTGTTAGGGTACCCATGGTTACGTTCTCACAATCCCATTTTTGACTGGGAGTCAGGACAAATAGTATCTTGGAGTGAAACCTGCCAAGAGTCTTGTATGATTAAAATCACCCCTTTGAATTCTATTAATGTTCCTACTACTCCTCCTTTGTCTACTATTATACCTCCTCAGTACATGTGTCTTAAGTCTGTTTTCGATAAGAGGGAGGCTGAAAAATTACCGCCTCATAGACCCTACGATTGTGCTATTGATATATTGCCTGGCACTATACCTCCCAAAGGCAGGGTGTATCCTTTGTCTCCGCAAGAAAATCTTGTCATGGAGGAATATATTAAAGAATCTCTACAAAAGGGATTTATAAGGAGATCCTCTTCTCCGGCAGGGGCAGGGTTCTTCTTTGTATCGGAGAAGGAGGGCGATTTAAGACCTTGTATTGATTATAGGGGCCTAAATAAAATCACTATAAAAAATGCTTACCCTATACCATTAATCACGGAATTATTCGACAGGCTTAAACAAGCTACTGTGTTTACTAAATTGGACCTTAGAGGTGAATACAATCTCATACGTATAAAAAAGGGTCATGAGTGGAAAACTGCATTCAATACTAGGAGTGGTCATTACGAATATACTGTGATGCCATTCGGTCTTTGTAATGCCCCAGCAGTGTTTCAAGAATTTATTAATGATGTCTTACGAGAGTTCACTCACTCATTTGTGATAGTGTACTTGGACGACATATTCATATATTTAACAGATTTACATACCCATCACATGCATGTTAAAACAGTCTTAAAAACCCTTCTTGTTAATGGTCTTTATTGTAAACTAGAAAATTTTTATTTGACCAATCTGAAGTACAGTTTTTAGGTTATGTAATTTTTGCTAAAGGTTTTCGTATGGATCCCCAGAAGCTTTCCGCCGTCATGGAATGGCCTTTACCTCAGGGACTGAAAGCCATTCAGCGTTTTCTTAGGTTTTCTAATTATTATAGATGCTTTATTAAAGGATTTTCTTCAATTGTAGTGCCTATAACACGCATGACTAAAAAGGATGGTAATACTCGTGTCTGGTCCCCAGAGGCGCTTGAGGCCTTAGAATTTCTTAAAGCCACGTTTGCCTCTGCTCCTATTTT
This sequence comes from Pelobates cultripes, assembly GCA_933207985.1. Classification (NCBI taxonomy): domain Eukaryota; kingdom Metazoa; phylum Chordata; class Amphibia; order Anura; family Pelobatidae; genus Pelobates; species Pelobates cultripes. The sequence goes on along the minus strand of OW240912.1, from coordinate 34,901,914 downwards.
ACAGCATCCTGCCCCTTCTTTGCCTTATATTTTTGAAGTTGATGCTTCGGATATTGGGGTAGGTGCTGTCTTATCTCAAAGAGAATCACCTGATAAGCCATTACATCCTTGTGGCTTCTTTTCCAAACAGATGTCCAAAGCCAAAAAGAACTATGACATAGGCAATCGAGAACTCCTTGCTATTGTTTTAGCACTCAAGGAGTGGAGACATCTTTTAGAAGGTACTAAGGACCCCATCCTCATTTTTACGGATCACAAAAACCTTTCCTACCTTAGTGAAGCCAAAAGATTGTCTTCTAGGCAGGCCAGGTGGTCACTGTTCTTATCTCATTTCAACTATATCATCACCTACAGACCAGGTGATCGTAACACTAAAGCTGACGCTCTGTCTAGGCAATTTGAAACTACCGACAAACAAGAGTTTGATAATACCCCTGTCATTCCCCCGGACAGAATAATAGCTACTACGGTTCTATCTATTTCTTCTTCACTCTTACAAGTTATACAGGCTAAACAAAACATGGCACCCAGTGAGAAACCTACTGATAAACTGTTTGTTGATGTTCCCGAAAGACGGGACATTATGTCGTTATATCATGACGCCAAAACTGCTGGACATCCTGTGTTTCTAAAACCTTAGCAGCAGTTTCTAGATATTTTTGGTGGGCTTCCTTATGCAAGGATATCACCGATTACGTTCGGGCATGTACTACTTGTGCCAGTATGAAGTCTTCTCAAAGAGTTCCTTGTGGGTTGTTGCACCCATTGCCTATACCCGAGAGGCCTTGGTCCAATCTATCCATGGATTTCATTGTTGAATTACCTCCTTCGAATGGCAAAACAGTCATCCTGATGATAGTGGATCGATTTTCTAAGATGGCTCATTTTGTGTCTCTTGTCAAATTGCCCTCATCCAAGGAACTTGCTTCTATCTTTACCAGGGAGGTGTTTCGGTTGCATGGCATTCCTATATCAATTGTGTCCAATAGGGGCAGCCAATTTATTTCCAGATTCTGGAGAGCTTTTTGTTCAGAGATGGGTATTTCTCTCTCGTTTTCCTCCGCTTACCACCCCTAGTCTAATGGAGCTGCTGAACATGCCAACCAGTCCCTAGAGCAGTATATTCGTTGTTTCGTATCCCACCATCCGAACAATTGGGCTGACCTGCTTCCTTGGGCTGAATTTGCTATAATAACGCTGCTCATGAATCTTCCGGTAAAAGCCCTTTCAACGTTGTTTATGGCTGGCATCCTGTTGTTCTTCCAGCTGCATTCTCCTTACAGGGCATGCCAGCTCTGGATGAACATTTTCGTGCTTGACCTTGGTTTTGATTCTGACTCCGTTTATCTCTCTCTCCCTGTTTTGTCTTGTTTGCCGGCTTACTGACTACTGTGTACCAGACCTTGGCTAGTTTTTGTTCTCGCAGTCTCTTTGTTCCCTTGACCTCAGCTTGTTCTTAACTCTGTCTATTCTCTGCTTTACGGCGAGTCTGGCCATTCTAAGGTCCGGTAAGTCGTATCTGCTCTATCTGTCGATTGTTGAACTAAATCTTGCGTGTAAGGGTAAACTACCGTGACAGTACAGAGCCTCAAGCCTCAGGCTTTAGACAATGATTTCTCTGGCTCTGTACATCCAATAGCCCCAGTATTTGCAGGGATCCCAGAGGGGACCCACTGCTATCCAGTGATATGTGTCTGATATGTGTAACCCCTTCCCTTCCCTGGAGTGCGGAGACCCTAAGTGTTGCCCCTGTATTTACTATGTTTTAATGTGTGTAACTATTGTCCAGTTAGTATCTCCCAGAGCTGGAGATGGTTATCTGCTGTATGCCAACCCCCCACCAACTGAGGAATTTGTACTGAATAAATGGAGACCCCCTGCAGGGGCCTGTGCATAAAAGAAGCCTGTTTTTAATAAAGATTGTCAGAGTTATACCTCCAGAGCTGTGTCTCATCCAGTTACTGGGGGGAAATGGCCCTCTTTGTTTTAAATGGTTCCTGATCAACTAAAGGAAGTGGAGGTAACTGGTCAGGGTACCAGGTGGCCGGCTACAGTGTGTCATCCTCTAAATCTTATCATTCACAAAGGCTCATGAGGGAATGTCACATAAGTCTGTACTAAAACAGATACTTGGATAAACATCAACATATTTTGCAGTTACATACCCCAAAACCCGAGCAGAGGTAAGAGTTGTGAACCTTTTCTCTGAACATTTTTTATGGAAAAAGTAAACTTATATTGTCTATTGTTAATAAAAGGTTTTTAATTTCCATAATTTTATTTTGCCTTGCCACAAGATAATTTTGTAATTTTTATGATGCTATGTGAAATAAGTTGCTACAAAATGTATTTCATGGAAATGTAATATTGGAGGTGCACCAAATAAATTAAACATTTTGTCTTTGAAGCAATATTACTCATGCTGGAAGGTGACTATAAAACTTATGATTTTACTGAATGTTTGTAGTGTTGCATGCAGGATTGATGTAATGTATGTAAAGCAATGTAAGCTTAACACAATTTTTTTTTTTTACTCAAATGGGTATATAAACACCACTAATCTATGCATTTGCCCTTATAGTTGCCATGAATGGCTCCATGAAAAGGATGCAGAGCAATGTTATTATTATTATTATTATTATTATTATTGCCATTTATATAGCCCCAACAGATTTTGATAGAAATAGGATACTTTTGTCTTGTTCATAATTTAGAGTTTATGGAAAAAATAGGTACCATATTTTTTATAAGCTTTAAAACAGTAAGGGCATTAGCTGTGGTCTAGAAAATGGTTAGGATAAAAGTGATGTGCTTTTTCTCTCATGCTGTCCTTATCTTGGTGCCCTATTTCTTTACCGTATATGTTGAAACCATTTTTACTTTGTATTTTTCTTGCCTTCATTGTCTCTTATAGCCCTTTTATAGTTTGTGAATGTTTTAGTCATTGTATTTCTATGTAGCTCCCCCCAAATTACACTTGGAACCCATTTCCTAGTGTGTGGTTCTCTCTTCCCTAAGTACCTTTTCTATGATCGGTGGGTCAGTCACATTTCCCTTTTCATTCATTTGTTTTGCTTAAATCTGTGTCTATAAGTTTGTACCCTGGAATTCCCCCGGTACCATCCCATGGTAAGCTACTAAGCTGTCAATCTATTAATGAATGATTTGACATTTACTTCCCTCTGTTGTGCACCTGTAGTCCTTTTGGTCTTCTCTGATACTGACAAGGAGATTTATACTTGGAATTAGAAATTGTACAACGTTGGATGTTATTTATTGTCTAAGAGTTTCAGTTTGACAGCTTACCCTGGGGTGGCCTCAGTGGACTCATGGCGCTGTAACCACTACAGTGCAATGTAGTGGTTATATTTGCTTAGAGTAAAACTTTAACACACTTATCCCTCTTAAGGTTTCTCTCTCAGTTATGTTTTTTCCCCTACCCCTCCATCAGCAGTTATCTTAACCTTGTCCCTTGGTGTTCCTTGTAGACACTGTACCCAATACAACATTTTCTTTATAATAAATAAATAAAAACACATGGACCTGAAGTAATTTGAACCTGAAGTAGCCAGGAAACAGGTGAAAATACACAATTAACTACTAAAAGAATGGTCTGTATTTTATGTTGATTGTACACTAGATTTAATAAACTATATGCGTTACTGTCAGCTAATAAAGTACAAAATTGTAGAAAACATTTCAAACATATTGCATTGACCTGAATGTGACAAACCATGGGTTGTTTAGTGAACAAACCCCTTTTAAAGAAAGAGTAAAAATGTTCTATGATAAATATTCTTAGAAAAATCTTTTGATGGTGCCAGAAGATTACAAATGTTACAATAGTAAAGATTTACAACCCAACATTAGAAGGAGAAGCATACATTATTATTAATGAAATGGCTGTGGATAGAATAACTGACAGAGTTGTAATATATTTTCCTGCTCTGATCTTCACGATATGTATTCAAAACTAATGTTGTGTTAAGCCTAATAGATAACGGCAGAGCATAAAATACATCAAGATGACGCAGATAAAGGATGAAAGCTTACCTTTCAGTGACAAAATTCACTGGGGGTTGTATACTATTCTGGGCCTTGCTTATCAAGTGGGTTTATTAATTAAACACTCAACTGTAGTTAATAGAATAGCAAATTGCAAAAAATATTAATTAATAAGCTGTGGTTATAACTTGGCGTATTTGACATGGAGAATTTTTCTGAATCAGCAGTTTTTGTTTTAGCATAATTACTAGAATTTAGTGCTTAATAAATAAACCCTATGAAAATGTTTTTATTATTTTCCCCTTCAGTGTTTTCAATAATTAACACCCCTCTCGTGAATTTAATATAGTAAATTCCAGTATTTTGATTTTTTTTTTTCATGTATTCAAAAAAGTGGTGGCTCTCCCATCTACAAATGATGCAATCAACATCTCACAATTACTACGGTACACCCAGTTGTGAAATCTCATAATGTCACATGGTGGCGGGGGTGTCAGCTTTGAATGTGTCACACTTATCTCCCATAGATCTTGTCATTACTGCTATGACAGTCACGAAGCTCTGAAAAATTGAAAGCTTTGGTTTTGTTAAAAAAAAAAAATGCAAGCACAAACATAGTTTATAACTAAGTGAGAACTGTTCAGAATTCAAAGTAAATTAGACCAAAATAGTCAAAAATTTAAAATTGTCCAAGTCAATTATGCTTTCAGTTTTTTTGTTGTTGTTTTTAGCTACTTTGGTCTTACATGTAAAATTCACTTTGAATTCATGTTATCTTCCTGAAAATTCTCACATTAGTTAATAATCTTAAATGTAAATATTCAGATTATATGACCTATGAAGTGACATCATGTTATTTGTGATGAAATGATGATAAGCATTTAGAAAGAATCATGATAGTAGTAATAATAGTAATAATAATAATAATAAAGAAACAGGATACCCCCAGCATTATCCTAAGCCTGGATAAAGCCTCAATTATCATAGTACGAGAATACGTATTAATAACATCTCACTTTTTCTATACCCCATTTGTGGTTCTGTGAGGGTTAATGTAATACAGTCAATTAGTAGTGGCAGATCTGGGCACTGTAGGTGTTTGTAATCAAATGGTTTTCTAGGTATTACTAAAAAAAGTAGTTCTGTATATCTGTATTCCTAACACTACAGCCCTGATGCCCCTTATAAATTATGCCATCCACCCATAGAATAAAAAAAATAAAAAATAAAAATAAAATAAACAAGTTACTAACCTTTTCTCCATCACCGACTTTTCCTAGGCATTGCCTCCAGGCTGATGGGCCAATCCAATGCTATTCACTTCGATGCGCCTACATTTCCTCTGTATAAAATCATTGTATTCAATGTTACTCTATAGCCAAGATTGACAGCACTGCACATGTGTACGTGACATCACTGTATATTACTGTACGAGAACCGCAGAGTAAGATTCAGGATCTCATACACAGAGGGCTTGGAGGTGTGGCTTGAAGCTGAGCTTCTATAACTTCTATTCAATTAAATAAAGTGTTTTGGGGGGTAAGATGGGAGGAGGGCAATACTACAGTCCCTATAACAAGATCAGTAAAATTATGGCATACTATTGAGTCGTGGTTGTCCTCAGTTAGTGTTGCGTGTCTTAGGCATTGGTTTTGCTGAGTTTCCATCATATTTGTTTTTTTAGATGATTTGTTTTTACAAATTCATATTAATTTGTCAATATCTAAGTGATTTACAGTGTTTAACTCTAAACATCAGATGCTCAGCTCAGCTGCTGTTAAACAATTTTAGATGGAACCAGACTATTTTATTTTGCTGGTTTTGTAACCTTGTTAAAAAAGGTGTGCATTCTGCCATGACACTGAATGAGATAGATGCTCATAATATTTAGAGCTAGCTCTGTGCTTACTCTTAGGATTTTAAATCTTAGCATGCTTTGATTGACATTTATTTAGAATTGTGCATGTTGTCACTTACAATTTCTTTCATATATAATGAATGCAGCCTGGGATGAAAAGTGACTTTGAATTTCAGTTTAATACCATTTGATGTGTTGTTCTATTGCAGTCAAACTTCCAACTGAAAATGCCACTTTACTATAGCATTAAGAATGTTGAGTGCATTATATTTTATTGTATTTCAATTATCTTACAATATAAAAAATTTAAGCTGTTTTCATTACTGTTGATCAGGGAATCATAGTTGGCGGCACCTGTAGGTTTTGAAGGTTAAAAAAGAAATTTATTTCACATTTGCCATTCTTTCAAACATTATTTGCATATATTAGCATTGTAAATTTATAACATTTACATTTAACAGTTTCATCTGGCATTTCCTTTTTGTGATAAGTACACAAAAATAAATATATTCTTATTTAAACACCGTTACCATTAATTTACAAGGTAACAGCAAAAATACATGTTATGCTTTCCGGTGTTAAAGATCTTTCAGAAAACAGTAATTGGATGTTTTATCCTAAAATTTAGCAATAATAATTTCTTGTAACTATAATTCCATCAGTTAGGTTCAATCGACGGCTTTTCAGAAAAGTTCTAAAACCAGAGTAATCCACGTGGATAGAAATGAAATATCACTGCTGATTGCTCGACCCTGGACTTTGTTGCATCTTAGTGATGTACTCAGTGATGCCCCAGTTAATTAGATGTACACCACCAATTAACCATACTCTCTACCATACTCGCATATAAAAGATCACGCTCACACAAAAATATTAAAAAAAACTCACATATTCTCAAACACATTATCAGACATTCACTATTCAGTTACACGCATACAAATATCCTAGCAGAGTCACACTTGCATACATTAATATATACATGCTAAAAAAGAGAAGGATACATACATACATTATTACATACAGAAAAATTCAAATACACAAAGGTAAATATTTACAAAAGTAGCAACACTCTGTTTCATTGAATCCTTCCATCCTCAGTTCATCAGTGTCAGCAGTAAGAAGGGAGGTAATGAGTAATGTCTGTTCCTTGATATCTAGCAAGGAATAAAGGGCACAAGGGCCAAACAGTATCAAACAGGGGTTGTCTGAATATAATATTGTAAGGGAGTATAAGGTTATAAATAGTAATATTCCTGCTGCACCCTACAGCTTGTTGCTCTTAGCAAAGGTCTTGTAGGCATAGGCTCAAAGGGCAGCTGACAACTCATCCTTTCATATATGACAGGATCCTTAGGCCATATACATGCCCCTGTATCAGTCAATTTTGCACCTAGAATATAACATTTTATTTCACCTAAGGGATGTATAGAAAAACATAGGATTCATGCATTCATTCATTTGTTTATTTTACAAATTGTCGGCAGAATAACTTAATGATTTGGTATTCAATTCAAAAGTTTCCTTACCTTTGCTTGAACCAGAAACCACATGATATTTCTGGTAGTAATTAATGCATGCATGATAATTTTGCAATCACATTATTTTCATTACAGAAAACTGTATGACCTTTTCTCTACGCATTTTACATTTATTATGTATTATTTAATGGTAGCAATATAGCTCAATTAATCTTGTTTTTAAGGTTGCTAGGGATAAGTATGTGATCGGCACAAGGTGAAATGGGCTATCATAATATTTATAGAACATTAGGATTCATTAATAGAAGAATAAATAGCCATATTGCCGTGCAAGGTATGACATAAAGCAAAGGTAAAATGTTCTTTTATTTTGCTTGGGCAAATAATTAACCTTTGTCAGGGCATTACATTAACACGAGAAAAATAAAATGACAAATATATATGTCGCACAGAGAGTCCACACAGGAAAACTATCTTATTTAACATCCTCCATTTATTTACCCCCCCCCCCCCATTCCCATACACCAAATTATGAAACTGAAACAGCTGTGGCAAAATTTACTGATGACATTCAGCACCTGTCATTTGAGAATTGAGAAGTTCTAACTTCTTCTAATCTTCAATACTGCAACTGACACCCTCGATTACATGTGATAATGCAATAATCATTATTTTCTAATTTTAAATTCTTTATTTTTGTAGTGCTAGGTAGGTACAAGATCAGTTATTTCACATTGACATGAGAATGTGTTTACAAGATAATAGTCTGTTCATTATAGATCAGTTCCACATGTCATTTTAACAGCACTGTATTTTTTTTCTAATAAAACAAGTTAGCTTACATGCAACAAAAACCTGGAGCTTAGAATGAGATTTGTATTACTGGTAATCTAGATCAGGTTTGGGATGTATGTTATGCATGTTTAGGGTGTATGCATAATTGTTCCATGTGGAACTTAAGTTATTCAGGTGGGAGAATGTTAGACTAGCGGAGTGTGGTGTCAGGTGATTTAGCAAGGCTTGTGCCGTGAGGTAGCACGGGGGTGCTGCTCCTGACAGTTGTACCTGGCGTTACCTCTCTGAATAATATGAGATGGGATGAGATGTGCCCCTAACCGAGGGGGCCACGGGGGGATGAGGGATGGTAGGTAAATAAAGTGACTTGCCAGCATTAAAGTAGGATGTGGTCTCTGGGCTCTTATGGTCCGATGTGTGCTAGGAAGGTCTCGTCCGCTCCACTGCCCTTATGTGTTGGGTTGCATAGGGGGCGATTTTCCAGAGGTGTGTGGGAAGTGTGTAACAGGAGAAGACTGCTAGAGCAGAACACAAACTGTAATTATGCACAATTATACATGTCAATATCAGCAGTTTTAGTCAGGTGTTGAGGGAGTCCATGCCTCCTGCTTCCGGCACAAAGGGCGATATGTTTGCTGGATCCCAGTTGTGTTGTGACACCTGGGGAGTTTCGCTGGGGTGAGGTATCAAAAGTCCCAATGTGGTGAGGAGTCTTGATGCTTCCGATGCAGAGTTGATTTTGTGCTCAGTTCCATCATGGGTCACTAGAAGGGATCGAGGTGTTCCCCACCTGTACCTCACTCCTGCTGTGCGCAGCTGAAGTGTGACATTCAGGACGGATCTGTGCCATAGCAGAGTAGCTCTTGTTAGGTCTTGATATACTGATAGCTGTGCGCCCTCAAAGGTGAATGGCGTCTTGCCCCGCATTGCAGCCATGAGGAGCCCCTTGTCTTGGGAGGATTTGCAACATAAGATGACATCCCGTGGGGTAGCTGTGGCCGGCGCAGGGAGTCGGTATAGCCCATCCATAGTGAACCTTTTAGCTGCCTGTGAGGTAGCCCTGTTGCCACCAGCCGCCGTAGAAAGTGGGCAATTTGTCCGCCGCGACCACCGCTGGGATGCTGCGGATTTTTATATTGTTGTGTCTCTGACAATCTTCGAGGGCAGACAGCTGTGAGGTAAATATAAGCTGGGTAGATTGTACCTTGAGAAGTGTTTCCTTCATGATAGAAACCTCTGCTCTAATATCTAACACTTCCTCCTCCACGGCTCTCAAGCGGACTGTCATCTGCTGTACATCCGTCTTGATCACTGCTATGTCCGCAGCCCACAGTTTTTGTATGTCCAGTAGCAGTGTTTGGAGGTCTTGCTTGATGGCAAGTGTTCCCACCAAGGAGTCAAGGTTGTTGGTTGCTGCAGAGCCTTGGGGTTGGTGAGAAGAGGATTCAGCCGGAGAAGGCCGTTGCTCTGTAGGCCCCAGACCTGCGTTTCTGTTTTGCCGGCTTCTGGGCATGAAAGAAAGGCATGTATGCACTCCAGTGCTTGTGCTATATCGCTTGCGGGGTGTGTTGCTCTCGGATGATGCCGGTATCGATCAGGATTGATAAGATTAGCTCTGGGCTATCGGGAGCTGATAGAGATGGCGTCCAATCAGTCTCGCTGGCAAGCTCCACCCCCCATGCAATAATCATTATATAAAGAAATAATAGTAAATTATAAAAGATAGTCAGACATACATTCAGAGAGCTTGGGCAAGATAAAGACAAGGCAAAAGCCACAAAGTTATATTTGAGTCCTATGTGGGTCATCCCTGCAACAAATGCTTTTTATTCTATGTTACATTATTTTAGCAGGAGTAGCACCAGTATGATTTATATACCGGAAATGCTGAAAGCCCAAATTTGCCCAAGTGTATTTAGTGTTTTACACAATACAGCACAGTATGTGGAAGTTAGCAAAAGTGCAGTTTTATAGACATTATATTGCACCTACAATGCCTACCAAGGACACTGCCCCATAAAAATCTGAGGATGCCATACATAAAATTATGCACAAAATACATAGTAAGCCACAAATCATTTTCTCATTCATCTTCTTCTTCCTCTGACACGTTGTACTTTATTGACAAAAATGCATGTTTTGCATAACTTTAATATAATCTTACGCTCTTGACTATTTCATAAATCTAGCCAAATAATTAATCATGTTACGCGTGGCCTAGATTTATCAGTGAGAATATCTCTCTAAATTTTATTTTATTCTTTAGAGATTCCTTAATTCATCATTCTCATTAAAGAACACATGATTTCAGGATATTTAATTCCTCTGAAGACATTTTTCCTACCATTTGATATATTAGATTTATCCAAGAACTGCAGTGATACAATTTTTTCATTTTTTTAGAATTACTTATAATAGTCGTACAGAGTAAAATATCTTTAAATATGTGCAGAATCCCTATATGTTGTATTTCGTGTGTGCTAAGAGACAGAATAACTCACAGGGTTTCATAAAAATGGACACTATACAGGCCCGGACTGGCCATCGGGCACACCGGGCAAATGCCCGGTGGGCCGCGGTGTCCGTGGGGCCGAGGCCGGCAGGGGAGATCACAGGATCTCCCCGGCCGGCTCCTGCAGGGCCAGCGCTACCCGAGCGCCGGCCCCGCTGTGTGCCTCCATGGGCCGGTGGGGGGATCAAAGATCTCCCTCACCGGCCCATTTAAATAGACCTGCGGCTGGGGAGGGAGGGAGAGGACCCGGCGGAGCTCTGTCTTACAGCTCCGCCGGGTTTCTCTCGCGAGATCCGGAGCGTTGCCATGGCAACGCCCCGATCTCGCGAGAGAGTTCACTCACCACTGGACCACCAGGGATGGTGTGCGAGTGCCGGTGCCCCCCCTCCCAGCTACCACGTGCATGTCCCCCCCTCCCAGGCTAAAGGTAAGAAGGGAGGGGGGGGGTTTAGTTTTTTTTTTGCTTAGTTAATTTTTTTTTGTTTATTTACCCCCCAACACACAACATTTATACACAGCACTATCACACTCAGCATTCTCAGCACTCACACAACACTCATCACACAGCACTCTCACACACAGCACACACACAGCACTCTCACACACAGCACTCTCACACTCAGCACTCTCACACACATCACACGCAGCACTCTCACACACATCATAGCACTTTCACACACATCATAGCACTTTCACACACATCATAGCACTTTCACACTCAGCACTCTCACACACATCACAGCACTCTCACACACAGCACTTTCACACTCAGCACTCTCACACCCAGCACTCACACACTCTCACACACAGCACTCTCACACACAGCACTCTCACACACAGCGCAGCACTCTCACACATCATAGCACTCTCACACACATCACACGCAGCACTCTCACACACATCACACACAGCACTATCACACACATCATAGCACACACACACACACAGCACTCTCACACACAGCGCAGCACTCTCACACATCATAGCACTCTCACACACATCACACGCAGCACTCTCACACACATCATAGCACTCTCACACACAGCACTCTCACACACATCATACACAGCAATCTCACACACAGCACTCTCACACACATCATACACAGCAATCTCACACATCGCAGCACTCTCACACACATCATAGCACTCTCACACACATCATAGCACTCTCACACACATCATACACAGCAATCTCACACATCGCAGCACTCTCACACACATCATAGCACTTTCACACTCAGCACTCTCACACACATCACACAACACTCTCACACACAGCACTCAGCACTCAGGCACATCACTCTCACACACATCACACTCAGCACTCACACACATCATACACAGCACTATCACACTCAACACTCATACACAGCACTATCACAATCAGCACTCACACACATAACACACAACACTCACACACAGCACTCTCACACACATCACACATCATACACAGCACTATCACACTCAGCACTCACACACACTAAAACAGACCTTATTACACAATACCACACCATGACCAGCTCACTCTGCACAAACGTAATACCACAAACAGGCTCCAAACACATGCACAATACTCTTTCCTGGCCCTTTTGTCTCCTGGTATCCATTTATAGAGACACCAGAGACAAGTTGCAAGGAAACACAGTGCAAGCATGTTATTAAATTTGCTTGCACTGTGCAGAACAAATACAGGGCTTTTTTCTCATGCTAGAGCTCTTCAGCAGAGCTCTGCGCATGGTCTGCCCTGGAAGAGCATTGAACCAACATGCTCACTTTGAGAGGGAGCGTGTTTGTCATGAGTGATGACAAAACACACCCTCTCTGCCCCGCCCCCTTCTTAGTGGGCCGCTGTGATAAAAAAATGCCCGGGCCGAATTTTTTTCCCAGTCCGGCCCTGACACTATATTTATTCATATAGCATCATGTTGAGTCTATTCTTTCAGACATCCAGTGAGTTTTACTTTTTTTATTCTAAAACAATATATACATTACATTCCGAAAATGTATTGTTGTCATCACAAACTTTATCTGTTTTTTCACTTTCTCTCACTTGTGAACTGGTAACAGTTACTGGCCAAACAGTTCTGTTTGTTGCAGGTACACAACCTCTAGGCATTTTACAAAGGGAAAATGCATGAAGGTAAACAACATTTTAAGGCAGAGTGTCTTAAAAATCTATTTGATGTCCTTTGACAATGCTTGAAAACAGTCTTTCCTGTATAGTTTATTAGGCTTCGTAGTAAAAACATTGATACCACCTGAAGCAATGTAACAGATTTCCGTGCCATTTCTTTTCTCTGGTTGAAATGCACTTCCATTTTCTATGAAATTGAAACAAGAATAATGAGGTCTTGAAACTTGATGCCTTGGACTTTTGGATTGCATGGATCAATTTTTATATTAAAACCTGCACAAGATTTGTAAATTTTTCCCCATTTATTTTGTCTTAGTGACTCATCAGACTCTAAAAACTATTCTGTTTTGGGAGCTATCTTCTTTCACCTCACGTTTTTGTGTATAGATGTTTGCGTATATCTTCCTGTAGAATAATACGAATAAGTATAGATCATAAATACTAATAAATAGGTATAGATAGCTGGTTCATATGTCATAAATATTAAAAGAAAACAAAAGTTTTTGAAATTGTAGCTTTCTTTGACATATAAGCTAAAATCAAGACAAATCAAAGGAATTCAATTTTCAGGATAAATATGATCTTCTAACTAACAGTATATTTTATTAGTTGTATTTATTATACACAACCTATTTAGCAACATGCATGTGCAGATAAATGATGACAAGAGTTAGAAAACTATGAGAAGAGATAATGAAAGACTGCTTAAATTAACTATTTATATGGAAAATAAATTGGTATTTTTCATGGAAAAGGTAATTAACCCCTTAAGGACTGGACTGTTTTTGCGATGTTGTACATTTGCGACCAGGAATATTTTTACACTTTTGTGGTGTTTGTGTTTGGCTGTAATTTTCCGCTTTCTCATTTACTGTTCCCATACAAATTATATATTGTTTTTTTCAGGACAAAATGGGCTTTCTTTACATACCATTATTTATATAATCTCATGTATTTTAATTTAAAAAAATACAAAAATCTGATGAAAAATTGAAAAAAATACATGTTTTTTGACTTTTACTTGAAAAATCTTTTACTCATCTACAAAAGCGAATGAAAAAAACTGCTAAATAGATTCAAAATTTTGTCCTGAGTTTAAAAATACCTAGTGTTTACGTGCTTTTTTGCTTTTTTTTGCATGTTATAGGGCTATAGGTACAAGTAGGATATTGCGGTTTCAAAACATACATTTTTAAAATTTATCAATAGTGACATTGTAACACTATTATCTGTCATAAATCTCTGAATAACACCCCACATGTACATATTTTTTTTAAAGTAGACAACCCAGGGTATTCAATATGGGGTATGTCCAGTCTTTTTTAGTAGCCACTTAGTGAAAACACTGGCCAAAGTAAGCATTCATATTTGTTTGTGTGTGAAAAAAGTAAAAAAACTAAATTGAACGCTAATTTTGGCCAGTGTTTGTGACCAAGTGGTTACTAAAAAAGACTGGACATACCCCATTTGCAATACCTTGGGTTGTCTTCTTTTGCAAATGGTATGCCATCATGGGGGTAATTCTCATTCCTGGGCTACCATACGCTCTCAAAGGCAACGTAACCAACCTGGCCATTTTCAATGTAAAAATATTTGACCCATATATTTGACCTTGTAACTTTCAAAAATGCTATAAAACCTGTACATGGGGGGTACTGTTTTACTCGGGAGACATAGCTGAACACAAATATTAGTGTTTAAAAACTGAAAACGTATCACAACAATTATATCATCAGTAAAAGTGCTGTTTGTGTGTGAAAAATGCAAAAAAAGTAACTTTCACTGACAATATCATCGCTGTGATATGTTTTTTACTGTTGTGAATCACTAATATTTGTGTTCAGCGAAGTCTCCCGAGTAAAACAGTACCCCCCATGTACAGGTTTTAGGGTGTCGTAGAACATTACAGGGTAAAATACAGTGCTAGCAAATTAAATTCTCTGGAATTTCGGCCTGGGTTGGCAGGCAGGTCCCTCAAATTGCAATCAATAAAATTACTGAATTATGTAAAAATATTACATAAATACGCACGTAGAATTTAAATATATATGCATATTTATATATTTGAAGTCTACGTGTATATTTATATAATTATTTATGTAATTTTGTATATGGACATATGTATATTTCTTATTATTTTTATTTATTTTATATACATAGATATATATACAAATTCATTCTAAGTGTATTTTGATATAAATATATATATATATTAATTTTAAAATACAGTTAGAATAAAATTTCATATAGCTATATAATTTTTTTTACATTTTTTATTATTATTTTTAAAAAAAATTATTTAATTTAAATTACTTATTATTTATATTTTATAATAATATATATATACAATATATATAGTTATTATATATATTATATATATACGTGTGTAATTTAATTATAAGTGTATTTTTATATTAATATAAGTACATATTAATATAAAAATACACTTAGTATGGCATTATATATATGATATATAGACATATATTATATAGATATAATATATGTCTATATATCATATTTATACATATATAATTATTATTATTTTTTTTATTACCATTAACTTTAATTTATTTTTTGATTTTACACTAGCAGGGAGACTGCCTGTCAGCACAGACAGTCCCCCTGCAGGCAGCACTATGGACACCTATTGTGACCATGTGATCGCTGTGTTAAGCGATCACATGGCCACAGGGGGTCCTAATCTGCCGTGGGGAGACTGTCTGGGCTGCAGACAGTCTCCCCACAACCGGAGGAACACTGATCGCCGCCGGGGGAACGACGGCGATCAGGTAAGTAGCCCCAGACCGTTTGGACGGTTCAGGACCGTCATCGGTCGGCAAGGCAAAAATGCCGATGACGGTCCTGAACCGTCCTCGGTCCTTAAGGGGTTAAAGAGTCAATGTAATAAATACCATTTCCCACTGGCATTTATATATTACCCTATGTTTTCAACTTGCTCAGAGATTTTTGTGCACCTGCATAACTGATTAGATATTAATGCTGGTAAGTGCCATTTTTACAAAACTTTTACATGTCACTAAAAAAAAATTAACATCACCATCTAATAAATCTAGTGGTCAGCTTCCAATTGAGGAACATAAGGCTAGTCTGGCATAACTAATATCATCACTAGTCTGAAGACTTTACACCAGGAAAACTATTACACTGGAGCTGCATGTTTACACTGTAAGTTGATATTTCAAGCTAGACAAATAAATCTCATGGATCTTTTAAAAAGAAATACAAGCAACATCTTTTTCTTGCTTATACTGTTTTTATGTGCACTAATAAAATAGAGCCTGTAAGATGTAGGTGGTAAAAAAATTTTTTTTTTTTACTTCAGCTCGCCATTCATTCACAAGCAAAATATATGTTGTGTTTCATTAAAAATATCATAAAACATACCTGTTACTCATCTTATTCGGCCTTCTCACTCCAGCTTAATCCTCTTCATATAAAAACATCAATCCTGATTACTTTTGCCTAATCAGATGACCTTCAATTGTTTTTACATGTTTCATTCCATCCAATTAATATTTAAACATATTTCCTATTGATATTGGTGAATTAAAATGGTTGTAAAAAGCTATGAATGTACAATTTGGCAAGTATGGTATATATTTGTAGTAACTAGACAACCTATGATATAGAATAAGAGGTCACGTTAGTATTCCAAGTTTTATGTGTTCATATATTTTCGGAACACATCATGACGAAAAATATGGTTTAGTTAATAATTATGGGTGATAATAAAAGCCTAGAATTAAAACAAAGCAAATTAATGAACATTTTCAATAGGGTGCCATTTAGTAACTTTAAAAAAATAAGGTTTAAATAAGGTCAAACTATATTTTTAAATAAAAGCAATTGTGGGGGCTCCCTTAACAGATTATTATAGCAATGCCAATAAGCTGATGTGTGCAGACATACATATCCTTTAAATGGGAATAATCTATAATTATAATTTACTATACTATTTATTATAAGATACTATAATATAATTAAATTAGTATTTAATAATAACTTACAATATAAATTAGATTAGATCCCTGAGAGCCATTGTTCGAACGTCAGTAAATGCATTGTTCAATAAAGTTTTTTTTGTGGGTACTTAAAAGGACACACCACTGCCCAAATACAAAATAAACAAAATCACTGTTTAGTATATATACATACCCCAAATGACAACAACCTCTAGCAAAATCTGCATTTCTCTTGTCTACTTCCTTTGCAAGCTCTCCCCTTCTAACCCCTTTCAGTGCCTGTCCAATCACAGTCTTTCCAATGCAGCTCAATAGGAAGTCTTTGCAAGGCAGGAGCTCTGAGCAATTGCTGCCTCTTGAGATTAGCACAACCGAGCTAACCAAACAAGGAAGTAACAGGATGTGTTATTTCCTTGAAAGCCAAGTGGATGTAACCAGGTTAATTTAGTGTCAATTTATATTGAAATTTGAAAAAATAAACAAACCCACTAATTCAACTGAAGTGGAAAAACATACAAAGTGAAGGTAAGAAGTAAATTACCTTAACAATCTTCAATACTGTAGATAGGACTCCTCCAAGTCCTCAATAGAATATACAGAATACAAGGTATCTACAGTAGAAAAAGGAACAAAATACTCATAGAGTAGTATTGTATAAACACCATATAATAAAACGGTATTTGTTGCACTCACAAACACAAATTGATTGTAGGCACATCAAATGGTGCGGAAATCTTAAGATGGACAGACATATGGGAACATAAATAAAGAAATAATAGTGCAAAACGTATGATTCCAGAAGAGCTGCACTTTAATATAAATAACACTTACAGGATCACTGCAGGTTACAGGCACATCAAATCTAAAAGACATTCTCTTCACTGGATTGTGGTCTTGGTCTTTCCTATGGATCACCACTCTTTATTCGATTTAAGCTCATGAATCTTTTTTTACTCACATAGAACATCAAATAAATTAAAAAGTAAAGGATAAAATGTAATAAAAGAAAAGAAAGTTTCTTTTAAATGTCAAAACCCTACGCGTTTTGTCCGTTATGGGTTCGGACTTCCTCAGATGTAATAAGTTAATCGCACTCCTGTCATGGGAGCCATCCACCCTTCATATAGCACTAAACACTCCTGCGGTCTCCATCAGCCAATCTGCTATGCTTAAATGGTATAATAACCTGACACTGTTAGCTAATAAGTATGCAATTTCTCAGTGTTGTAAAAAGGCCATGAGACCTTTGTGGTGGTTGCACCTATATTCAAGATATCCTTGTTTAAATCAAGGTACCACCCTTAGTTAATTAAGTACTCTAAGATATGTCTCTACAAAGCTTTTAGAAAGATCTTTGGATATTATCACATCAAATAAAAATAAATATTTGTTTTATTAATAAAAAAAATAAAGCCTTTTTCTATTTTGTTTTACTAAGCTTGTTGCCATCAAAGACATATTTGAGAAGAGAACTTTGCTCTAGTGGAGAGTTTAAATGGATTGATTCTTTAAACCAGTTCTTACCTCTTAAATAGTGAAATAACCCACAGTGACCTCGAAAAAGATGGCAGGAGAGGGGCATTTTTCTTTATAAGGTTCCCATATAGTTTGGAGACAAGCCCCATTAATCAGAAAATAATTGTGTGCCAACATAAAATCAATAGATCAAAGCATAAAGGTAGTTTTATTACTAGAAAGACCTAGATATTTTTACAGAAAACAAAAGCAACACACGCCTATTCAGTTTGCCAGGAATATTTATTCTTAATATAAATAAGCTTTAGAATTGCTTAATGGACCACTCCACATGCTTTATGGGTTAGGAGTACCCTTATTTAACCCCAGTTTATAAAAGTGCTTATTTCTATGAGAAATCAGCACTTTTATAGAGTAACTAGGGATCTCCCCCCTGGCTATCAATCAAACAGCCAGGGGGATTCCTTCAAGACAGTGACTCGAGTATAAGCCAAGTGGGGCTTTTTCAGCACAAAAAATGTGCTGAAAAACTCAGCTTATACTCGAGTATATACGGTATATTTTTAATTTTGTTTTTCTGATATTCTGTATGTCGTCATTCATCATATGTATTCCTCATTGCAATTCTTTTACTTATCACAGTTAGATTATATCATCATTTTTCTAACCAAACATTTATATTACACGTGATTTAGGTTTTCCATATTCCAACAGTTATACGTACATATTTTGTAATTAGCTTAATGTATTATAGTTGATATAATTAGTTTGATAGAAAGAGATATTGGAGTTTCTAGTTATCATCTAATCTACTGGTGGTTCTAGTCCACCCTAGATACACGAGGGTTAGTTATTTTAATGCTTTTACATCATGAAAATAAGAAAAAAATGTATTATTTTTTAAGTGATGGTGAATGTCATTCCAAACTATTTGCAAAGTAAGGTAGTAGGACACACAGAGTAAAATGAGTGCCAGCAGCAATATTACCATTGACCTTCGATTGTCAACAGAGATATGTGTAATATTAAATATCAAAGATGGATGAGGGTGGATGCAAGGGGAGTCAAAATGACTGGTTTAAACTGTTAGGATGATAATAATTAAGAACTAAATAGCTAGACATAAAAGGCTTAGAATTTCATTGCTAAAATGTTCAACATTCTCTTTGACAGAGTAACTACAAAGTGTGAAAAGAAATAGCAAGACAAACCTCTTATATCCCTATCTTCATATTACTAACATTGCTTTAGCCATCAAAATTAATTTCACAAGGGAGATCTAGTCTAACAACTAAACCTCCTGTTTTTAACATGTCTAATGGTAGCCATTCTATTTTGGGCATTAAAAGAAAAAAAAAACATGTAATTTTCTTTTTAGTTTGATTTTTTTTTATGCCTTTTTTTTGTTTCTATATTATTATTGTTGCAAGATAGTTAAGAAACTTTCTTCCGCCTTGCAAATTTATCTTCTAAGTAACATCAAGCAGTGGATACAAATAATACTTTCACTATCTTTCATTAATATCCATTAAAAGCAATATTATGTAACCACCATCGTCTATGTTGTTGATGTACCAAAAGCCTTGCTGATGCTCAGAGGAAACATAGGGGAATTTGCATAAAATTTTTGTATTTTCAAAAGTGGACTAAAGAAGAGACCAGCACATGCATTCCACCTGTTTACATCTTTAGACAATTTTTTTAGAAAACAAAATATTTAACCCTTGTTGTTTCTAATATAAAGATATTAACAGTAGTTGAATTGCAAGGAAGTTTATCAATTAAACAAATTTCCATGCTCCATAAATCCTGACTTATTAGTAGTACTATCAGCTAGCAAATGAAAAATGGACTAAAAAGATTGAGAGAAATTACAATATACTTGCAAAAATTAGGCCAACTTTGATGTAGCAAATGTTCCTACTTTGGCCTAAATTTGCATCTCTGTATATTTATATATATAGATATATATATATATATATATATATATATATATATATATATTACAATGTTAAACAAAAATCTGCACACCAGTCAAGCCATAAGACTTGCTTTTCCCACAGAAATCACAAATCTGCAGTAATGTTACTAACGCAAAGGATTCTGGGTGGGCATATGCAAATTAGCTTAACAAAGAATCACATTTTTGCCTTATTCCATTTCAAACGTGTACTTTACAAGTAACGCCAAGCCTCCACAGCAAGCCAATAACCAACCTCATGCTGATGAGTTGCATTAACAACGAAACAGCTGTCCATGAGTGGTTCACTGGCTTTACTCCTCTTCTTGAGTTGTGTTTCAAAGCTGTTGTATACAACGGACACATATTCCAATGAATCCATGTATAAAGTGGAATTATGAAGCAAAAATGTAGTTCTTTGTTGAGC
Source organism: Pelobates cultripes (assembly GCA_933207985.1). Taxonomy (NCBI): domain Eukaryota; kingdom Metazoa; phylum Chordata; class Amphibia; order Anura; family Pelobatidae; genus Pelobates; species Pelobates cultripes. The sequence continues at coordinate 34,881,284 of OW240912.1, read as the reverse complement.
TCATTTGCATGCACCTACCCAGAATTCCTTGCAGTAGTGAGAGCACTGTTAAAGTGAGATTTCTGTGGAAAAGCAAGTCTTATGGTTTCACTGGTGTATTTGTGTTTAGCAATGTATTAACTATCCACTTACTTCAGGTAGAAGCGGTTTTCATCCACACTTTTTTTCCCACCACAATTCTTTTTGTATGATATATACAAAATATATATACTCTGCAATACTCTGGTATTTTGGCATTATATTTATATACATATATATACAGTAATACAGTAATACATAAAGAATTGAGACAAAAAATATATACATATACAAATATATATATACAGATTTGATTAGTCATATTAGTCTAGTAGAGTAATACTAATAGACTAATACTGCAATACTCTGGTATTTTGGCATTACATATATAAATATATATATACACACAGATTTGGTTAGTCATATTAGTCTAGTAGAGTAATACTAATAGACTAATACTGCAATACTCTGGTATTTTGGCATTATATCTCAGAGTACAATTAATGCCAAAATACTGCAGTATTAGTCTATTAGTTATTATTAAAATTCTTTTTTTTGTCTCAGTTCTTTATGTATTACTGTTTAGTGAACAAATCACTAAATATTTAGTATCCGGTTGGTGGTGTTTTTTTGTAATAGAAGAGCTGGTAATTTATGTTTAAATTAGATAATTAGTTTAGATGTATTAGCTTAATGAAAAAAAATATATTTTTAGAAATCTATTTTCTCAAAGGCATTTTCTTGTTTCAACACTTTCAAGCCTTTCTAAATAAGCTTATGGTATAAGTGATGGGTGTTGTACAGAAAAATAGTAATTACATTTGTACCTTTACAGAATGTAACGAAGTGTCTCTCTTATGATATGGTCCCTAATAATTCTGTGTAACAAACATGCACTTGAAGAGTAGAATTCGATGTGCAGCTGGCTTTTTTGTTTGGGCCAAGTGCATTTCATTTCATTTTCAATTAAAATATCTCAGAGTACAATAGCATAGCATTAAAACTAGCATGCCAGTTCACATTAGCATCCAGAACAAAATTATTATTCATATATTCACAAACTACGCAAGCACAGAAATGTGTGATACAAAATGGTGATATAGAAAATATATTTTTTTGTTAAATGTGAAATTATAATACATAATAAAGTATGGTTTAACCCCTTAAGGATGGAGCCAATTGTACAAGTTGTGATCAAAACAAAACATAAACCATACGTGAAACTATTTCAACCATAGTTCGCCTCTGTCACACCCACACTTATTATATATCCTTTTGTTCAGGTGAAACAGGGCTTTCCTTTCCTGTCAAATATTTACATATGAAACATAAGTGAATGTGAAAATAATCTACAAATGTATGAGAAATTAAGAAAATGTGTTATTTTTCAAGTTCTGCATGACATTTTAACTATGAATGTCATAATACTGTTAGATTTTACTGCAATAAAATATACATATTTGTATTTAGCAATGTCTCACGAGTACCACAGTACCCCCCATGTATAGGTTTTATGAGTTTTGGGAAAATTACAGGGGTCAAGTATAGGACTTTGCCCTTTTCCATTGAAATTTGCCAAATTGGTTTGCTGGGCCTATGTTGCTTTTGAAACCGTATGGCAGCCCAGGAATGAAAATTAACCCCATCTTGGCATACCATTTGTAAAAGTAGACAACCAAGGGTATTCAAAATGGCATATGTCCAGTCTGTTTTACTAGCCACTTATTCACAAACCCTGGCCAAAGTTAGGGTCAGGGAATAAACGGCCCTCACACGAGTACAACAATACCCCTCATGTACAGGTTTTATGGTGTTTTGGAAAGTTACACGAACAAACAAATGATTTGCCAATTTCATTTTTTTTTACATTGAAATTCACCAGATTGGTTACGTTGCATTTGAGATGGTATGGTAGCACAGGAATGTGAATTAATCCCACCATGGCATACCATTTAAAAAAGTAGCCAATCCAGGATATTCAAACTATTACTGTATGTATTTATATATATAAATATATATATATATATATATATATATTCATAATAAGTGTATTTTCATATTGATTCATATAACTATTAATATAAAAATACACTTATTATGGGTTATATATATTTATATATATATATATATATATATATATATATATATATTTATTATTATTATTATTTTTATTTTTACTAATTGCTCTAATAACTTTTTTTTTTTTATGATTTTACCTGCAGGAGGACTGCCTGTCAGTTTAGGCAGTCCCCCTGCTGGCAAATCCTAAACTAGCTATGCCTGCCACTCTTTCAGTGTAATCACATGTCCCCTGGGGGCCTAAATTGCAGATGGGGGACTGCCTGGGCTGTCAGGCAGTCCCCCAAAAGAGGAGGTAAGTAGGAGCTGGGCGCTGGGGCTTAAAGCCGTTAGGGCGTTCTATGCCGCCGTAACGGCTTTAAAGCCCATTATAATGGGGACGCATAGAACGCCCCAACGGTGTTAAGGGGTTAAAGGAACAATCCAAACACATAATGCACATATTTATAAAAGTGCAGGCTTCAATTTAATTGTTTTATATACTTTATGTTTTTCGAGTATACAATTTGTTTCTATTTGTAAAAGTGCTGATTTCAATAGAAAAGTAAATCTTTATAATTCAATGTTTCTTCTACTTCCTTTAGCTCCACTGAGCTAACGGAAGTGGCAATGCTTAATTAGAGTGCATCTGCCTTTAGCTGCATAATAGGTCATTAAAAAGTGTGTGAATACACCCATGGAGCACCTCCTCTAGTCACTAACCCAGCCCTAAAGCACAGTAAAACCCCTATAAGCAGAGAAGATAAGCCAAGACTGGGGAAAGCATAGACAACCATGCTCCGAAATACGACTCGCTTACACAACAACGAATCACACACACTCAGCCCTTACACTATCAACATCCCAAATACACCCTATAACACGCAATGGGCCAGGACCCTATAAACTAATCTGTGCCAGGATTAAAACACTAGCCAAATGCCACACGTTGGCAGCACTAGCCGCTACCCGCACCAGTAGCACAGCAAATATACACGTTATGACCTTATGACCAACCAGCCCATTACACCACAAATGTGCAGAACGTACCTCAACCCAACTCATGTTAAGTAGATATAGATTAGACGTATGGTGATGTGGCATATCTATACACATTGACACTGAAACATACAATCTAACATGTTATAAAGTTTGAATTTAACTATCTATCAAAAATTCGTGCTAAGACTATTAATGCTACAAAATGTCTGACAGTATTATTAATGTGCCTGCATAAGCCGTTGTGGCTCTGGAGGCTGTATTGTTATATCTTGCACAATGAAAAGTAAAGAATTAAAAAAAAAAAAACAAGTGTGTGAATACAAAGCAATGTATGCACAAGTACAGCTTAGCTTTACTAAGAAGCCTATAATTAGTCAATCTGCAATCTGGGAACGAAGGAGAAAATAGAAATCTTGCAGTAGCTGCAGACACTAGATCTGAATCTATTGAAAATAATGTTTTATGTTTATGTTTTTATGTTTTATATTCCAATGAAAATAATCTTTGGGGGTATATCTAAGAAATGATTAAAAAAAGATTTAGTGGACTGTTTCTTTAATCACTTTATGTATATTAATCTCTAATATGAGCAGTGGAATTGCAAGAGTGTCTTAGAATATATGAATTTGGATTCAAACCCATACTAAGACACAAATGTAATGTTTAAAGCAGGCCATAAGCCAAAGAACCCACAGAGTAGTATGAATATGACTTGTGCATGGTGGAAAAAATGTGCTTCTTCCAAATCACTTCCGCAGAAAAATTTAAATAAATTGCTACAGCAGACTTTAGTTCATGCCATTGTTGGAAATGGGAAAGCAATTAAGACAGCCAAAAAAATCAGGAGAAAAGGTGCCTGTGTTTATGCTTCCATAATACAAAAGAATGCACACTAATCCAACTTGAATAATATCAATGACCTTTATTAAATATAAATATTCCAATTATATATAAAAAAAAAAATACATAAAATGAACCAGCCTTAATAATATTAACAGCACAACAAATTAAACAAGTATCCTACAAGTTTGAGATACATGGAACCTCCCAATGATTCAGCACCCACTTGTGCCATTCTTCATGTCATCCCAAATATTTGTACTTTAAAAGGTGCTTGGTGTGCATCCTTTTGTATTTTAAATAGATAGTTTTTATATACCAAGGGGAGTGTGTCATTATTGTTGCACCCATTATATATATAAATTGTTTATTACTGCACTCTTATGTTTACTTTGTATGGCCTATGACTATGGTAAATAAAAAAAAAATAGCTATGATTTTGCCTGGTGTAAGGTATTCTAGAACTCCAACTTAGATACAAATATATATCACAAAACAGTAACACAATTATAAATCAGTTATGCAAAGTGGGTATAATTGGCATGGGCAGTAGCAGCTAGGCAATAGGAACTTCTTTTTTTTTCTATTTTTCACTCTCTTTTTTTCACTATTTCTTGTTCTGCATTTTTCCTTGGTAATACAGATATGATATGTTGCTTCATACCATTAAAAGGGAAATTACCTTGCTTCCTATTCACTTCTTTGCCACACTATTTTACTTTGCAAGTCAATATTCTTGATAGTGCGTGAGCTATTTGTGGTAGCAGATGCAGCTAATGTCACAGCTGTTTCTGTTGGATGAGGTAACTCTAAAGCAGACACAGATGGACTTGGAGATGGTGAAAAAGATGCAGTACTCTGCACTCAACAGTAAAAGTCGCAACTGCTGCACTTTTACTTTGTTGCTTTATTGAGGGGCTCTAAGAAGGCGTAATGCTTCAGCAAGCTGTGGTACATGGATCTGCAGTGCCAATGGAAGCTGCAGTACAAGTGGCAGCAGCATAAAAAGGATAGGAAAAAACAGTTGGCTCTTTGGTGTTGAATTGGAGATAATGAACATGCTGCCAATCCCAGTGTCCTGAGACTGAATAGTGATGGTGGTGGTGGCGGTCACGGTGGAGGCAGTGGTTATGGAGGTGTCAGCAGTCCTCATTGCTGAGGAAGAGGTGATAGGACTCTGAGAGGCGGTGGCCCTACTACTGATGGATTGTGGATCATGGCTACTTCCCCTACTTGGGCCCCAGCCAACCCTGACTTTCTTCTTGGGATTAGTATTGGACTTTGATAATAGAACCCCATTATTTACTGATTGCTTTTAGAGCTTTAGTTGTGTTGGTGCCAGTGAATCTAGACAGGTTGCAAGTCTTGCCTGGTAATATTTCTGCAAATGATGAATGAATAAAATCTGCAAATGTTTTTATTTTTATTGACATCTTTAAACATCGTAATAGACATGATTTTTTTTGTTCTATATATGCTTGTTCCCATTATTACAGTTATTTTTATTGGTTCTATTTTTTCCACAATAACTAAATCAATAGTTAAGAGCTTGAAGAATTTTAAAAAGCAGTCTCATTGTACAAATATTTTCAGTATTCAAGTTTTACATTCTGTAGTTCCACCCCAGTCAAGCATAAATAATACTGTTTCACCACAGTAACTAAGCTGATATATTATAAATGTTAAGTACAGATTTTGTCCCCTTGACACCCTTCTCAGACAGGGAGAGCTGTCAGAAATGTACTGTGAAAACACCATTAGCAAGATCGCTACATATTGCCTATAGTAATATGATCGCTTAAACATAGAGGCCTTTGCTTACTTCTTCCCTTGACTTGCTGCATTTTTTTCTCTTTTAGTGTTGTGTTAAATAAATTCTGCTCTTAGTATGCCAAGTAAAAAATATAATTTATGACATTTCTTAAAGCATAATTTTGCTCTTTTTAAAGCAATACATTCCTTGGACAGTTCTACACTAGCACAGAAAAATAGTCTAGTAGACTAATAGTTCTGTATTGAAGAATAGATAGAATTTGGAGAAATGTAGTACTTTTAATACGATAAATAAAAGCACACATTTTGAGCAAATATTTTTGCATTTGATAATATAATCATTACAATTGTTAGATATATCTTTAATCAATCAGTTACAAAAATTGTGTATACATGTTTTTTTTTTTTTTTTAAACTTTCACTTCTTTTGCAAAACTAAGTTTAGTCCATAAAGGCTCAGAAATTATTACCTGTTTTTAGAGGAAGGAATTTCTCTGCCAGCAGCCAATTTCACCAATTTATGTTTGCAAAAGTCCTGAAATGTCCTGAAATGTTCTACATGTACAATTTCACCCATCTTAATACTTTTCCTTATTATCTGAAAACTAGAAATAGTTTACTATTGTTTTATGCTTACTTAACTGATTAGTTTTCTTTCTAAAATTTAGATTTCTCTCTATCAATAAAATAACTTCTGTTTTAAATGGTCAGATAAAGACCTATGCGTTTTTTACTAGGCCAAAGCATATAGTAGTGTAGGTCTTTAATAATAAAAATTACTATGGCTCCTACTTATCAGAACTGATACAGATACGGTCCATGCAAAATTGTTGATTTCCTTGGATTTCCTTACTATAAACTAATCTATTTACTTTCTATCCTGCTGTCCATGCAAAGGCTTGTACGGGAACTCAGCTCTCTTTGGCATTTTTCATTATTGTCTCTAGCCCATAACTCTAACTTTTCTTGTACGTTAATTGAGTACACAGAATGGCCACTTTACAAACTTCTTGGTGGCTGCAAAACAAACACTTTTATTTAAAAAAAAATGCACAATAAATACACATTTGAAAGTAAGGTTAATACATGCATCCAACACATTCCACATAATAATAGAGCAACTGTTAGATAGTCCGATGACAAAACTGAATCACCAATGTAAAAGACTAGGGTGTCAGGGAAGAGGGAGGGACAAGGGATAAATGAGAAAAAAAGGTATTTGACATTATGGTGCGATGCAGTCCCAACCCCTGGATGATTCATCAGTCTTTAGTCCAGTAGAAGGTTGTTAGTTGGAGAAAACGTATAATAGGCTATACAAATCTATTCTCTTAGATGTACGGTCATCTTCCAGTAAATCGTCCAGTAAATGATCAAGCATATTCTCAAGTCTGCACACACTCAAAAGATAAGTATATATGAAGACCTAGAGAGATAACAAAATGTGTTCTCACTGCTTAGAAGAGCAACCCACAGGTCTAAGGGTGAGACTTAAATGACAATCTTGTTATGTTTGCTAAAAGGTCTCCCATAAATGTAAAATCGTAGGACTAGTCCAACAAATGTGCAATTAAGTTCCCTCCTCCCCACATCCCCTGAAATAAGTTGTGATCATGCCCAGTGTAAAATTAGTCTAGATGTACGAATATGCCATTGGGCCAGCACCCTAAAACAGTTTTCTTTGACCAAAGTGCAAGGTGCAATGGTGTATAATTGAGTGCTTATACATGTCTAAACTAATCTTTAATCTCCAATATCTCAATAAGTCAGTTTACTAAGATTTTTCAAAAATGAAAACCATAACAACAATAAAAAAAACAAGATAATGGAAAAACAAGGGAGGGGTTATCCATCCTAAAGTATATAATAAAGCTAACAAACAACAAAAACACAAGGTGTCACACTATAAGTGTTCTTATACATTGTGAAAAATGTAGCTTATTCTAAGCAAATCTGGGATTCTGACGAGCCAAGTTGGGCGAAACGTACGTGTCAGGGGTCTTGGAAATGCTGTCACTCTACTTTAGTAGACAGCACACAGACATGCTATCATAAAAATTCTACCGCACTATTTTTAATTCACTTTAGCACCAAGAGTTTAACAATTTTAGGGATTTAAGTAGTGGGCAGCTTTATCTAACTGGGAATAGAGGCAGGTTCCCTTGAAGGCACTGTTTAGCTACATTGTTATTACGATACTCTAACATGATTTACTTTGTCTCAGGTTTGCTTAGACCTTTCTTTCTTTCAGGTATACAATAACTACACCCCTCCCTCACCATATTCCATAATGCTGAGCATCTTATCATATCCTCAGGATCCTGCTTTCTACAAATAGGGAGCTATTACAGTATCTCAATGGTTAAATGGAATTTACTCCGAAAAGTGAATAGAGCTAGGTGCCCTTGAAGACACAGAGGGTTAATACTATCTAATTACACTGCTAACATGATCTTATAATGGATTTTTAGGAGACTTAAGTTTGATTACGATACTTTTCTCATCTATTATTGTATATGAGTTTTACCCCGGTATTATAAATTCCAAAGCATGGAGTATTCTATCATACCTTCAGCATTACGTTTACTATTACTAGGTTACAAATAGCACCTGGTATTAAATGTTAGCATACAGACTTGTGCCTGATATTCTAACATTTCTGTAGTTACTCTCACTTGCTATGATCCCTCAACAGTCACTGTGAACAGAATTATTTATTATATCTATTGAGTGACGCCACTGAGTGTGTATTTTTCGTACTTGACCATCAATTGTATTTTTGTTCACACTGGTTGGTAACCACATTGGGACTATTACTTATTCTGTCTACTTACCTCATATCTGCAACTACATTTTTCACAATGTACATAAGCACTTTGAGCACTTACAGTGTGACACCTTGTGTTTTTGTTGTTTGTTAGCTTTTAATACATCGAATTAAAATGTATTTATTTTTTCTTTTCGATCAGACTGCACAATCCATTCTCGAAGTAGGCTGGTACCGTACAATATAAAATTAAATATGATATATTGTAACCTAGTTCCCTCAGAGGTACATGTTCTTTTTTCCTTTATCTAGTTTCTACTTGGAGTTACCACCCATCACTATTGTACCTGTTAGATTGTTTGACTTGATTTTCTCTCTCTTTTTTTCCAATAAACAGAACATATCCATTAAAAAGATATTATTTTAACACGATCATTATAGCACTATAATGTTTCACGTTCCAGAGTATAAACAATAAAGTTTTTTAATATCCTCTTCCCAGCCATCTAAGTGCTATTTCATAAACCTAAGTGTAATACTTCTTTGATAGTAGTATAGTAGAAGATTTCCACAGGGAGGAAAACAAAATGTTGCTGCTGTTAGCATGTGACCTATAATTATTTTATCCACTTTGGTGGTAGATTCCAGGATTTATTTATTTTTTTAAATTCTTTATTTAAGATAAGCAGTCATATAAGATTACAATGTACAAGATAATTGTCCATTTAAAATAAGGCATTAAATATAATAAATAGTACATCATGGACAAAGGAAAAATTAAGATTCATGTTAATAATGAAATATGTATAATATATTTTGCATTTAAGTTTAGAGTATCTAGGCTATAAAGTAAATTCCCTTTCTTTAGCATATCTATTGCTAAAATAATAAATTTTATATTATCAATATATGTGTTGGACTTGTGTTGCCCCCGAGTGCCCACTGCTCTACGGAGCTCGTAGAGGGAGTCTGGGGTGGACCTGGGAAACAGTTCGGAGGTCAGACACCCTTGGTGACCATACACCATCATACACCCCATGGATATCGCATGCAACCATGCTGTCTTTCAGTCCTACACACCATATTGAGATAGAAAAGCATGCTGAACATTGATTTAAGAGCTACCTTCCTTTCAGCATAATAAACTAACAAGCTCATGTTCTTAAGGAATTAACAGAGTATTTAGATTACTCACTTTTATACCATTTAGTTACATGTTCTGTTTATATTAATATCCTCTATTATTGTTTAATTCTGTGCAAACTATGAAGACCTGTTCCAGCCACTTCATGAGTAACGTAAGTGCATAAATAATGCCATGCTTTATTGCCTGCATCTGCACTATTCGTATGGCCCCCTGATAAGAGGACAACACACTATCCACAGGCTAATATAAATATTTCAGGTCATCCATTCACGAACAACATTCCACACTGATCACTAGTCACCTGTCAAGACATACAGTTCGCGCTGGAGTCCTTCTTACGCACTAATGCCCAACACTAGTACTGCACAGTCTATATCCGCCGATTTGATGGCTTTTTTCTTACACTCAGACCACTCATTTCCACGATCACACTGCATGCCTCAACCACACTTGTTAGGTCGCCTATTTAACTGATCCCGATATGGGAAATAGAAATATAAACACACATATTTAGGCATCCTGAACCATATTATACCTTTCCCCGGCGTAGGCTCATGCACATCCATCATTAACTGCCATAATAAGCCTCTGCGTAGGCAATGATGCAACAATTTTTACCCTTGCTATATGCCAGCTGCAATGTTACAAACGGAATAAAAACCTATTTAAAAAAAAATCATTCATACTAGTACTGTTCACAAACAGAGATAATCAAAAAATTACAAATTTGAATAGACCCCTACTTGTCTTACAAACAAAAATCTAATTTATTATATCTCCACTAAACACTTCTTAGTCCTTGGTCTCATTCTTTAATGATTAAAATATCCCATGCCATCATTCAATTGCTATTCTGGTTAAAATCTTAGAGGAATATTAAAAAGGAACCAGTTTTACCTTTCCTTGTGATTTACTAGGATATAATATTTCTATTGTACCGTAATTATTAGCACAGATTAACAGCTATCTAGCCCTCCATAACAGCTTTGAATTTTCCTTACTCCATTTATGACTGCTTCTGTTTTAGGAGCAAATTTAACACAAATGTGCACAATTCAATATTGAATTTTTTAACTAATGATTTGCTTTATTTGTTTTTACTCCGAACAGTGAATAGAGCTAGGTGCCCTTGAAGGCACAGAGGGTTAATACTATCTAATTACACTGATAACTTGATCTTATAATGGATTTTTAGGAGACAAGTTTGATTACGATACTTTTCTCATCTATTATTGTATATGAGTTTTACCCCGGTATTATAAATTCCAAAGCATGGAGTATTCTATCATACCTTCAGCATTACGTTTACTATTACTAGGTTACAAATAGCACCTGGTATTAAATGTTAGTATACAGACTTGTGCCTGATATTCTAATATTTCTGTAGTTACTCTCACTTGCGATGTGATGTCCACATTGCAATAGAAACTTGGAGTTCAGTTTTACAGACAATTGCAGACAATTATTGTTTTGGTCAGAAGGGTCACTATCAGGGTTGTTCACTAATATAGAAAATTTTCTCCATACTTACCGTAATTCTTTTCCTGGCTATTTTACCTGGCAGCATCACTTATGGGTTAGCTCCGCCCCCAACAGGAACAGGACAGGAAACAATTAACTAATTAGAACCAGACTGTAGGCATAAAAGGTCACTCCTCTCTTTATCCCACAGTCTAATTTAAAGATGTAAAACAAAACAAAAACATGGGAGGGTTGCTGATGCTGCCATGAATAATAGCCAGGAAAAGAAAATTACAGTAAGGATGGACAAAAAATGTTCTAAATTCCTGGCTAATCGTGGCAGCATCACTTATGGGTAATACCCAAGCTAAGACCAATGGGAGGGAGAAAAACCAGATACTATTAGTCTGCTGCAACAATATTTTATATATGAGAATTAACAGAGGACGAAACTCCTCTCCCAAAGGAAGTAGATGAATCCAGCTTGTAGTGTTTGATGAATGTCATAGGAGAAAACCAGGTGGCTGCCTTGCATATGTCATCAAATGAAACTTCTGCCCAAGTAGCCCAGGAGGTAGCCAGTGCTCTAGCTGAATGATTATTTACTTTCTCTGGAGGAGATAGGTTCTTAACATGATAAGCCTTTTTTATGGTGTTTGAGATCCAATGTCTCAAAGTAGCGGTAGAAGCAGCTTCACCTTTTCTGTAGCCAGATGGAAGAATGAATAAATGTTTTGACTTCCGAAATTGATTAGTGACCTCCAGATATTTCAACAGACATTTCTTAACATACGCTTAAATTCTTCCGAGAAGGAAGGGTTTGGATAAAAAGAAGGCAGGACAACTAACTGTGGAATGTGGAATTGTGAAACCACCTTAGGTAGGAATTCCACTCCAAGGTCTTAAGATAATTCTATTGTGGAAGACCTGTACATGATTCACATCACTGGAGAAGGCTTGAATCTCAGACATTCTTTTAGAATGCATACCCCAGATCGAAGTTCCAGGGACGGGAAAAGGCATCTTGTCCTGCTGATCGATAGTCCGCTTGTAGAGAAAAATACTTCGGGACTTGAGCATTCCGGTTCGAAGCTATCAAGTCAATCTGAGGTGTGCCCCACCTTAATGATAGAATTTGAAATACTTCTGGATGCAATTTCCATTCTCCTGCTAGTCTTGTAAATCTGCTCAGATAGTCTGCCAAAACATTTTCCGGTCCTGAGAGGTAGAATGCTTTCAGACCCTGTATATTGTCTTGAGCAAGATCCATAAGTGGAACTATTTCAATTAAGAGAGCTTTGCTTCAGGTTCCACCTTGTCGATTTATATATGACTCCACAGCTCTGTTGTCCATTTGAATTCTTACCCAAGGGTTCTTTAGGCACTGCTGAAATCCCAAAAGGGCATAGTATATGACTCTTAGTTCTCTTAGATTTGAATGCATCATCCTCTCTTCTGATGTCCATGTACCCTGTATGCAATTCTCTTCTAAATGGGCACCCCATCCTTGAAGGCTTGCATCTGTGGTCACTGTCTTCCATGGTGGTTCTTCCAATGGAAAGCCCAGAGATAGTTTTTCATCCCCATTTTTGCTACACGAGATTGGATGAAGAAATTTTCTGTTGGAAAAGTTTCAAATTCTATCCTGTATCCTTCTGCCAAAATTCATAGGACCCAGGAGTCGGTCACACTTCTGACCCAAACAGGATAGAAGAAATGAAGTCTTCTTCCTGTGATTTCTGGGTTGGCTGGCAAAGGTTCAGAAGTTTTTACTTGGAATACATGATCCTCTTCCTCTGGACGATTTGGACGGTGTCTTATTTTCCTCCAGTTAGGTGTGGAATATTCCCTTCCTGGCTTATATGTTCTGCTTTCTCAAAAGGAACGGTCCTTGTACCTCTTATCTTTCCATGTGGTAGAACCATATTTTCTTCATTGTGGAAGAAATGCCTTTTGCCCATCAGCTGCCTTGTGAATAGCTTCATCAAGGACTTTACCGAAGATCTCCTTGGAATGGGAGAGCACTTAGGGAGGCTTTAGAAGCATAGTCTGCCCCCCAGGAGTGTAACCATAACGCTCTTCTTGCTGCAACTGACAGGCCCATGCTTTTAGTCGCCATTCTAGTGACATCCAATGAGGCTTCAGAACACAAATTCAGTAGCCAACTTCAATTCTTTTAGGCTGTCCGAAAGATGTTCTCTCCAGACTCCTTTAGCAAGAGCTTCTTCTAAATTTTCTAACCAAACGGTAAATGCTCTTGACAAAGTGGTTAAAGCTACTGCAGATCCTAATATTTCACCTTCCTCTTCGTCTGAAAGGTCTTCCGAATTTTCACTTGACTCTGTGAAATTATCTTCTCTTCTAAGGCATTTGGATGAGGTCATTTTACTTGTTGTGGACTTGAACCCTTCTGCTATTGCCTCTGTAATCCACTTCTTTAAATCTGTTTGAGGTGATTGTCTTTTATCCATTACCTCAGCAACTTCTGTCAGACATGCTTTACAAGGATTTCTTCCACTAGGTGCTAGTTGATTGCAGTTTACACATCTATTGGATTTATCTTTGTGTTTTCTTGGAGAATCCTCTCATGGATTGCTTGGACTGAAAGAGGCCAATATAATAATATATTATGGGCCCTTATTGGCAATCTTTTACCCCCCCCCGACTATATAATAATTATTGAGGATCACCTATGTTTTCTAGATAAAGATATTGAGACAGAGTGAGAAGCCATCTATAAAAAGAACCCAATGATTATTCTAGGATTTAAAATTCCTTAAGGGATGAAAAAGGATTAGAATTTTTTTTATAAATTTTACCCTTTTTAGATCATTTTCATCTGTAGGGCAGCCTTCCAGCAAACTATACAGGTTCCAAATCACTGTAGAGATACTGTATGCCGAAAAAGAAGGTTAAGGTTCCCGGTATTTTACAATTTTTGCACAATGTTTATTTAAGGACTTGACAGCTCGCGCATGCGCAAATGGCATCTTCAGGACGCTGACATTCCTGTGCATGCTCCTCATACCGAGATCAGAAGAGACCAGAGAAGCCAGAGAAAAACACTCATTCTTTCTCCTAGAGAGCCACAAGCAACATGCTCTCTTGATACACATGGAAGGCTGAGATTTAAACACTTACCCAGGCTTCTCCTAATTCTCTGCCCCAGGATCAGAGGGGGTTATTTGCATACAAGGGGAATTTTTAAGGTTCCACCAACACCACATCATTGCAAAAAATATTTACAGTCCATTCAAAGGATTCCTCATGCTGTTGTACATATACTAATATGTAAAACAAAATATAAAAGAAGGGCTGCGCCATGCTTAAATAGATAGTATCCAGTCCAAATAATGGTAATAGGAAAGTAAAAGTCCAACCTAAAAGTGTCCTCTCTGTCGTCCTTGGATACAGGAACAAAGTCTTCAGGTATTGTATATAAAAAATAAAAAGAGAGAACAACAACGATAGTGCAATATGTATGGTTCAAGTGAAGTAAAACTGAATAAAAGTAGCGAACTCACAATTTCTAAGAGCTTCTGTCCAGCTCTAGGGTAAAGCGCACACAGCGGTATAATCCCCGCTTATGGGATATGTGGTGAGTATCGATTCTTCAGTGGTATCCAGAAACTCAAAGAGAACAGAAACAAGCCAGATACTGCTCTCTGTATGGATATATATAGTAGGTGAAAATAAAAACGTACTTACAAGTACAGAGCAGGCCAACTGCTCTTTGGTGTCAGCGCTGGTGGAATAGTCCCCACCTAGGATTTCTTTAGCTGCCAGGAACTAGTGGAAGTGGTGTTAAAATCAGAATAAAAGTTATCAAATATATATAAAACTTGCCAGGGATAAATGTATAAATAAAGATAATGGGAACTATCAAGTAACCAAAATAAGTTAAATGAAAAACAAAGTACATTTTAAAACCTTTGTTTCTATTAAAAAGCCACTAAAATAGCCTTACAAATGAAAACACATAGTATTTAGAGAAAATACAGAATGTAAAAAAGATAAAAGTGACAAAAATATAACTTATTTATAAAAAATGATGCAGATCAAAGTCTGCATTATGGCCATGGGGTATAAGGGTCTGAAGATTATACACCCATTCCATTTCTGTCTGTCCTAATATCTTTTTAATATCACCTCCATGCCATGGGGTGGAACATTTTTTTATGCCAATACACTTAAGCAAATAAGGATCTTTATTGTGTACAATAAAATGTTTGGATACTGTATGATTTAAGTATCCATTTTTGATATTTCTGCAATGTTCACTCAGTCGGGTCTTTAAACACCTTGTGGTCATCCCCACATATTGGAGGCCACATGGGCATTCGAGCAGATAAATAAAAAAAATTTGTGTTGCAGCTAATAAAATCATAAATATTATACACTTTTTTAGTTTGGTTTGACATAAATTGAGTTTTTTTTGATGGGTTTGAAGGATTTGTAGTTCTACATACTATGCAACTTTTGCATTTATGGAAACCCTTACTTTGAGGGAAGAAATAAATTTTATTTGTAGTAGGTACTTTAGTAAAATTAGAAGTTAAGATAGATTTTAAATTAGGTGCTCCTCTAAAAACGATATTTGGGTGATCAGGTATAATTGGATTAAGTACATCATCGTGTTTAAGAATATGCCAATGCTTGTTTATAATCTTTTTGATAGTTTTACTTTTATTATTGAAATTAAAAATAACAGGAAGGGACATAGGTTCGGTATTTTCTTTATTTTTATAGATTAAGAGGTCTTTACGCTCTTTTGACTTTATTGTATTGATTGTTTCGTTAAGATCTGACTCTAAATAATTTTTTTCAATAAAATTATTTTTTAATACCTCTGCTTGTTCGTCGAAGTCAGTCAGTACTGAGCAATTCCTATACTAATATGTACCTAACTCAGTTAGTCCTGCTCCTGCAGGCTGGTTACCGAGTTCTTCAGATGAAGAGAGGCTGAACTTCATCTGGAAAAACCCATGGTGCATATGGGAAGGTGGCCTCACAAAATAAAAATTGTCTTAGGAGACAAATTCCTGTTTGTATTGTTTAAGGACAGAAAAAAAGACTGTGGGATACAGGAAGGAGGGACCTTTTATGCCTACAGTCTGGTTAGTTAATTGTTTCCTGTCCTGTTCCTGTTGGAAGCAGAGCTAACCCACAAGTGATTCTGCCATGATTAGCCAGGAAAGTGAGAATTCAAAATGAATTCTAAAATTAAAGGTGAGCTATGCTTTCATTCTGACTACTGTGGACGAAACTTTGAAATTCACTTTAAATTCTAACTTCAGTGAATAACAATGTATTTAATTTATAAAGTAGCAATGACAATGTTGTTCACTGAGATGAGAATTTAATATGAAATCAAAGTGAATTTCAAATGTAAGGCCAATGTACTTGAATGAAAAGCATAGCTGACTGAGAAAATTTAGCCAGTGTGGATATGTTGACCAATAATTGGAGTTGCCCGGAATACAATCTATACACGTATTTACCTTTTTCTTTGCAAGCCATACTATAGTGTTAAAGTAAAATGACACTAATAAATCTAAGATCCAATATTTCTTATTTTTTCTTTTAATCCTTAGTATTAAAGGGACTCATATCAATAGCATTTGAAAAGTATGCATGTATAGAAAAAGAAATAACATAACATTTATTTTTTTTGCCCTAAACCAAATATACATATTTAATAGTATCTGTCAACCACAAACTATTCACCTCACCTTTAATATTTTATAAGAATCTGTAATACATTTCAATGATCAAGCTTCAACTGAAGTGCCTTGTACATTAAAGGACAGGATATTGAGGTAGTGCAATGTAAAAAAATAGTTGGAGATTTCTATTCCTTTGCCTGTACAGTTCTAGTTTTAACATTATACAAAATGAGGATGTATTGAAGCTTTAAATGTGTTACGTTTTTCTGTTTGCTTTATTCTGACACAAGAAGTGAAAAGCTCCATTTTTGAGGACCTTAAAGAATTCTACTGATGTGTTTGTTAGTATATTTCTTGTATCATTTTAACCGTGCATCAGATTATCATACGTCTTATTAAATGTGGCACAAAAAATGATATCTAGATATAATCTTGCCATATCATATACAATTATTTTAAAAAAATAAACACGTTTAAGAATTTTTTAATAAATCTGTCAGAAGAGTTGGAAACAAGCAATGTTTCTAATGTATAAAGTATGAACACACATACCCACTAGGGTGTGATTTTTATTTGTAGGTTCTTTAGTCAATGGTACAGGCATTTATAGGGGAAAATGCTAAATACAAACAGTGCAGCGTCTCGTGAAAGAGATCTATTTTCAATTGGTGGAACTATTTCTACAAACATAACAGAAAAAACAATGGCACATAGTGTAACAAATTTTTATTTAATAATAAGTATTAAAAATGTAATAAAGTAAAAAAAAAAATGCACTGACAACATGAGAGCCAGTCCTGGTATCCCAGTTTTAACACTTGAGGTTTTTTGTGGCCACTTAACAACCAGTATGGGATTTTCAGCTACAGAGGGAAACGTAGCCATCAGCAACAAGGAAAGAGATGATAAATGATAGTGTAGACTGTTATGAAAAATTGGAGTGACTGTGTACAATTGGCAACTGGTGAAAGCGCAGTGGTTGTTTAGTGATAGGCACAACCTCAACACTATACAACTGCTGTGTTTTCTCTGTCTCTCAATAAAAAATAAAATAAATAACCCCAGTGAAATTTTATGAGCATGTGTGAAAAGTAATACAAAAATACCAGAAATGCTGGAATACACTGATAATAGTAAATATGATAGCAAAGAATGTTATCTTATGATGGTGAATTCTTTACATTTTTTTTGCAGAATATATTTTTTTTTTCTGGGGAGGAATCATATACCATCTTGGTATTACTTGAATTTTTATGTGCAAATATTATGCCACGCCTGTGGTAATTTGAATTTTGGAGAAGATATTCAACCCTAAATTATACATAAATCCAGAAAATCAATCAGTTACAATTAGAGCACATCTGTACATACTGATAGGATTTAACTTAATGCTAATTATGAGTAGTACAATTAAGGGGGATTAAGGGAGATTTTTTTAAACATTTGCATACACATCATTTTTCAAGAAGACATTATGCACATGCAGGGCCCCTACAGCAAAAATACATGAGCAAGCTGATGTTGTTGTAGTGCTTACAGTAAGTCTTTCAGATCTACCCCACCAGTTGGGAAGGGGGTGCATTCATTAGGCCTTCACTTATTGTGAATTGCTTTTCATCTCACTGAACATGGGAATCATGGAATAAGAGGGCTATTACTTGATCTTCTGCTGGTTGGATTTATAGTGTTAAAACCCCTTCAGTCACTTACCTGAATCCAGCGCCGATGTTCCTCGGCGCTGGGTCAGGCTCTGAAAGCAGCCGGCGGATGAGACCAAATGCGCATGCTATGGCCGCACGTGCGCATTAGACCTCCCCATAGGAAAGCATTATTCAATGCTTTCCTATGGGGAAAATCTGATACTGCAGGTGCCCATGGAGAAAGCACAGCTTAGGGAATAGGGCCCTGACAGGGCCAAGAGGCGGGCTAAGGTTTGGGAGCAGTAAGGGATTGGCAGAGCAGTGTTTGAGGGTTGGCTGATATAAATGGGCAGCCCCTCACTCTAATTTCTTACCTAGCAGAGTTGGTCCCTCCCTCCCTCTCTTTGTAATTTTCCCCGCTTGGTCACAACGGCGGGGTGGGGTAAGGAATATTAAGGATAATGGGCTTTAGTTAAGAGAGGAGTAAGGGGAGTTAGTTAATTGGTTAGTTGATAGGTTTAAAGGGTACACTGTTTGTACATGTTTTGGTAGGTTTCGAGTCCGTTGGTGGCTCAGAACCTCGGTGGTGTTCCGAGTCCACTGGTGGCTCAGAACCTTGGTGGGTATACCCCTACCAGTAAATTGATCAATGTTGATATGTTACATGTTATATATTATATGATGGTTGTATATTGGAAATGTATTATGTGGTGGGTCATTACCTTGATGTAAATATGGAAAAGATGATGCGAGAGTTGGGGCGTGGCAGGTTATGACCCTATATATATGTGTATATAGATATATATATATATATATATATATATATTTATTGTTATCTTATCCTTAAAGCTGTGGGCAATTTAACCCATAACCCTAAGTGTCAGTGTCTTATTGGGTGGGTTGGGTTCAAGTCATATATCCCTCCCCTTGCCCATATAGCGACTATGCACCTGTCATGCAGAGCGTGAGGATGTCCAGCATCAGATAACGGACCAAACGTTTATTTGGATTCCGGAAGCCACTGAGGGCTGACTTAGAGCTGTAATGTAAACACTGCAATGTAAACTTATTATTTGCTTGCATTGTTTGCATTGTATTCCAGAAGCCACTGAGGGCAGACTTACAGCTGTAATGTAAACATTGCAATGTAAACTTATTATTTGCTTGCATTGTTTGTTAATAGATATAGTTTTTTTGTTTAGTTTTTTTTTACAAATGTGCAGTGTCTTTCTTCCTATTGGCCAATATATTGTACATTATAGTTTAGACACAATACCGCAGAGATTCAATATTTAAGTATCCGAATATACAGCGTAAAACCATTGATATATAGGATTGCTTGTCTGTTACTTGCAAGTTTTACAGAAGCTCGACATTGATTCATTCTTATACAACTCAAATATTTGAAGGTACTGTTTGGTCAATTCTAAAACTTACCTGGAGATAAAAGATTTCTATTTCCTTGATCTGCACTTAACTTCTATCTTTAAAAAAGTATTTTGATAGCTAGAATCAGCCTTCTTCTGTGGAATGTGTTTTGAAGTTTCAATGGTGTCAACTATTTTATGTACTGCATAAGCCGAGTATAACGGCACCCCCAGGCATAAAAGGGGTTAAACCGCCGTTTAGAAGATCTTCCCCTTACAGAGACACAGGCACAGCTACCGCAGAACCCCAAACTCCCGAACAGGATACAAAGTAGCACTCCAAACTCCCAAACTGGAACCTCACGAATAGCTGCTAGCAGCTGAACAGGAAAAGCACCCAAGCGGCTTACACTCCTGGCAATCAGTCTCTGACAGCATACAGTAAATCCCACCCAAGAACGAGACAAAGCTCCGTGTTGAGAGTCAAGCAGTGAACAGCCAGAGCTGTGGGTTTATTGTTCTTATATACACATTCTTACACATTAGTACCACCCACAGGGTTTTGTAAAACAACCAATAAACACGTACAATACACTCAGACACTCCCACACAAAATCCTCCCCTCTGCCTGTGATACAATTACCTTACACAATGGGTTAATGTAATTATCACAGACAGAGAAATACAGTTTTTCCACATTATTCATAACTTTAAAAGTATACATCACATTCACATAAAATACAAAAATACAAATACAAACATATGTCAAAATCATCCAAATTGGTCCAGTGGTTCAAAAGATAGATCGAAGTCCTTTGTGACCAAATGAAGCATGGCTTTTCTGCCCAAAACCAGTTCCACAGAGTCTTCTATCCTGGAGATAATTAGGAAGTAATCCAATTATCTCCACAGACAGAGGCAAAACTCCATTGAACACATGGTAGCAAAAGACAATAAAATATATAAAAATGTATAACTGTGCAGATATTGCATAAAACAGGTACATTCAACATATCCCCAGATAGCTTAGATCTGAGCGCACATTATTACTGAATGGCGCTCAGATCACATACATACAGTTCAATTGCCATGGAGCCAAAGTCTTTCACATAGTCTTTCATTATACGAATGGGCTCCATGGCATAGCTATCTGGGGTATCACTGTTCAAATAGGGCAAATACTGAATGACCCGGCTTTCGTGTCTTTGCAGGGGAAAATCAAACGTTTCAACATGGGGCCATAGTCTAAAGGCTGCAGGCGGGCAACCAGGCTCCTCTAATGCACAGTGGCAAGATTTTTTGTGCTGGAAAAGCCCCTCTCGGCTTGTACTCGAGTCAGTGTCTGTATTATGGCAACTTACATTGCCATAATACAGACCAGGACCGCCGGGCTCATTACAAGCCCCGCGGTCCTGTTAGGGGCCGGCAGCAAGCTGTTACTTACATTTGTAGCAGCTCCGGTCAGCTCCTTTCACCTCTGTTCCCTGCCACTCACAGTGTAAGTCTCGCGATACCAGTGGCCGTCAGAGCGTTGCCATGGGTTACCGTGGCAACGCTCCATGCGGCATGCAGAAAGTGAGACTTACACTGTGAGCGGAAGGGAACGGAGGTGAAGGGAGCTGACCGGAGCTGCTACAAAGGTAAGTAACAGCTTGCTGCCACACCCCCCCTGCACAGTACACACCACTGGACCACCAGGGAATCATATAGCCCCCTCCCTGGCCAGGCAACAAGCAGGGAGGGGGGACAAAAAAAACAGTAAACAATTACATTTTATAATTTTAAAATAAAAATAAAATATTAATATTAAAATAATATTAAAAATAATAAAAATGCTCTCCCCTCACCCAGTTTACACACACTACACAAACACACACACACTCTGCATTATATA
Source organism: Pelobates cultripes (assembly GCA_933207985.1). Taxonomy (NCBI): domain Eukaryota; kingdom Metazoa; phylum Chordata; class Amphibia; order Anura; family Pelobatidae; genus Pelobates; species Pelobates cultripes. Next base: position 34,859,651 of record OW240912.1, on the reverse strand, counting down.
CACACACTGCATTCATACAAACACACACTGCATTCATTATATACATTCACACAAACACACACACTGCATTCATTATATACACACACTGCACAAACACACACACACACTACATTCATTATATACGCACACTGTAAATAAATATTCAATTAATGTAATTTTATAGGGATTTAATTTTATTTAGAAATTTACCAGTAGCTGCTGCATTTCCCACCCTAGGCTTATACTCGAGTCAATAAGTTTTCCCAATTTTTTGTGGCAAAATTAGGTGCCTCGGCTTATATTCGGGTCAACTTATACTCGAGTATATGCAATATATCCATTACTTTATTCATAATAAACACTCTTATATTTAGCATTTTATTCAAATGTTTTGTTTTTTTTACATTCAGATTTATTTTCAAGAAACAAATAACCAGTTTTGAGTTCTGAAATTATTTATGATTATTAGATTTATTTTTTTAATTGTATTAATTTAGTAATATACATTGCTTTAATTCACAACAGGTATTGCTTTATCCATATGTATTGAATTATTATATATATTGTATATCTTTATTGGTCTTATGCTTCCTATGTAAATCCAGGATTCATGATTTCTCTTTTTTATATATAATTAGAGGAACATTTGTTACCATATCTCATTAAGGCAAGTTCATTTTGAAGACATATTGTATGTCTAGTATTAAAAAGGCACAAAAAAAACAGCGTTTTTAATTAAAAAGGCATATATGCTTGACTTGTATTAGAAGCCACAGTTAGCAATACTGTTATAAATAATATCTTTCTGTCTGTAAAAAAAAATTATACTAATGAACACAATTTGTGATCTCATTAATATTCATATTATTATCAAGGGATTAGGTAGGGTGAAATAGTTATATATGATAAATTGAGGGTAAGAAAAAAAAATACAGTGTCCTTTAATTACAAGTGAATATAAAATTATCATTGGATGTCTAATTTCCAGGAAGTTAAAGTAAAGAGATGATCATTTTATGGGACATGTTCAGATTTCAAGTATCAACATATATTTTCCGAATTTCCCAGACACAACATTTCTTGCAGCTTGATAAAAATCCATAAAAGCAGAGAAATTAGATTATTTCTGGAATTGGCTTTCTACTAGTCGAACTCTGAGAATTTATTGAAACTATAATGGAGTCATTATTAAATTGACTGCGTAATGTAAAGGAACTAACCACTCAAACTTAAAAAAAACTAAGTATACAGATGCTGGTCATCATGTTTCCATATAAATATATCTCTAGTATTATTTTCTAATCCTTATAAAAGAAGGAACTTAGATTTTTTTAATACGTGTAATACTTTTACAGATGTAATAAAGGGTTTCATTGTTGAAAGAAAGCTATGTTAAAATATCAATACATTGTGTTAAAATATTAATACCATTACATTTTGAAAAGTTTGTAATTACAATGATCATGCCTATTGGATTTAATGCAAACATATATTTGTAATTTACTAAACAATTTAGTATTCTGGTTTTGGGGCACTCCATATGGGTAAAAGTTGGATTTTATTATATATTTTATTTTTATTTTTGGACGACAAGGTAGTCCAATTTTTTTTTTTTTTTTAATATACATTTATTGATCACACAGTACATAAAGGAACAGTATATTGTCATATTCCCTTAGAACCTGTATTCACTTATTCAGCTTTTCTCCTCACTGCCTTTTACTGACCTGCACTCCTATGTATACTGGATTACTTAATGGTCTACTCTTAAATTCGTAGCCTATTTCATGAGATACAGTAAGTGTCAGATACATTGTGTGACCATTACCTTACTTATGGATATAAATAACACATATTGATTTTATTATTTTAAATATATTGTTTCATAGAACCTTATTCAAAAACTCCCAGCATAACAGCTTCCACGTAATCTCCGAGTCTAGATCATACATACATACATACATACATACATACAAGAATTGTGTATATACACAATCAGGGTATTCATTAAAAATAAAAAAGAGAGCAAGGAACACAACGTTCCAAGTCCCTGAATAGCCGCCGCACCCACCACCTCAAAACCTCCCCAAAAGGGGGGCAGTGGCTGCAGGGGTCACGCAGAGACCAACGTACCAGTATGAGACTCCAGCTGTCTCAGAGGGGCTTAACCCCAAATATAAAACACAAGAACAAAGAAATATGCAGACCGTCTCAATTATATGAATGAAACTTACTGCATTGACTGGAAAAAATATATCTATGTATAGCGCGATGTTCCAAATATAGAACCTGGCTATTAGAAATAATATGGTCAGAGACCCTAATTAAACAAAGTATATACAAGTGAACCTACAATCCTATGCCAGCCCAGGGTAGTATAGATCAAGAGGTAGTAAAAAAGATAACCTCACTCCCCTTATAATTAAGCTTTATTGTGATCTGCTATAGGGATAGGAGTATACAGTAGCTAAGTCTCTATAATCCATGCATCCTAGGAAGTATCCTGGTCACACTAGAAACATATTAAGAAAAACAGAGAGAGATAAGGACTGAAAATAGAAGTAAAAAAATCAGTCAAAAACAGACTGATAATTAGCAGTAATAAAGCCTCTCTCCCTGTAAAGCTAGCTAGATAGGCATAGGAAAGAAAAGAAGAAAACGATATAAAATAAAGTTAAATTAAATGGTGATCATGGTGCTCCAAACACCAGTGCCCAGTGCAGAAAAAACGCCCAACGTACGTTTCGGTGCAGAGAGATGCACCTTCGTCGTTTTTTACTACCTCTTGATCTATACTACCCTGGGCTGGCATAGGATTGTAGGTTCACTTGTATATACTTTGTTTAATTAGGGTCTCTGACCATATTATTTCTAATAGCCAGGTTCTATATTTGGAACATCGCGCTATACATATACATATTTTTTCCAGTCAATGCAGTAAGTTTCATTCATATAATTGAGACGGTCTGCATATTTCTTTGTTCTTGTATTCATTAAAAATAAAATTCAAATTAAATATTATTTCAAAACTCAAAATAGCCAAACTGAAAGCAAATTTTCTGACTTTAACATTTTATTCTAAATTGTGAAATGTAATTTGTATTACATTTCCGACTGTTCTCACTTTAGTAATTAAATAACCTGTAATATCCACATATATATCTAAAAACATAAACATACACATTTATACACATTATCTACGTAGATCTATAATAAAGGTTTAAAGTGCAATAACAGGGACATAGACAACAGGTGGAAATTATAGGCAATTAGCAAGACACCCCCAATAAAGGAGTGGTTCTGCAGGTGGTGATCAAGGACCACTTCTCAGTTCCTATGCTTCCTGGGCTGATGTTTTGATCACTTTTGAATGCTGGCGGTGCTTTCACTCTAGTGGTATGAGACGGAGTCTACAACCCACACAAGGAGCTCAGGTAGTGCAGCTCATCCAGGATGGCACATCAATGCGAGCTGTGGCAAGAAGGTTTGCTGTGTCTGTCAGCGTATTGTCCAGAGCATGGAGGCGCTACCAAGAGACAGGCCAGTACATCAGGAGACGTGAGGGAGGCCGTAGAAGGGCAACAACCCAGCAGCAGGACCTCAACTTCCACCTTTGTGTGAGGAGGAACAGGAGGAGCACTGCCAGAGCCCTGCAAAATGACCTCCAGCAGGCCACAAATGTGCATGTGTCTGCTCAAATGGTGAGAAACAGACTCCATGAGGGTGGTATGAGGGCCCGACGTCCACAGGTGGGGGTTGTGCTTACAGCCCAACAACGTGCAGGAAGTTTGGCATTTGCCAGAGAACACCAAAGTTGGCAAATTCGCCACTGGCACCCTGTGCTCTTCACAGATGAAAGCAGGTTCACACTGAGCACATGTGACAGACGTGACAGAGTCTGGAGATGCTGTGGAGAACGTTCTGCTGCCTGCAACATCCTCCAGCATGACCGGTTTGGCAGTGGGTCAGCCCTCCATGTGCTTGCCAGAGGTAGCCTGACTGTCATTAGGTATCGAGATGAGATCCTCAGACCAACCATATGCTAGTGCGGTTGGCCCTGGGTTCCTCCTAATGCAAGACAATGCTAGACCTCATGTGGCTGGAGTGTGTCAGCAGTTCCTGCAAGATGAAGGCATTGATGCTATGGACTGGCCCGCCCGTTCCCCAGACCTGGACCCAACTGAGCACATCTGTGACATCATGTCTCGCTCCATCCACCGTCACATTGCACCACAGACTGTCCAGGAGTTGGCAGATGCTTTAACCCAGGTCTGGGAGAAGATCCCTCAGGAGACCATCCGCCACCTCATCAGGAGCATGCACAGGCATTGTAGGGAGGTCATACAGGCACGTGGAGGCCACACACACTACCGAGCCTCATTTTGACTTGTTTTAAGGACATTACATCAAAGTTGGATCAGCCTGTAGTGTGTTTTCCCACTTTAATTTTGAGTATGACTCCAAATTCAGACCTCCATGGGTTGAAAAATTAGATTTCCGTTTTTTAATTTTTGTGTGGTTTTGTTGTCAGCACATTCAACTATGTAAAGAAAAAAGTATTTCAGAAGAATATTTAATTCATTCATTCTAGGATGTGTTATTTTTGTGTTCCCTTTATTTTTTTGAGCAGTGTATATTTTACCATTGGGCACCTCTGCCATATACATGTTCTTTTTTTTCAACATGCTTGGTCTTAATTATTGCAGAATTTATATTCACTGACCTTTCTTAGACAAACCCACTTCTGTATTCCACAGTGATAATTTTCAGTGTTACATATCTTTAATTAAAGAGAAGTTTAGGTGCTCTCTATAAAACCAAAAAGTGTGTGAGGCAGCAGTGAACCAGCAGGACCTCCCAATACCTGCTATATAGAGAACAGAAATGTGGAAATAAGAAATGTGGTAAACCGCGCCCAAAATAAATTGTGTTACAATAATAAAATATCATACATACATATAGATCTCAGTTAGTACAGCATGGAAAAACCTCAAAAGAGATAAGAACAATAAAATAATAGTGCAATATGTTCTAAATTATAAATGGTAAAATCTGTAAAAAAGTTTTTAGATGAAAGGCAAACTCACACTTTGCAGAGCTGCTAAGAGCTCTGCTGTATAGTGCCTGGACGGTACAAACCCCGTCTTAGGATATGTAGATGTTAGGATGTCCAAACTCATATGTATGAAAAAAACCAATGGTATCTATATTTTCTATTCCAATTTTTGGTTTTGATATTGTACCATTGGTTTTTGTATTGTTTTTTTTTCATACATATGTTTGCTGAGTTTGGACATCCTAAAATCTACATATCCTAAGTGTGATTTTGCCTTTCATCTAAATTTTTTTTTACAGATTTTACCATTTATAATTTAGAACATATTGCACTATTATTTTATTGTTCTTATCTCTGTTGAGGTTTTTCCATGCTGTACTAACCAAGATCTACATGTATGTATGATATTTTATTATTGTAACACAATTTTTTTTTGGGCGCGGTTTACCACTTTTCTTATTTCCACACATCTTTAATTGTATTTTAACTGTGTCTTGTTTTTCTTGTATTAGAGGAGAATAAACATTTAGGGAAAATACAAACACAATTTTTAAAATGCCTTTCTCTAACTATTTTTACTGCACAATATCACTTGTTTTCTTAACTTTTTTCCCCACATCTTTTGTTTTCCTGAATATAACACTTCTGAACTCAAAGAAAATTAGTTAAGAAAGATCAATGTGTCAGATGCTCGTTTATTTGAAAAACAGCTTTTATTGAATTTTGCTGTTCATGACATGTGCCCTGTTTATTGACTTGTTTCACCTGCACGATAACAAACAGCCTAGAGTCAATTCACAGTATGACACAAAGAGAAAGAACTGTCAGGTTGCACAGATTATATGACAAGGAATAGAACACTTTAAAATTGATGTATTTAACATATTGCTTTATTACAAAAGGGTTGATAATTAAAGAGGTACAAAAAGGTAAGGACCCCTGCCGAAAAAAGGAAAATAATAGGAAACAAATTAGTGTTCCCTGATGGATTTATGGGATATGTTTATCTCAGATGAATATTTATACTGATCACATAGGATAAGTGGAACTGTTCAATAAGCTGATAGCAGTCATAAAGCAGGCTATTCACTTTTTTTGGTGAATCAGGCTGTTTACAGTGATCTCCCAATATATCAATCATGTACATAGGCAGCCACTACTGGTGCTTTCACAGAAAGATAGAAACATAGAATGTGATGGCAGATAAGAACCATTCGGCCCATCTAGTCTGCCCAATTCTCGAAATACTTTCATTAGTCCCTGGTCTTATCTTATGGCTAGGATAGCCTTATGCCTATCCCACGCATGCTTAAACTCCTTCACTGTGTTAACCTCTACCACTTCAGCTGGAAGGCTATTCCATGCATCCACTACCCTCTCAGTAAAGTAATACTTCCTGATATTATTTTTAAACCTTTGCCCCTCTAATTTAAGACTATGTCCTCTTTTTGTGGTAGTTTTTCTTCTTTTAAATATAGTCCCCTCCTTTACTGTGTTGATTCTATTTATGTATTTAAATGTTTCTATCATATCCCCTGTCTCGTCTTTCCTCCAAGCTATACATGTTAAGTTCCTTTAGCCTTTCCTTGTCAGTTTTATCCTGTAATCCATGAACCAGTATAGTAGCCCTTCTCTGAACTCAATCCAAAGTATCAATATCCTTCAGGAAATATGGTCTCCAGTACTGCGTTCAATACTCCAAGTGAGGTCTCACCAGTGTTCTGAACAGTGTTCTTCTACTGCTAACACCTCTCTCTATACAAGAACATTCTGCTAGCATTTCCTGCTGTTCTATTACATTGTCTGCCTACCTCTAAGTCATGTAGTCTGTTAGTCTGTTAGTGAGTGTGTGTGTCTGTGTCTGTTAGTGAGTGTGTGTTTCTCTGACTGAAATAAACCCCTAAATCCCTTTCCTCAGATGTTGGGTTAGGATTCTATCAAATATTCTGTACTCTGCCATTGGGTTTTTTACGTCCAAGATGCATTATCTTGTACATATCCACATTAAATGTCAGCTGCCACAGCTCTGACCATTTTTCTAGTTTACTTAAATCATTTGCCATTTGGCTTATCTCTCCAGGAAAATCAACCCTGTTACATTTCTTAGTATCATCAGCAAAAAGTAAGTGAGTTAGTGAGTGTGTGTGTGTCTGTTAGTGTGTGTTAGTTAGTTAGGATAAGTGCTCCCTCGCCGACTGCAGCAACTGGCTGGCCACCCAGCAGCCCCACTGGACCCCAGGAAAAGCGAGGATCCATGCCAGCACTCTCAAAGGCAGGGAGGGATTGAATTAAAAAAAAATGTGAGTGTGTTTGTGTGTGTGTGTCTGTGAGAGAGAGAGTGTGTGTGTGTGTGTGTGTGTGTCTGTTAGTGAATGTGTGTGTGTCTGTGAGAGAGTGTGTGTGTCTGTTAGTGAATGTGTGTGTCTGTTGGTAATAGACACACACACATTCACTAACAGACACACACACACTCTCTCACAAACACACACACACAAACACACTCATATTTTTTTAATTCAATTCCCCCGGCCTCCTTACCTTTGGGAGTGCTGGTGTGGATTCTCGCTTTTCCTGGGGTCCAGTGGGGCTGCTGGGTGGCCACCTGGTTGCTGCAGTCAGCGAGGGAGCACTGATCCTAACTAACAGACACACACTAACAGACACACACACACTCACTAACAGACACACACACTCACTAACAGACTGTTAGTGAGTGAGTGTGTGTGTCTGTGTCTGTTAGTGAGTGTGTGTCAGTGAGTGTGTTACTATGTGTGTGTCTGTTAGTGTGTGTGTGTGTGTGTCTGTTAGTAAATGTGCTAGTATGTGTGTCTGTTAGTGGGTGTGTTAGTGTGTGTGTGTGTGTCTGTTACAGAGTGTGCTAGTGTGTGTGTCTGTTAGTGTGTATGCGTGTCTGTTAGTGAGAGTGTATGCGTGTCTGTTAGTGACTGTGTGTGTCTGTTAGTGTATGTGTGTGTCTGTTAGTGAGTGTGTTTGTCTGTTAGTGAGAGTGTGTGTGTCTGTTAGTGAGTGTGTTACTATGTGTGTGTCTGTTAGTGAGTGTTTTAGTGTGTGTGTGTGTATGTTAGTAAGTGTGTTAGTATGTGTGTCTGTTAGTGAGTGTGTATGCATGTCTGTTAGGGAGAGTGTATGCGTGTCTGTTAGTGAGTGTGTGTCTGTTAGTAACTGTGTGTCTTCTAGTGACTGTATGTGTCTGTTAGTGAGTGTGTGTGCCTGTTAGTGAGTGTGTATGTATGGTGTCTGTCAGTGAGTGTGTATGTCTGTAAGCTAGTGTATTGTGTGTGTCTGACACTGAGTGTATATGTGTCTGTCAGAGAGTGTGTATGTGTATTTAGAAGGCGGGGCAGGGGGTACCTAAGTTTTGTCATGCCTAGGGCAGCACAAAACCAGGATACACCACTGACCTGCACTCGAGGGTAGCTTAAAATTCCCCTGCCTTGTGTTGATCTGCAATAAACATAGAAGTAAGTCAATGTTTCAGTTTACATTCCTGATGAAAGTTTAGAATGTAAACGCAAAGGTAAACTTTTTTATTTTAGAAATCTTAAGAAAATCTAAGCTGCATCTATGATTGTGATGGAAGTCCTGGGAGTGTTATTACAGAAATCTGACAGATTAAGCACCAAGTACCCAATAGTTTTTCTACTTTATGCACATGTAGATCTATATATTTACTTGAATCTAATGCTCCATCGAATCTAATGCACACCTCAGTTTTTGAAACGTCGAAGCTGAAAAATGGTTTTGCTGGTGAATGTAATGCGCATTTATACAAGCAGAAACTACTATACAACATTGACCTACAATGAAAATGTTTATTGCAGTATACCATAGTAACATTGATGGTATCTTAATTTTAATGTTACATATTAAGTCTATTCTTTCTCAAGCCTTCTTTCAGGAACGAAATTTGTCTGTGTGGATTCATCAGAATGAAATTCGCCTGAATGAATTCGCCAATTTGAATTTGTCTGTTTGAATTTGTCTATTTGATTTTGCCTGTTTGAATTTATGAGTTTAAATTTGTGAGTTTGAAATCACCAGTTTTAATTCACTAGTTTGAATGCTCCAGTTTTAATTCGCAGAATGAAATTTGACAGAAAATTCTAAATTGTGTCCCGAATGTAATGTGCCATCGAATCAAATGCGCATACAAATTTTGGAAACTTTATTTTCCATTGCATTAGATTTAAGTAAATATAGTATAAATCTATACGAACCTGCACTCGAGCGAAGCTTAACATTTCTCTGCCTTGTGTTGATCTGCAATAAAGATAGAAGTAAATAAAAAAGTCAACATTTCAGTTTACATTCCTGATGAAAGTTTAGAATGTAAACTGAAAAGTAAACTTTTTTATTTTACAAATCTTAAAAAATCTAAGCTTTATCTATGATTTTGAAGGAAGTCCTGGGAGTGCTATTACAGAAAATACCTAAATACGAGATCTGTCCAAAAAAATCTAGCCATTGTTAATAAAATTAGAACGGTTTGCGCGACATCGATGTAACTTGGCAGCCAAGGAGAGTAGACTGGAATGCACATGCATGAACAATGACAACTTCACTGGAATAGTCAATGGGGGTGATAGACACTGTTGAGTGAGCATGTGTACTGTGTTTTCATTGCATTCAAAATGACCGAGAGAGTACAGCAACAAATCTGCATAAAATCTTGAATTAAGCTTGAACGTTTATCTGCGGAAACTATTCGGATGATTCAGAAGGCTTTCCAGGATGATGCAATGAGTACAATGCAAATAAAAGTGTGGCACAAATGCTTCAAAGATGGTCAAGAATCTGTTGAAAGACTTTGCACCCTGTGACTTCGGGCTTTTCCCAAAACTAAAATCACATTTGAAAGAGATTTCAGACCGTCGATGAGATTCAGGCGAATAAGACAGGCCAGTTGATGGTGATTCCAACAAATAATTTTGCAGAGTGTTTTGAACAGTGAAAGGGACAATTGGAAACTGTGTGAGGTCCCAAGGTTCCTTCTTTTAAGGGGACTGTATTATAATTGTCCTTTGTACAATGTTTGTTTATTTTGTATCTTCTTCAATAAATGTCTCTATTTTTCATATTACATGACTGGATACTTTGCAGACAGACCTCAAATAGTATATACGTATTAACTGGATATAGTTATTAAAGAGACCTATCAGTAGATTGTTTCTAATTGAGTTATGATGCTTTTAAGTACACACATACAAACAAAATTAAAATACATTGCACAGCTTTTACACCACAACACATACTTATTATTAAAATAAATATGTGCATTAGCACCATGTGGTTGTATTACTAATATTCTCTTTTGTGGTCTAGCCCTTTTATGTAATTGAAAATGATTAATGGTATGTGACAGAGTTTGCAGAGTAAATTAGCACCATTCATTTTCTCATATCATTATATAACTTGAAATCATTTGGCCGTGCATAATATTACTCTCCAATGAAAACAACACAACACAATAAGTATTAAAAAAAAAGACTGATTTTAGTTACTTTAAATTATATGTATTGCATCCCCATTAAAACACCTGTTAGCCCATTTGATTTTAGTTTAATTTAAAAAAAGGATTTCATTTTGCTTACAATAATTATTGGGCTTAAAAATAACATATTTTGAATATATAAATGATCCATTCCCATTAAAGCAAATTAAAGGTTCTCAAGTATCCTCAAATGTCTCCCCTGTTATTTTCTCATATTATAATGACATTACAGTGTCCAAAAAGCTATTATTTTCAATGGTCAATGAGGTGTAAACAGTCACAGAAACCAATGCTATATTATAATTGAAGTCTCTTAATTATGCCTACATTCATATTTAAATTGCATTCACCTTTCAAATATATTTTTTCTTTTGCATTTGTATTTAACTTCACAGTTGTTGGAATATCATATTTTGAAGACGTAATTGAAATCAGGCAAGGACAGACACTGAACACAATATAAATTCTAGACGCTGTTGTCTGTATTTTGTTACTGGCACCTCCAGTAGTTTAAAGTGGCACTGTCACCATTTGGGAACTTTTAGAAATTCACTGGCATCTCTGCTGGTGGTGTGGTGGCCGGGGGGGGAAGGTAAAGATGAGTTTTCTTCCTTGAACCTGTCCCTCTCTGCTGTAGTCTCACACATGCATGTCTAAGGGGGATCTCATAGACATAGCAAATTCCCTGCAACCGTCACTGATGATGGCTGCATGGTTTGACTCTGTAGCTCCACCTCACGTCAGAGAAAGTCAGGCAGAGGAGATACACAGAGACAAAGTAGTTCCTACTTTGTCCTTGTATATCTCTTGACTAGGTTGTTTTTTCAGTGAAATTCCAACACAGTCATAATGAGTATTTCATAAAGATTCTATAATGATAAATACAATTTTTCAAGGGGGGGGCAGTGCCGTTGTAAGAAAGTGTACATGTTTTTGGACTGAAGTCTTGGTGCAAATAACAATGGATCAATGATTGTATGATTGCTTGTACAATTTACTTGTATTGTGTTCTAGATTAATCTCCAAGATTAGGAGGTAACACTTACTTGATCTGCATGGAATTTAGAGTAGCTTGCAGGGGTGCCACCCACTCAAAACTTACCAGTGCTGTCACTGTGCCATGAATACTGAAAATCCTAGTGAACCAAATAATGTTTTTATACAGACACAAAGATAAAGCACCGCGCTTACAGCAGCAGTGGCTTAGTATCCAACAGCTTAAAATACATAGTAAAAACAAAGAAAAACGTTACCTGCGCTCTGGCCTAGAGCCCCATGTGCATTTGAACAAAAATGGAGGCTCTTTAGTTCTATTCTAAATGGCCATTTGAATATGTAAGCTCACCAGCCACGTCAAGGCAAGCCTCAATAGGTGAGTTCCTACACTAGCCATTAGATACGCTCACCTATTGAGGCTTGCCTTGACGTGGCTGGTGAGCTTACATATTCAAATGGCCATTTAGAATAGAACTAAAGAGCCTCCATTTTTGTTCAAATGCACATGGGGATCTAGGCCAGAGCGCAGGTAACGTTTTTCTTTGTTTTTACCAAATAATGTTTTTACATATTATGTGAAGATGTGGCCATGGGATAGAGGTTTTGCCATCCATTGTAAAATTTACCTGATACTTGCCGCTACTGGTGGATGATCATCTTAGTTGATGAGACGAAATGGATATATATATTTTTATCTACAGTACTCTCTCCTTGATACTTCCATCATATGCTTCTGTTAGGCGATGAAGAGCAATGTCACCCACATGAGTGCTTGAAAGGGGTTTGTGGAAGATCCAGCAATATACAGGTACCTTTGGCTATGAAATCCTCAAACGTGACTGTTCAGTTATAACAAAATAGGAAGCAAATTTCTAGTAATGCTATAAATGAATGTATACAGTTAAATAGCTATTTTATGACAATGAAGAGATAGAATATTAATACATACAATTTATAGTCACAAATGGATTAATGTCTTACTTAAGATCGTGTTGCATTTATTGTGTTAAATGACAGAGATAACTAGTAGGTTTTACATTTTTTGGGGCCTGGTTATAGTATCAGCCAGACATTACTAAAGACTCGGAATGTTTAAATCTTTAAAACTGCTACACTGACTGCAAACTAATGTGCTAGTCTTGCAGAGATTTTTGTGAATAGAGCATATGCATAAGGACAATGAGTCCCAAATTCATCAGCGACTTTGCCTCTGCAGAGCACAGTAATTTCTCCATAAGTAGGAAAATTTGAGACCATATCAATGAGACTGAATGTTAAACCACTTTATCATTTTAACAGATGTGATGATATCATGAGATGTGTTATCCATTCTGTATTAGTCATATGACATTTTAACATAATCAAGGAAATGGTTACTTTTATTAAGATAAAAAAAAGACACTTCATGCTCTTTTGAGAGCCAGTCATTGACTTTTCAGTACTTTGAGCTTTCCAGTTTCTGAAGTGGAAGATTCTGAAATTCCACATTGGAAAGATGTCCAATTAAAATTGCATATAGGACTTTTGTTCTAACATTGAATGAGTCAATCATACTTTAATGCTTGCCACATTGGTATGCATCAGGCATAAGAAGCAGGATACAGAGAGCTTCACTGGCAATAATTCAAAATACCATTAAAGAGCTGTTCACAGAATGAGAACAATTGCCCTTTATTCTTATGGAAGTGTCATGTGTTTAACTTTAAAAATAGGAAGTAGCAGGAATATCATGCATTACAAAACACTTTTAATAGCTTTTCTATTTTAGCTGTTTTTCAAATTATTTTTTAGTTATATCTTCAGTAAAAAATTGTTGAATTGCTATAAATAGTATTCTCCCTTCCAATCTCACATCTAACCTATGATTTATTTATCCCTTGAACACACAATTCATACTAACTATATTATTTATTAACACATTAAAAAAACATATACAAGTATAGAAAACAATATATTCAAGGTACAGTAATGTTTACAAATTTTAATATCATCAGTTTTTTTTGCCACCTCTATAGCAGGATATTCACTCGTTTATTCTCCTTTTCACTCTTCTTGAGGTCCAATTTGCACATGATTAACCATCCTATTATGCTCTAGCCACCCACGTCTCGCCTTTATTATCACCTAATACTTATAGTTAACAGCATTGGTTCCATTTTCCACAATATATTTGAATAATACAAACAAATTTCAAATGCCATTTTCATTGGTAATACTTTATGTGTCATTCATTGTCTTAAATTAGAGGGACAATAGTTTAAAAATAATTTCAGGAAGTATTACTTTACTGAGAGGGTAGTGGATGCATAGAATAGCCTTCCAGCTGAAGTGGTAGAGGTTAACACAGTAAAGGAGTTTAAGCATGCGTGGGATAGGCATAAGGCTATCCTAACTATAAGATAAGGCCAGGGACTAATGGAAGTATTTAGAAAATTGGGCAGACTAGATGGGCCGAATGGTTCTTATCTGCCGTCACATTCTATGTTTCTATGTTTCTATGTTTTCAACAAATTATATAAAGCTAGAGGACTACTCACTAAATAGTAAAATGTGATATGTTGTCAAATAATGTTACACAGAAGGATATTATGTAAGGGGCTTAAAAATATAAAACTTTGCCACATGATTGTGTTTTTCAATCTGGTTAGTCTTTCCAAAAAAAACAAAATCCACCGACTGTCAACTAAGCATTGCTCATTGTTAGTAAGCAGACTACCAAGTGTCATAACATGTTATTTACTGAAGTGAGAATTCAAAGTGAATTCAAAGATAATTTAAAATTTAGGGCCAAAGTAGCCGAACTGAAACTGACTGAATTTTCAAGTTTGTCTATTTTTACCTTAAATTTTAAATTCAAGTTGAATTCTCACTTTTCTATATAACCCTGATAGACATTTTTCAAGGACTAGGTACAAAGTGCCAATTAGGCTGACAAAGTAGTGTTTACACACCAAAATACCCATCTGGCTTTTCGACTCTTCTTTTTTTGTTTTCACTATAGGTAGCACCTTTTACTTTCTTTTGGCATATTGCATATTGAGGTTTAGGGATTTTACCTATTGGTAATGTAGGTTAATTTTGGAGTAATCAAGGTAATTCTGCATGTACCATTCCTTTTGCGCTATTACCGTAGTATTACCCAATTGGTAGCTATATAGGTTTAGTAGGTCATGAGTCAGTTTATGTTCTAAGGAGATCTCAGACAGGTTTTTGTAGATATTTAGTATTCCGTTATTTGGTTCACTAGGATTTTCAGTATTCATGGCACAGTGGCAGCACTGATAAGTTTTGAGTGGGTGGCACCCCTGCAAGTTACTCTAAATTCCATGCAGATCAAGTAGGTGTTACCTCCTAAGCTTGGAGATTAATTCTATTTCTACCTGTCTCTATCTATATCTACTCTCCTATATTTATATCCCTTATTCACCTTCTTTCCATTCCATATAGTAGGGATTTATTCCCCAATTCAGTTAATCACAGGCAGAGGGATACTTAGTTTAGGGAACTAGGAACAGCGCTACCCAATGTAGCAGTTTAGGTATCTGTAACAGTGTTTCTTGTGTGCACGCTTTGTATTATTTTTTTGTGGGTGTGTTTTAGGTATAATAGATATTCCTTTTGTTATGTCCTTTGCAATCCCTGAGTCGGGCTTAAACATTGTGCTCCTTTGTGTATACTTTACTGTATCTGTAAATTAAGCCTACAAGTCCTGACAATGCTTGATAAGGTATATATGTGGGGGTGATACACTGAGGATATGCAGCAGAAAATCACTCAATGTGCATACAAGACCTGTGAAAAACATCATGAAAATGCAATATATAGTTGAAAAATATTGAAACAATATTTACTGCTAAACTTGTCAGAAACTGATGCTGAAACATTTCTGTGGAAAAACTAGAAATGCCGCATGTAACATAACTCAGGTTGTCTTATCTTGCATGTCATAAGGGGGTCATTTGCTGTTTTGGTCCGAAAGCAATATGGGTCTAGTAAACTAATCTGTCATATGAGCAAATCTGAAGTCTGAAATTGGAAGATTTCTAATTTGAATTTCAATCTTTGCAAGCATCTGGCAAATGTCTACATATGGGAATATTGTTGAATGTGAGTAAAGTGACAGAAATATACTTTTCACAGTGAATTTAAAATGTGTGTGCGAAAAACCCAGGAAAACAACATAACTGCTAATTATGACTGTGACTGTGACTGGTGATTAAATTGCTACATGAGGATATTGCTAAATCAGATATAAATCAGGTTTCTGATCTTGACTCAGATATAGTATAGGCTCACTATAGACATGGATCAAAACTGGACAAATTCAGGGCAAGTAGCTTAACACAAATAGTTTTTTCTTTCATATTACTACACATTGTAATTGCAATATTAATAGTTATATTTATGTTTTGCATTTATGTAGCTAATATATCACATTAATTAAATAAAACCCAACAATTTGGCAGAGGTTGTTAAATGGCGTGCAACAATGTCAAAGTGCTCCTAGGTTAATATGCTGTGGATTTACATTCTTCAAATATATATTTTTGTGAAGGATTTTAAATGTATTGACTTCTGTAGTTTCAATGGTTGAAATTTTGCAAACATTCAACTTTAAAACCAGAATTTAGTCCATGTGATATTTCCTCTATAGCTTTCCAAATGCTTTGAAATCCTATGAGGCATTGAAACAATCAGGACTTAATATGCGAATGTATTTTAAGTTATTTTTCTTTATTTGCACTAGTTGTGCACAATGTATTTATCAGTGAAATTGTTAAAAAATAGTTTTTATCTACACTGTACGATTTTATTTATTCTGTGTTATATACATATGTGAATAATAAAGAAAGATTAAGGTTAAAAAGTTAAGGATAAGGTGCTACAATCACCAATGTGAGTCACTTATTCACATAAAATCAAACCATACAGTGTTACAAAAATGTGAATGGTAAGAGCACACTAATAAATATAATAATACACGTTACCCTTATTGTACATAGAAATATTAAAACCACTCCTATAAATATAAAAAAAACAAGGAAAATGGCAACATAGGGTAATAGCGTGGCAACTGAATGTAACAATGATAATTGGTTACACTCACATGGTCATGAGCCACTATAGGAAAGCTGGCTCAGACTAGAAGCATATCGGATCAATGTACGCAGAAATCGAACTCCAAGCTAAAGCCCCTCTGTGGTCCTTGGTTTCTGTTGCTTTAAATACTCCAGGATGCAGGAAGTAATGCAAAAACTTTTATTGGACACACTACAGGTAGCTGGATAAAAATAAATAAAACACACAATCTAATGCGCATGAATAAAACTTGACGCGTTTCGGCAAAAGCCTTTTTCAAAAGTTCATCCTCCATCTTCTTTTTTGCTCGTTTCAATATCCCAAAATTGGCACCCTTTTCATCCGTTGGGGCGTCCTCACACCCCCCTTCCGGTTTCCGGCGTCTGCCCGCATCCTTGATTTTACTGTCACTTCCGTATGACGTCACAACGTTGTCTCCGTTCTGGCGTCGTGACGCATATACTAGGGGCGGGACCTTTCAAACTCCGTGTACTTGCCCTACTTAAATATGGATTCTCAAACATCCAGGTCGGCAAGGAGTATGATAAATATATATATACACTTCATGCATATAAATTCCTACATTAAACTATAATCTAGAAACAATAAAATATTGATACAAGCCATATCTAAATAAAAACCTTTGAAACAAAAACAAAAAGAGAGCATATTATTATATCTTAAGCATAAAGCATGAGTGTATGTTAGGGAGAGAAGAAACAAACATCTGTTAACACATATTACTTCTATTAAGAATGGCAATTAATATAAAAATGAACATTTACATTATATATGTATATAAAAAGGGGGGGAACAGGGAACATTGAAATCAACCCTTAGTAAAATTTAAATATTAAATATCAATACAAAGAAAACACACTATATATATATATATATATATATATATATATAAAAATATATGTTTTATAACAAATGAATAATATAATAGCATAGTGGGTAAAAATGTTATATATAAAAAAATATATAAGAATTTTATATATATAAAATCCATATAGAGAAATCTCTGGAAAAAGACATCCTTATTTATATTAAAAGAAATAAAAAAGACTATAGTAAAAATAAATCATCTTTTTATCCTGTTAATTTTAAAATTGATTCCAGTAAAACATTTGAGAGATCCTGTTTAACCCCTTAAGGACACATGACATGTGTGACATGCCATGATTCCATTTTATTCCAGAAGTTTGGTCCTTAAGGGGTTAAAAGAGATTAAGAAAATTAAGCCTCTAAATAAATATTAAAATAATCTTACAAAAGAGGAAAGGGAGGCACTTAAAGACTTACAGAAAGATAAGAGCGTAATGGTTAAACCTGCAGATAAAGGGGGAGGAGTGATCATTTGGGAAAAAGAGAGATATATAGGAGAAATTTATAAGCAGTTAAGAGACTTAAACACATACCAAGAGCTCCAAAAGAACCCCCTTAAAGATATTACAGAATTATATCAGACCTTTTGAATAAAGGATTAGAGGATGACATTCTAAATAAAAAGAATTTGCATTTTTGAATGTTAGGTTCCCAAAAATTCCAGTGTTTTATGTCCTCCCAAAAGTACATAAAGATGTAGATAACCCCCCAGTTAGATCAATAGTCTCCGGGATAGGGTCACTTCTAGCACCACTCTCAAGGTATATAGACCAGTTTTTACAAGATCCTGTTAAAAAGTGCAGAGCATATCTTAAAGACACAATAAGTCTTTTAAATATTCTTAATAACTTTGAGTGGGATGAAACCTATATAATGATTACCGCAGATGTGAGCAGCCTATATACCAATATTGAACATGGAAAGGAATGTGAAGCTGCCACATATTTCCTAAAAAAGTTCAGTGATTTATCTGATACCCAAATAAATTTAATCATAGAAGGAATCAATATACTACTTAAAAATATATATTTTTTGGTTTGATAATAAGTCTTATTTACAAATTAGGGGTACGGCTATGGGGACCAGATTTGCCCCAAGTTACGCCAATCTTTTCATGGCGCACTGGGAAGATCTTTTTATTTATAAGGACGAACAAGTTGGGGCAAATCTGGTCCTCTATAAATGTTACATTGATGACGTGTTTATAATATGGAAAGGGAGCGAGGAATCACTTAAAGCATTTTTTAATAACCTGAATAACAACGAATGGAATATTACCCTTACATATGAGATCAGCCGGCAGAATATTAACTTTCTTGATCTGACAATCTATGTAGAAGATCAAAAATTTTAAGTAAAACTTATTTTAAGGCTGTTGATGTTAATAGCTTCATTGACTGCAATAGTTGCCACTTTAGACCATGGCTGCATAATATTCCAAAAGGCCAGATGTACAGCAAGTAATTTGTACAGCAAGCAGAAAGACTAAAAGAACAATTCAAAGAAAAGGGGTATAAGAGTGCTCCCTTAGAAAAATCTTTTAAAGAAATTGAAAAAATAGATAGACAAGCACTTCTACAATATAAAAATAAAAACTTAACTCAAACTGAAGGTGAAGAAGTACCACTCGTTTTTCATTTTAGTACTAATAGCAATTTGAGGAAAATTATTAACAAAAATTGGCACATTTTAAGAACTGATGACAAGTTGATCAATTTTATTAAAGATAAGCCAAGAATTATTTTTAGTGGGGCAAGAAATCTCAAACAGGTTTTAACCAAAAGCTTTTTGGACAAAGATGAGAGAGAGAATTATTTAAAACAACCGAAAGGATATTATTATTGTGGGGAATGCAGAGGTTGTAAAACAAGGGAAGGAAAATATAGAAAAATTTTGAAATTTTAATCAAATGCCACAAAAAAAAAAGAGTACGATATTAAATCTTTCATATTATGCAACAGTAAGGGTGTCATTTATATGTTAATTTGCCTATGCGGACTACAATACATAGGTAGGACTTCTCGTAGCCTTAAGATTAGGGAACACATTTATAACATTAATCGTAAATTTATTAATCATAGTGTTTCCAAACATTTTATGGAACACCGTAATAGCGATCCTAAAGATTTAGAGTTTGTAGGAATAGAAAAGGTTAAAGGAACACTATAGTCACCTAAATTACTTTAGCTAAATAAAGCAGTTTTAGTGTATAGATCATTCCTCTGCAATTTCACTGCTCAATTCACTGTCATTTAGGAGTTAAATCACTTTGTTTCTGTTTATTCGGCCCTAGCCACACCTCCCCTGGCTATGATTGACAGAGCCTGCATGAAAAAAAAAACTGGTTTCACTTTCAAACAGATGTAATTTACCTTAAATAATTGTTTCTCAATCTCTAAATTGAACTTTAATCACATACAGGAGGCTCTCGCAGGGTCTAGCAAGTTATTAACACAGCAGGGGATAAGAAAATCTTAATTAAACAGAACTTGCAATAAAGAAATCCAAAATATGGCTCTCTTTACATGAAGTGTTTATGGAAGGCTGTGCAAGTCACATGCAGGGAGGTGTGACTATGGTTCATAAACAAAGGGATTTAGCTCCTAAATGGCAGAGGATTGAGCAGTGAGGCTGCAGGGGTATGTTTTATACACCAAAACTGCTTCATTAAGCTAAAGTTGTTCAGGTGACTATAGTGTCCCTTTAAGATACACTGGAGAGGTGGAGATAAAGAGAATCTACTTCACAAAACTGAAATGATGTGCATTTTTAATATGGACACTTTAATGCCACAGGGTTTAAATGTGGATTTTGAAATCACCCCATATTTATAATTTTACTATAGCTTGTTTTATTTCTTTTAATATAAATAAGGATGTCTTTTTCCAGAGATTTCTATATATGGATTTTATATATATAAAATTCTTAAATATTTTTTGTATATAACATTTTTACCCACTATGCTATTATATTATTCATTTGTTATAAAAAACATATATTATATATATATATATTTTGTGGGGGTTTTTGTATTGATATTTAATATTAAGGGTTGATTTCAATGTTCCCTTTTTTCCCCCTTTTTATATACATATATAATGTAAATGTTCATTTTTATATTAATTGCCATTCTTAATAGAAGTAATATGTGTTAACAGATGTTTGTTTCTTCTCTCCCTAACATACACTTATGCTTTATGCTTAAGATATAATAATATGCTCTCTTTTTGTTTTTGTTTCAAAGGTTTTTATTTAGATATGGCTTGTATCAATTTTTTATTGTTTCTAGATTATAGTTTAATATAGGAATTTATATGCATGAAGTGTATATATATTTATCATACTCCTTGCCCGACCTGGACGTTTGGGAATCCATATTTAAGTAGGGCAATTACACAGAGTTTGAAAGGTCCCGCCCTTAGTATATGCGTCACGCCACCAGAACGGAGAAAATGTTGTGACGTCATACGGAAGTGACAGTAAAATAAAGGATGCGGGCAGACGCTGGAAACTGGAAGGGGGTGTGAGGACGCCCCGACGGACATAAAGGGCGCCAATTTTGGGATATTTAAATGAGAAAAAAAGAAGATGGAGGATGAACTTTTGAAAAAGGCTTTTGCCGAAACGCATCAAGTTTTATTCATGCACGAGTGGACTTTTTAAGATTAGATTGTATGTTTTATTTATTTTTATCCAGCTACCTGTAGTGTGTCCAATAAAAGTTTTTGCATTACTTCCTGCATCCTGGAGTATTTAAAGCAACAGAAACCAAGGACCACAGAGGGGATTTAGCTTGGAGTTCGATTTCTACATACATTGATCTGATATGCTTCTAGTCTGAGTCCTAAAGTAGCTCATGACCATGTGAGTGTAACCAATTATCATTTAAGTTACATTCAGTTGCTACGTTATTACCCTATGTTGCCATTTTCCTTGTTCTTTTATATTTATAGGAGTGGTTTTAATATTTCCATGTAAAATAAGGGTAACGTGTATTATTATATTTATTAGTGTGCTCTTATCATTCACATTTTTGTAACACTGTATTATATACATATGTATTTTCATATAGGGTTGCAAAAGAAACCTATCTCTCCCTTAAAAAACCCAGTATATAATATGTTTGGATGAATTTCAAAGAACAGCATTTAATTACTGTGGAACACACAGTGAAAATAGCAAAAAGGCGTCCATAACGAATGCAATGGGGAATGACAGTTTTTTGAATGGTCTACAGATTGACTGATTTTGCATCTTTCTTTTTCATTTTTAAATTTTTTTAATTTAATATTTTTAATTCACAACTTCACAGCAACAATACAAAGGACAAAGTATTTCACTCTCACACCTTCTTTTTATCCATTTCTTTTTTTAAAGTTCAACACAATCTCGGTAAGCTAAAAGATGCTCCCACCACAGCCATTGTCTATGGTACCCTAAAAGTGCTGTTAATGAGTTACTGGATAAAAGACCAAGAGTTTGCCCTCACTTATCTTTATGTTTCCTGCATGCTCTAAAAAGCTGTTGTTTGAGTGATAAATCACCAGAGATATTGGTGCTTTATTCTGAAACCTCACTATTAGAGACAACAGAGCCAAGTGATCGAATGAATGTGTATGTAGTCATGAATGGATCTGTCTATATGACTATCATTCATTGTGCATCTGAGCATGTGTCATCATTCTGCTTGAATTATTTCTTATGGCATTTGACGGCTTTCATTATGTTTTATGTACTGTGAGATTATTAACTTCTTCATTGCTTAATGGATCTGCAAAAAGCATCATAGAGCAATATTTTCTTGCACCCACTACTATTATGTAAATTGTTGCATTTCATATTCTCCTTGTCAGTTTTTGAACTCCCCCTCCTTCTAAACTACTCTAAAAGAATTCCCATAAATGCCGGTGATACACAAAAATAGATAGGATATTGCAAATGTGTTAACATATTATAATAACATATCATAATATTGGCATTATGCTTCTAATGACTCAACTGAATGACGTTGTATCAAGGAGTCATTTATGCAAATAATAATGAAGTGTTGCCATTCTGGGGTAGAGAAGGATTTTTTTTTCTTGTTTGTTGCAAAATTGAAAAGTGCTTTAAACTGGGAATTTGTGTCGCCTTCTGGATCAACAGCAAAAACTGATGTGAGAAAGACTGAACATAATGGATGCAAGTCTTCTCTCTGTGTAGATGTATAATATAACTATGAATCTTAATAAAATATTACTGTGCACCGATAAACCACTACATAATTACTTGTATTCATTTAATAATGTGTTTTATTGTTTGTAAAAATAGAATAGAAATAAACAGTAAAATAAAGTTACAAAGTATCAGATATGTGATCCATAGTAGTTGTGTAAATAAACATAATTCATGTACATTTGTTCACTAAATAGTAAATTTTTGAGAACAGGCAACTAAATGCCATATTAGGAAAATAACGGGCAAAATAACAAAGGTGGATGTTCACTATGTCTCCTTGATTGTTAGTAAATTTTAACTTTTCACTAAATTTAGTGAAGGCAGTATTTAGTATTTGTGACGAAATGCCCTTCGCCACTTGGTCCTGGAGAGGCCTACTTGCCAGTCTCCTCCCCTGTGACTATGACTCTTTCATGTATTTGGCTTTAAAGCCCCTAGTCTACCTTCAGACAGACTATTTATGTAGGCTGCTTTATTTATCTTATGTTTTAGTAACCCTGTACCCATTATAGGTGCAGGGTGTGTGTAATGTAATTGTTTATACTGTGTGTGTGTGTACTGTGTAATGTATTGCCTGTTCTCTTGTACTGCTGAGGTTTGTTACCAACTAGGTGGGTTTGGCTATGGAGCTTGTCTAGTGCCCTCTGTTGGTAGCAACAGCAATATGCACTACCTGAATAGCAAGACTGGTTCATTTGCATATTCGGGTAGATTTGCATATTGCTAATTCTGCAGACACGTTTGTTATTTTCTGTTAAATATTGTCTCCCCCACCCCTTTAAAAATGTGCCATTGTGTTGTGTAACGTCACTGTGTGTTGCCTGCTATGGTTTGACTGTTTGTGATTTTATTGAGTTTTCACCGCACTGTTAATGTTGTGACCCTATGGGCTGGTCCCAAGGGAAATAAAGGTTTAGACAGTTCTTCTTGATCCCTCTAAACATAGCCTTGTCTCGTTATTGGAGGGAGCTGTTATAATCACACTGGGGATTGCTATGCTCTGCATGCTCCCCTGAGCTTGAATCACTTAGCTCTTTTAAGAGCTTGTTCCTGACACGCTCTCCTTGGAGGAGGGGTCTTCACCACACAGTCCTGGATGCTGGAGGTTCATACAGGGTGGAAGGAAGAGTTCTTTCCCACACAGTCCTGGAGGACAGAAGCTGATCCAGGGTGGAAGGAAGACGGCGAGACTCCAGTCAAGACACAGCGGTTGCGGAGTCTGCGGTGGTTGTGGTGTCTGCTGCACTGCTTGGAGTCCTTAGGAAGCGCTAGGAGCATCCGTCAACGGAGGGTACTCAGTCGGAGTACAAGGTGATCTGTTACAGTATTTATGTCACCTCAATTTACTCCTGAAATGTTCATTATTACAGAACTTTGGAACCAGGAACAAAAGTTAGGAGCTAGGTGAAATTTAGTGACATACGCATGCACACACAAAAAAATTGCCTCATATTTCTTAAACCACACTAATATCTAATTAAGCACTGTTTAAATCATACCTCCCAGCAGACACTCATATCACACATATCAAACTAACCACACATTATATTGGCCAACAATTGGACAACAGTCACATTACTCTCAGAGGATATCTCTAGCAGTTATCTGCTTACTGCTCATTCATTGTGCATACAGTTATACAGAGCATTATTGATCAGACAATCACATTCTCCCCTGAATTCTTATTCTATCATAATGATGTCTTGATTCAAAAATAAATATATTCCTTTTTGTATCATCTGTTGACCTCAACCAAATAATCTCTAATACTATTAAAGGACCACTATAGGCACCCAGACCACTTCAGCTTAATGAAGTGGTCTGTGTGTCAGGTCCATCTAGGATTAACCCTGCCTGCTGTAAACATAGCAGTTTCAGAGAAACTGCTATGTTTACATATGGGTTAATCCAGCCTCTAGTGGCTGTCTCATTTTCACAGTGAGAAGACGCCAGCGTCCATAGGAAAGCATTCTCAATGCTTTCCTATGGACGCTGGCATCTTCTCACTGTGAAAATCACAGTGAGAAGCGCGGAAACGCCTCTAGCAGCTGTCAATGAGACAGCCACTAGAGGCTGGATTAACCCATATGTAAACACGGACTAACTGAATGCGCGTGCGTCTCTTGCAGCGCATGCGCATTCAGCCGATGACGTCCAAAGGAGGAGGAGAGTCCCCAGCACTGAGGGAGCCCCCTTACTCCAACTTCAGCCCTGCGGGAGGGGGGCCATGAGGGTGGGGGCACCCTCAGGGCACTATAATGCCAGGAAAACAAGTTTGTTTTCCTGGCACTATAGCGGTCCTTTAAATGAGAAACAGAGTCCTTCTGCTTCTCTAGCAGAAGGGATCTGTTCCTCTAATTAGACAGTCAGAGGAACTCTGATGGTCACTGGAAAAACAATATAGCAGACATAAATTAATCTGTACACTTTGGACCAAACACTTAAATTACTACAGCATTTAAGCATTTTTGCAATTTTGACTGAGGCATGGAAGTTTTGATTAAAAACCTTCAGCTATATCTATTTGTTACATATTCTTATCTTTTATATAATTTGCATTGACTAGGTCAGCCAACTCTTCCATCTGTTTATGTATGTGTTCAATGGGTTTTAATGTATTTAAATGATCTATTTATTACTTGTCTTTTAAATGATATATAGCCTATGCATCAATAGATCATTATTGATATCAAGCAACATTTTTATATCAACTACTCTTCCTTTTGTTAATGTGATCAATCTCTTGTTTATTTATTGCTACAGTTTATGAAGTCTTTCTAAAACCTAATGCTTTACTGCAACGGATGTACATTTCTGTTGTAAACTTTGATAAAAATAATTTTAAAAAAAGAAGAAAAAACACTTCACTTGACTACAACACCACTCCTTATATGTTTGTTTGCAGATCCCAAATTCAAATGTACTCCATATGACATGTTATTTGCAAAGGTAGACCTGCAAAAATATTTTACTTTTGTTTTTTTGTAACTTGCAAAAAAAATTTTAAGAAATTTCTTTGCATACTTCTCACACACAAGTTATTGTTACATTGTGAATGTTATTAAGGCTGAAGTGAGAAAGTATGATTACCTCCAAATTTGTTTTCAATATCTACCTCTAATTATAACAATATGGCAAACTCAGTAGCTATGATTTTTGTGGAGTTTAAGAGTCAATTTAGAGATATTTCTTGATTCTGGCTTGCCTTTTAGCATCCTACCCAGTGACATTATCTTACTAAGCTACATTCATTTGCATCACCAGAATGACCAGCATCAAACTTTGTGTCACAGTATCAGTGACATTATGCAATACTGTTACTGTCAAAAAACATAAAAATAATACATTATAAAACAAAAAAGGGATTTTCAAAATGAACTTGCTAAATAGCATTATTTTTTTTTCTTTCTTTCTTTCTTTCTTTCTTTCTTTCTTTCTCTCTTTCTTTCTTTCTTTCTTTCTTATAATTACAGTGCTCATGGACTGTTAACAGATTTATTGTCTAATGTGAAAATTCCAAGTGAATTGGGGAGCACAGTGATTGACATTAACAAGTAGTCACTTACTCTTGCTAAGAACTTGCACAGATTCACAAATGTCCAGCCCTATTCTTTAAATTCTAAGAAATAGTAACTGTATTAGTTACAGGACCATCCACACATTGGATTGCTCACCTATTGTTTGTATTTAACAAGCTCATATGTTTATTCTAACATTCTACCCTTCCATATGCGCTGACTGATTAAGACTGATTGAGGTTGTATTATATCTAAAATAAAAATTAAATATAGTAACATTGAATATTAAGCGTTGTGTGTTCATTAACAATTAATAGCCTCTTATTCCTAGATTCAGAGATTTGCTTCATTATAATTACAATTTCTCTGAATTTGTGCAGAATCAGTGATCATATAAATTCCTGAGCTCCAAGCCACAATATCTGAATCACAAACTAAATTAATTGCACAATGGACAGACAGGCATGTTTATTTTGATCTGTGAATCGAAATTCCACTGTGACACCAAAAACAGAGATTCTGAGAATAATATTGTTATGGAACAGATACTAAATGTTGATTTTATTCAAGTTACCAATTTCCTCTCTCTTTTATTTTCTCACTTGATATGTTAACCAAGTGGTGGGAAAATTTATCTATTAATGTACTGAAAAAAAAAATATATATATATACATACATCATATTTCCAGAACTCTGATTGGCCCATGTTTGGGCATTTTTGGTTTATTTGATTTATTTTCCTAAACATGTTTTGATTAAAAAAATTTGGAGGAGACTAACTACCATGTGGATGAAAATTTGATATTTGGCCAAGGGGTTTGAATTTGAATGAATTTGTTACCTTGCACAAGTCTTTTGCTTTTCATTACATTATTGACACAATCTTGGGAACTTCCATGTTAGGTTAAAGGGAAACTGTAGTGCCAGGAAAACAAACTCGTTTTCCTGGCACTTTAGCTTCCCTCTCTGTCAAGGTCCCCTCTCGCAGCACTCTCCCCTGAATGATTTCCCCATAGGAAAGTATTGTTCACTGCTTTCCTGTGGGGATTCCGGTGATGCTGGAGGACCTCATGCATAGCATGAGGATGTCCAGCATCGTTTAGAAGACCAAAAGTCGTCTAAGAACCCGAAAGTCCCTCTAGTGCAGTCTGGTAGACAGCCACTACCGGAGGACTTAACCCTAGCAGGTAATAATTGCAGTATATAAAAACTGCAAAAATTACCACTCTAGGGTTAAGGGTGATGGAAGTTTGCACCCAGACCACTTCAATGAGCGGAAGTGGTCTGGGTGCCTACAGTGTCCCTTTAACTGCGTTTGCCTAAAATAAACCATATCTAAAATGATTAAGGACACCGAATTGTTATATTTTGTTACTTGATATGGAAAAGAAAAATTAGCCTTTGTGGGATTCCAAGGTACTACTTCTAATTGATGGATGGTGAATATGTGAAGCATTTCATGACTTATATAGCGCTATATACATTTTTGTAATTTCACTGTTCAGATTTTAATTACTTGTAGTCTCACTGCTCAATTCTCTAACATTTAAGAGTTAAATCACTTTTGTTCATGCAGCCCTAGCCACACCTACTTAGGCTGTGACAGACACAGATACAGCCAGCATGAAAAATATTGGTTTTAATTCCAATCAGATTACCTACTTTAAAAGTTTTTATCTCCTGCTCTGTAAATTAAACAGGGGGCTCCTGCAGGGTCTAGCAAGCTATTAACAGTGCAAGAGGTACAGAATTCTAAATAAAACAGAATTTGCAATAAAGGAAGTGTAAACATTAGATGACACTGTACATGAAGTGTTTAGAAAGGCTGTGCAAGTCACATGCAGGGAGGTGTGTCTAGTGCTTCATTAACAATGTAATTTAAATCCTAAATGGCAGAGAATTGAGCAGTGAGACTGCAGGGGCATGATCTGTACACCAAAACTGCTTGTTTTTGGTGACTATAGTGTCCACTTAAGTGAGAATTATTTCTAATACACGGCAATCATGCAAGTAATCTACTCAATGGGATTTGTGACAAAAAAAAAATCCATGATTTGCCACTCATAAATGTAATGTGTGTTTGAACATTAAGTGTTTAACAGATTAAGTGTTTAACAGATCCCAGATTATTCTGATATAGGAACATTCCCTCACCAGCACTCTATAACCATTACTCATGGCTCCAGAAACCGCCTACAGAAAGAAAAAATCATGTTGCTCCCTATCCTCGGGTTATTACATTAAACAGTTGTTGGTACTGTATTTACCAATTGCAATTTGCATTTACTGAATATTTCTTATATAACAATGCTCTATAACTTTCTTCATTTCTTTAAACTTTTATTCTATTTTCATTGAAACTCCTAAATAAAAATTAGTCAAAAATGGGACAATCTCTCCCCAATATTCTTTAGAATAGATAGTGCTACTTTAATAAATACTGACAATCTTTCATTGTGCAATGCCTTGTAAATCCATTTGTTATATCTCGCCTGAACTTGTCGAAATACTTTTGATTAGAATAGTAGGCTTCCTCTATCATTACATTTTGTTTCAAATATTTTGTATTTAATATTTAATATACTTTTTATATTTCACAACAATATATTCAGCATTATAAAATTAATACAAAAAATGGAAAAGTAAAATACATATCTGTTTACATAAACAAACATTTGAATTATTCAATAATAACAATAATACAATTACACCATTGCATCATTATCCTACTCATATCAGCAATATATTCAGCAGCAAAAAATGAATTCAAAAATAGTAAAATATATAAACAAACAGTTGAAGTATACAATAATAACAACAGTACAAATATTAATTATACTATTATCTTATTTATATATGAAATTAACTCTTTTTTGGGGAGGAGGAAGAAAAAGGGGTTTTAAATTAATCTATATTAAAGAGAGAAAATAACAAAAAAGATTGGAAAGGAGGGGGGACAAATGTTGGGGAGGAGAAATGTACATTTCTGATGGAAATACATATTGCAATGGAAAAATAGTAGAACTCAAAATACCATACAATTTTTATTCATTTTTTACACTAAGTAAAAATTGATAACATAGAAGTTCTAAAATAGCTCTAGAATATTGTATTTGTTCCTTCCTTTGTGCATAACAATTCATAGACAAATACAGGGTACACCTTGTCCATTTTATATCTACATTTTATGTCCATCATTATATGTTAGAATTTGCATCTTCGCCTAAGAAAAAACATTTTACAAGTCCCAATTGAATTTCACTTTCTAACATATGTAACAACTAGACATAAGGATGTGCCAAGTGCTCTAGATATATATGGAGATAAATCAATATAAATTAGTATGCAAATCTCTTTTTGTCTGCTATTCTGTTATTTTATCAATGCAATAGATTTTCAATTTTCTAGTAATCATACATCATAATTCTAAGATGGGTAAAACAATCATATTCAATTACTGCAATCTATTTGCCAGTTAATTACCAGGGTATAAATTGATATGTCTGGTTTGCCTATTTTACTGCCTGAATCATTACATCCATATGTTTCATGCAGAGGCTTCTAGAAATGATTAAAGACAATGTAAGTAGATCTACAGAACAGAGATATGCACAATTCCATTGTTATCTAATTAATTAGTATTGTATGCTTTGTTTTCTAGAGACATTTTACTTGTCATATAATCCCCATTGTAAATTAGGTTTTGTTTTTTTACGTAGATAGAATATGGGCAGGTCTGCATTTTGCAGGAGGTAATAAGCGCCAATACTTAACTGACATAAATACTTTGTAATTGATGCAGGAACAACTGATGTCTGCAGGCTACCTGCTTGTACTATTAAGTATCTAGTCCAGATGGAGCTGCCAACAAGCCTTACATGGATCAGTATGAATTATCAATATGCCTGGCATGTAGAAATAGAAGCACATATTTACAGTAGTTTGACATGATTGCACAGTTAATTAACATTATAAGGACTTGGGCGTCACATGTCTTCAATCACTCTGGAATGTTTTCATACATGTCCAGAATTGTGCATAATGGTATGATGTACCAAGCAGAGAAGACCTCCTGTTATTTGAGAGATGGAATATGTGAAATGAGATCAAATCTCCTTCATATTTATCAAGACAGTTGAGTTTTAAACATTTTCAATGATGTTTAGCTTTTATGATTGTGGGGTGTTTATTATTATTATTATTATTATTAGTGGTAGTAATAATAGTATTTATATAGTGCCAACGTATTCCGCAGTGCTTTACAATATTATGGAAAGTGGAAATGTAACAAGAAATGGGACACTTACAAAATGATACAGGAACAATAAGTAGATGAGGGTCATGCTCAGGCGAGCTTACAGTCATGAAATTATTAACCAAGAGAAAACATTGGATGTACCGGAATAAATATTGGAGTGCACTGTTACCACTCATCTTTATCTCATATTTTCTGGGATCTTTCACAATGGGAGCAAGCCCATATCATCACCTTCTCAAATTGTATTTCAAATTAGTTATTTATAACCACCTTAATGTATACAATAAAGTTTCTTTCAACCAATTGAACGCCATCCTTCATCAGGATTGTTGTTACTTTTCAGCCAAATGCCATTTTGAATTTAACGTCCGTTACTCACCACAGTCTTTATCAACTATGTTTCCTAGTCCCCTTTATACATAATATAAAGTATATAGCTCAATTTAAAATTCTGGTTCTTGCTTTCAAATCTCTTCATAATGCTGCTCCCACCTATCTATCCTCCCATATACACAAGTATGTCCCGTCTAGGCCCTTACAATCTGCTGAAGACTTACGTCTATCTTCTGTCCGTACTCCCACCTCTGATGCTCGCCTTCAAGATTTCTCGAGGGCCACATCGTTCCTGTGGAACTCGCTTCCCTCCTCTGTTAGATGCTCACCCAGTCTCCACTCCTTCAAAAAATCGTTAAAAACCCACTTCTTCATAAAAGCGTATCAATTCAACTGTTAATAGCTCCTGACTGATTCCTCTTCTGCAACTGTCACTAGTCTAATACTATCCTTACCTTTTTGTGTCATTTTACCCCACATGTAAGCTCATTGAGCAGGGCCCTCAACCCCTCTGTTTCTGTGTGTCCAACTTGTCTAGTTACAACTACATGTCTGTTCGTCCACCCATTGTAAAGTGCTGCGGCACTCTATAAATATCATAACAATAATAATAATAATAATAATAATAATAATAATAATAATAATAATAGTAAGTATTTCCTTTTAATATTTATAGATGACCAATATGAAAGGTGATGCATCTTTTGGATTTATTTACCTGCCTCTAACATGGTTGGTATGTCACAAACCTTTTACTTGCAGTTCACATACTCTATACTTATCTATTCCAAACATTTACCTTACTTAGGTTTCTACGTTTAATAGCATTCAGACTACTGGTGGTAGCTAAAGCAACTAACATACAGCATTGTTACTTATTTACCAACCAATATTATATAGGACTTCTTATTATAGTATAATTTTTTTTTTCAATCTCTGTTTATTGAAAACTTTTTTTTTCATATCAATGCACTGTGGGATACATAAAAGAAAAAAGGGAAGGAGGGTACATAAACTTGTATAACAAGCATTAGCAGTGGTCAGAGTGGTGGTATGTAACATTTCAGTAATATCATGTACATTAATAATCAATCAAGAGGGTACAGTTTGAATAGGGAGATCAGCCGTCTGAGTCTGTGTGATTGAGTGTTTCCCATTCAAGGTGGTTGAGTCAGGCTATCTTCTAAGTGTGCCTCTAACCAAAGAGGTAGTGGGGGGGGGGGATGTTGTGTTTGATCGGTGATGTGTGTGTGATGTCCACATCATTGCTGTAGGCATTGCCCTGTCTTATTATTACTAGAGTGGGTCGGTCATGCGTGCATGTTCCGTCCATATGTCAGCCTATGAAACTTATACATATTCGTAAAAAGAGTAACGGAAATTAACAGACCTAAACAATAGGAGCTTGAGCCTCAGGGGATTGTTAAGGTCCCCTGTGTGTTCAGATTTTTGGGCATAGGGTTGCGTGACCAATTGACGTTGATGGTACTGCTGCTCTGGTTCCGGGGTGTCGCTCAGGATGGATCTTCGGGACCAGGATGCCCAGGGATTCAAAAAAAGTAGGTATCTCGGCTAGTGATGAGATTTTAAGCACAGTCCCTTTATGAGTGACCACAAAGAACCTAGGGATCTCCAGTGGTATTCCACACCGGCTGCTCTCAGATGGCTAGTGACTGTTTGCAGGGATTATCGCCATTGCAGTGTGGACCTAGTAAGGTCCTTGAAGAAGGATAGACTAGTCCCTTCAAAGGATAGCGGCATCTTGCCTTGCATCGCTGTCATCAGGAGTCTTTTATCTTGTGAGGTGGAGCATCGGACAATCACATCGCTCATGGTAGGGGCAGCTCTGCCTGCTGCCAGTAGACGGTATATCCCGTCTATGGAGAATTTCTTGGCTTGAGTCAGGGGCAGTATGGAGGCCACTAGGTGCCTCATATA
This sequence comes from Pelobates cultripes, assembly GCA_933207985.1. NCBI lineage: Eukaryota > Metazoa > Chordata > Amphibia > Anura > Pelobatidae > Pelobates > Pelobates cultripes. The sequence continues at coordinate 34,826,877 of OW240912.1, read as the reverse complement.
ATGAGGGAGCTCATCTGGTGTGATTGTGTCAGGAACCCCTGGACAGGAGGGTCTTGATCTCCTGGACAAGGTTGCGGAAGTCCCGCTGAGTGACCAGCACCAACCCATCTGCGCTTTCTGCTGTGCACGGTACCTGCTCAGGGGGTGGGTCTGGTTGTACAGGCTCATCTGGAGTCAGTGCAGGTCTGTTATCTGCCTTGTCCGCCATTTTAGCTGTTTGGTGCAGTAATGCCCCTATGTCCCTGGAACTTGATAGTGGATAGTGGATCTGTGATCGTCTGCCCATCTGTGCCAAGGGTAATTAGTGGGCGTCTTAGTAGTAATCAGCCTCCGTGTCCCCGTGAGGCTGCCAGCAGTCCAGTTCCAACCAGTTCAGGCTCTGTGTGGGCTTGTAGGCCCTGGGCTTGAGTTTGTGCCTCTTAACACTCGCCGGCTGAACGAACGGCATCGATCGCCTCTGGGTCACTAACTCTGTGGGATGACAGCCAGAAGCAGGCAGGGAGAGGGGTTTAGCCCGCTAAAATCAGGATTTTGTTGGCTGGACATACGAAGCTCTGCGAGATGGCGTCCGCTCTCACTCGCGGTCAGGCTCCCCCCGAGTATCAAAAGTTTTATTGGTTATCCTAACTAACATTTTTCATTCAACAGCTTATGTTACCATATGCTGTTGGTCTCACCTTTCTTGGTATTGGGTTTAAATCTATTTACTAATAAATGCTAAATTTGTATGTAATCAGAAAAGACAAAAAGCAAAAAAACTGCCACTATCCCCCAATCTCCACTACTATTAAAGCAACATTATAGTGTTAGGGTAATAAATGTGTATTCCTGACACTATAGCCCTGTTTAGCTTTTTGGCTACCCCCTTACGTCACGTTAAAAAGGTGTTAAACCTTTTTCCATGTGCCACACCAGTCTGTTCATGGCCCCATACAACATGCTCCACCTTCTTGGCTGAGAATATTAAACTTAATTCTCTCAGCCAATACCATGCTTTTCCATAAGAAACATAACATTGGGAGGCTACTACCCATGCATGGCAAAACCCTATGCTGCTCCAATTAGCATTTCCTCTTAGGGATGCATTGACTCAATGTATCTCTACGAGGAAAGTTCAGCACCTCCATGAAGAGCATGGGGATGCTGTATATCAGAGCTGCACACTGTACAGCACTGACCCAGGAAGCTCATCTAGTGGCTGTCTGAGTGACTACCACTGGAGGTGTCCCTAGGCAGTACTATAACACTGCATTTTCTCTGAAAAGGCAGTGTTTACATTAAAAAGCCTGCAGGGACAGGCTATACTCACCAGAACAACTACAATAAGCTGTAATCATTCTGGTGACTGTAGTGTCCCTTTAAGAAAGGCCTTATGAGGACTGCAGAGGAAAAACAAGAATAACCACTCTAGGTGCCACATATATATAATACATACAGGCTTGTACATAGTATTTCTTAGACTTGTACTTCTCCATATATTGTAAAGATTTTTGATCCACTTTTTATGCTGACTATTTGCTTTTTCATAAAGCCTCAGAACTCACTAGTCAGATTATTTTATATGTGCTCTCTTTTTTTTTACGTTTGTAATTTTTAACCATATATATTATTTGTGACTTTAAATATCTCTTTTTATTCTAGTGGCTTTGTTTTGGTCATTTTTTTGTGCAATGAATAAAAAATCAATAAATTCCCCTTTAACAAGAACCTTTTTTTTTTTATATACTTTTAAATTGTAACTACATATTACAGAGAAACACTGCTTTGTAAAATGAAATGTGTGAATTTTATGATATTTTTCAGGGATCTGATGCTGGAATTGTTTTGAAAATAGTTTGTCCTTTGTACAAAATGCAAATAAAGATATGCAAAAATATATTTTAGATGTTTCAGTAAAAAAGGTTTTATAGTTCATTAAAAATGCAATTTACAAATATATTTCTGTCAATAGCCTACATTCAGTAGACTGCAAAAACAGCAAATGCTCCAAGTGAATGTTTGAATGTTTTAATTAGTATATGTTGTCCAATCCTATATTAAATACTCTGCTCACATTTATTAGTTTTTTTTTTTTCAGATTAGACTTATTAGGTAATTGTATAATTTTATCAAATGTAAGATACTTTTAAACTTAGTGTAGTTGTGTTTAATTAATAATCACAAGCATTTTCTATAATGTTGGTTTTGAGGATCCTAGTAAATATGATCCACAAAACAAACATTTTAAAATGCTTAAATGGAGGCATAGGATGCAACATGGTAGGAGCTATAGAAATACTTCTTAAAGCATTTACAATTTAAATTCAGTCAGTCACAAATCTTAATTAATCACATAATTGCCTCATGAGTTGAAACAATGAAGATGTTATATTTGGTGCAGAGAGTAGTGGTTAATAAATTAATTAGTTAGAACTATTATTAAAACTACACATAATGCTAATTACTGTAACCTAGCATGTTCTGGGAATTCAGGGAATCAGGGTTTATTTCAGCCTTCATTTTTTTTTTATTCTTTATTTTGTATTGACAGATGATGTAAGCATAGACATAAAATAAGGCTTGTGCAAAAGGCGACATAGAATGCAGTGACTCATGGTGTAAACTCACGTTATTACGTTTACAGAAGAGAAGTTGGTTAGTTTGTTGCACACATTGCCTTTACGGGGATCTAGGTCGTCGTCTGTCTATGATTTTGGATATGCGGGGGGGAGCCGGATTCGGGGTGGGTGGGTGTTGGTGTGGGGGGGGGAGGGTAGTCGGGGTTCATCTGGGGTGGATTGCGGGTGTTAAGTTTTGCTCTGTAGATGATTTGTCAGCCTTCAATTTTGTAGTTATATTCTAAAATATCACTGTCTAGATCATGGGTAGTCAACCTGGTCCCTATGGCCCACTAGTGGGCGTTTCAGGATTCTAGGTGGGCAGTAGGGGATTCTGCGGCACAACAAGCTGAAAGCGCCTTCCATCGAAGAGAGTGGGCGGGCGGGTGTGAGTGCACAAATGCACATGGAAGCACGAACGCGTGCGAACTTGTGCGAACAAGAGAATGCATGCGCGCGAACAAGAGAATGCGTGCATGCGCACGAGAATGTGCCAACGCGAGCGAGTGTAACACATGGGAAGAGGAAGGGGAGGAGTGGGAGCTGATGTACGATAGCAGGGACAGAAGCAGAGCAGAGCAGTTGTAAAATAGGAGAAAGAAAAGTTATAGGCAGGACAAGGAGAGAATTGTTGTTGGTTAATAATAATAAGTGGGCTAACTAGCTCAGCCTTGCTTTTGGACATTGCCCTAAAGAAGGTTAAAGAAAAGTATTAAAAAAAAGAGATAAAAAGGGAAGAAAAATAAAAAAAAAGGGATAAAATAAAAGTGGAGCAAAAGCAGTGTTTAGAGTGGCTCGTGTTTTGGCAAGTTAAGTTTTGTTATCTTATAAAAGAAAGAAAGAAGGAAGGAAAATAAGTAAAAGGAAGGAGAAGGAGAGAATAAAGAGAAAGGGGAAAAAGAGACCCCTGATATATTAATATAATATAAGGAAGGTAAAGAAAAAGGCAGTAAAAGTAGAGAAAAAAAGGGGGAACTTCTTTTTATGGTGTCGCGTAATAAAAATTGGCACCTAATACAGCGTTGTTTTGGGTGTTTGTAATAAAAGGGAAAAGATTGGGGGGGGGGGGGAAACACTGTGTGGAGTGCAGATCAAAACGTGGTAAGAGTAAAAGTAGTTGTTAAATTGTGCAACAAATTTAGAACCCATGTCTGAAGAAAAAGACCAGAGTATCTGAAGACACTTGCGCTAAAAGTTACAAATGCAATTGGCACAGTAAGTGACTATAACAGCTCAAACACCCCGTGTGGTATACCAACACAAAAGTACATACAATACAAACACAATGGATGGAGCAATTTTTGTTCTTTCCTCTTCTCCAATATATTGCTGCAGAGATAGAGAAATATACAAAATAGTGTAGACAGTTTACAATATATATTAAAGTGCAATAAGTGCAAGGAAACACTCACAAAATCAGAGCCAAGGGACCTGGCTCTGGTGTGGATGACTTCTGGATCTATTATAGGGTGATCCTGACCCTTCTGTAGCTGGTGAGGTCTCCAATAAGTAGAAGAGGATCCAGAGGATGGAATAAAAAATTACTTTATTACAAGAATATATATATAAAATAAATAAAATATGGAAGTATAAAATATAAGTACTAAATAGTAAGCCAATACGCGTTTCGCCAATTGTGGCTTCCTCAGTCAGCTTCTAACAATACTTATCCAGATAATGTCCTTATATAAGTCCTCAGTACCTTGTATTTTGCGGGAAAATCCGTTGTGGAACGCATTCATGCGTTCCATATCTCCGTGTATATTCATTTCCTGCTTCCGGCGGCGGCCATTATGTGACGTCACTTCCGCGTTTTGACATCACTTCCGGGGTTTCTCTCCGAGTGGAACGCATGGTGCGTTCCACTCGTTCTCCTATCTCCGGCTCTCACGACGAAACACTCCAAAATGCATTAGTGGGCAGTAGGTACAAAAAGGTTGACTACCCCTGGTCTAGATGATAGTAACCTAGTCAAGTAAAACAACCTATAAATTGTGTTTTGACTGCTGTTAGGAAAAAAGATGATGTGCTATGCTATGGCCTTTTCTTTAGTCAAAATAATGAAGGAAACCTATATAGCTCCCTCTATATGGTCCCTGTCTCTTAGGACTTTGAGAGCTCAGGGATACTTGACCATTTGTCTGGACAATAATGACTAAGGACTATCACTCACATTTCCCAGTGACCTATTGAGCCCAATTACATATTATTCTGTGTATGACTGTAGCAGCCACCGTATGGTTTTTTTTCTTCCATGTAGAGATTCATCATATGCCAGTATAGAGTCCATCCCCAAGACTAATGAGTCCAACAAGTTAAAAGAAGTCAAATAAAACAACAAATTATCATGTGCTTAGTGCTTTTGTAGTTTCTATTAATGGTGGAAATAAAAAGTCCTGAAAAAAAAAGACATTTCCACACAGTATTTATTTGTACAAATAAAAAGAAAACAGGTAATATAGTGGAAGCCACTTGCTAGTTTTCGATCATTTTGGGCATTAGCTATATCCTGAAAATCTCCATAGATGATACTGTTTTGTACACTGAACAAAATTATAAACGCAACACTTTTGTTTTTGCCTCCATTTTTCATGAGCTTAACTCAAAGATCTAAGACTTTTTCTATGTACACAAAAGGCCTATTTCTCTCAAATATTGTTCACAAATCTGTCTAAATCTGTGTTAGTGATCACTTCTCCTTTGCAGAGATAATCCATTGACCTCACAGGTGTGGCATATCAAGATGCGGGTCCAGGTTGGGTCCAAAAACCAGTCAGTATCTGGTGTGACCATCATTTGCCTCACGCAGTGCAACACATCACCTTCGCATAGAGTTGATCAGTTTGTTGATTGTGGCCAGCGGAATGTTGGTCCTCTTCAATGGCTATGCGAAGTTGCTGGATATTGACAGGACCTGGAACACGCTGTCATATACGCCGATCCAGAGCATCCCAAACAACCTCAATGGGTGACATGTCCGGTGAGTAAGCGGGCCATGCAAGAACTGGGATGTTTTCAGCTTCCAGGAATTCTGTACAGATCCTTGCAACATGGGACTGTGCATTATCATGCTGCAACATGAGGTGATGGTCGTGGATGAATGGCACAACAATGGGCCTCAGGATCTCATCACGGTATATCTGTGCGTTCAAAATGCTATCAATAAAATGCACCTGTGTTCATTGTCCATTTCATACACCTGTCCATACCATAACCCCACTGCCATAATGGGCCACTCGATCCACAATGTTGACATCAGCAAACCGCTCACCCACACAATGCCATACACGCTGTCTGCCATCTGCCCTGTACAGTGAAAACCGGGATTCATCTGTAAAGAGAACACCTCTACAAAGGTAGGATACTGGACAAACTGGCACATATGTCTCATATGTGACATTATAATTTAATTTGACTATGAAACATAGAATGTGTGGGCAGATAAGAACCATTCGGCCCATCTAGTTTGTATATAGTAAATATAGTATTAGGAAACAAACTGGTGCCAATAGGAAGAATTCCCATAAATTGCATTGACACATTTAATAAGAGCATATCCATGGTTTTACATATCTAGTTTGATAATGCTCTAACTCCAAAGTTCAACCCATTGACTGCTCTCACATTTGATGTGCCAGAAACTTCTTCAATATGTTACATTACTTTTTTCAAGTGTTGTTTTATGTGGAATTCACAGCTGACTTCCTTATATATTAGTTTTATTGTGTTAAGCATCTAAGATGATAATAGCAAAGACAAGCACTTTTCTATAAAAGTACTTCAAATGAGAGAAGACACTCCCATGCCCTTTACTAGACGTGATTACTTCTGAAATGAACAGCTTAAGTGGATTAATTGTAAAACTTCTCAATATCCAGCAGTGTTTCAGGGATTCACTAGAAGAGATTAACACTCTTTTAATTAATGCAGAATTGCAGATGAATCACCAAAGGTAGTTTAAAAAGCCAATAACATTGATTTTGGAACTAACAAAAGGGTCAGTTGTGAATATATGAAACTTATTTGAGAATATATCAAGTATACTTGCACCATAAATTATTTATTTATTTATTTATTTTACAAATATTTTACCAGGAGGGATACATTGAGATTTCTCTAATTTTCAAGTATGTCCAAAGAATAAATAGTATGCAGTTTTGAATGGCATATAGATATTGCTTTAAAGAGCTGTCAACACTTTTGATTTTGTATAAAAATACAATTACTGCAATTTCTTTACTTATCCGGGGTCCGGCCGGGGTCCTCAGCACTCGTGCCTCCGCATGAGCTGCGCGCAGCTTGATCATGATTCATCAGACAAGACAACCTTCTTCCATTGCTCCATAGTCCATTGCTATATATAATGCTATATATATATTCAGTCCTGATGAAAGTTTGTAAATAGCAAACTGAAATGTTGATTGAACTTTATTGTAAGGCTACTTAAAAGCAAAGTTTTATTTTTTACTAAGACCTGGGAGTGCTATCTGGATTCTTCTTGTACAATTGGCTTGACAAGCACCGGGCAAGGAACTATATACAGCATGGAGTGCAAGAATTTTGTTCTTTTTAAATATTATATATAATAATAATGGTATTGACAACAACATTCAGAAGTTAATTTCTCATTCCAAATAGAAGAAAGGGGATTTATATTATATAGATTTATCTGAAAAAAGTACATTTTTATTACATAAACTGGGTCGCATTATGCACCGATAATAAGCAAAGCAACTATTTCTAAGACTTGGAATGTTGCTCAACTGCTGATTGTCTCCTGTAGGAGACTTGAGAAGCTTAACTTGCTTGTAAGCACACCTTTCTTTTGATCTACATGAATTTTCTTGTGAGCATTTTATGGAACAGTAAGCTAAGTTCATTAATCTTATATCAAAAGCAAAATGAGAAGAAACATTTTAATTTTACGCTCCCCAAAGGATTTCTAGATAAATACAAAATTACCCAACACTATAAGTTTTGCTTAAAGTAGAGTGCACTTAGATATCCTTTAAGCCTCATTGGGTCCAAAATGGTTATGTGGAAATCATTTTTCCAGCCAGTAAATGGGAACAATAATCACTGTATGTTTAGCATTAACTGATTGTGTATGAAATTGACAAATAGTGTTAATGTAGGCATCAGTTTTAAGGCAAAATTGGTGCAAGCATTTACTTTTAATGGAGCTGTATTTGAGAAGCAGAGCTTTTTAACATTCTTTTAGAAATTGCTTTTTTTGTTTGTTTTTTAACGTTCAGTCATCTAATATTAATTCCTTAAGTAGCAAAGCATTGCATAAATTGCATGGCTACTTTAATTATGTCAGTTTTATACATACTAGACTATGTGGTTATGAAGGCTTCAACTATCATTGATCTTTGTGGACTTAATTTGGACTTTCATTGTATCTTCAGGCAAAATACCAGCTATTTAAATGTTCCACAGGGAATCATTTTGCAACTTTCTGTAAATTCTTAACCAGTCTGATTATGTTTATGCTAAGCTAAAAAAAACAATCTCTATAAACCTTAGCATTTTTATGTAAGTAAATTATGTATCTGTTTTGCTTGTTTAACACAACTATCATTTTTTGTGTATGTTGAACATTCTGTATCGGAAATTCAGTTATTGGATATATGGAATGAATATATTTGGTGAATGGTTAGTAAATAGCATTTGCTGTTTATAATTACGTAGAAAAATTTATATGTTGTTAGTTTCTCTAAATAATACACTAGGCCAGCTTATCTTGGCACACTGTTTGTGAATATACTTCCCATGATGTTCAGTCAGCCTTAAGTTTATCTATGTAATTACTCTGCATATTAAAAATATATGTTGGCTAGTTTTTATCTTTTTTTTTCCAAATATATAATTATAAGAAAATCTCAACTGAAAGTGGGTGAGAAGTGATGTGGTATAAAAAGTACTGGGTGCTCTTTAACGAAAAAATACGTTCCCACACCGGATATATGTATACAGTAGAGATAATAATAATCCCAAGGCACACCAAAGTTTGCATATAAAAAAGCATTTATACATGCATTGAAAAAGTACATCGATAGGTTTTGACAGAAAGAAAGTGCATAAAGTAGTGCATATCCAATCTATAATACCAATACCACAATAATAATAAAGTGCTAAATGCAAACACCCATTAAAAAGGTATACTGACTAAGTGCATGAGAAATGAAAACCCAGATGTTTCGGCTCTGAAGCCTTCCTCTGGGGGACCTCTCACTGACTGATCTGTGTTCCCACTTGAACCATAAAACCCCAAACATTGGGGTATTCATTTCTCCTGCTTTTTGTCAGTATACCTTTTTGTAATGGGTGTTTGCATTTAGCATTTTATTATTATTGTGGTATTGGTATTATAGATTTTATCTTTTTTTTCCCCCATGAAATATTAAATGGTCTTCTACTTTTTGATAATATGAACATTTTCTCTGACACAAATACACAAATATAGTGTCTCTAACATCATAAAGCATAAATATTGTGTTAGTGCATTTCCTTTATAATAACATTTAATTTAATTTATTATATTGATGACTTATTAGGTTTTTTTATATAAAGAATGAGGTTATAAATGTTGAACCATTTATGGAAATCAATGAAATGTCTATGTTGATTATTCAGTTGTAGAAGTTGCTCTTAATAAATAAACCCTTACCAACACATTGTTGTGCAATCATTAAATTATCAGCAGAGAACATCTAGCTTACATTGCAACTGTTGAGACAACTTGATGAGTCTGCACTTTTATAAATGAGTTTAAGAAATCCCCCCAAGCCATTGAGCTGATAGGAAGGAGAGCTTCCTTTCTTACTCCTCTTGAATTATCATTCAAGTGGAAATAAGAGCTTCCAAAGAGATACATTAGTCTAATGCTTCACTATGAGAAGCATTCTATTGTCAATCTCTGCAATCATCACATTTGATTGCTGCGAAGCACAGAGCAGCAGAGAAAGAGGATTAAAGCTAAGTAATCTTTAGTTTTACATTTATTGGTGAGGCATCTGGCATCTAAAGAGGTTCAGGACCACCCCACATTTTACAACTGAATATTAGCTATTAACATTGGAGTGTTCCTTAAAAGATAGTGCAAACCATGGTCTTTATTTCAAACAGTCAGCTCAGCCCTTCATCTTTCTGAGGTTGATCAAATTATTTTGTTTTGGTTTGGTAATATTTCCATGGGTTCTACCAGAAATAGTAAACATACCACACATATACAAACATTCATACACAATCTACTTACACCGACAACACACACATACAAAGAATATGTGAAAAAATGTGGATTAAACGTAATGTTACATATGAGAGAGAGAACTAGTATAATATATAGATAAAAAATTTATTATATCATTTACAGCCTTTAAAGTATTTTATCATTTCAGTGGGTGAGGTTTTTATCTTCAAGTTAATTGCTGGTAAATATAGTGCCTTGGAAAAAAATATTAACTTTCTAGTTACTAATACTTATTTTAGTGTATCACTTTTTTTATCCAACTGTAATACAACAAACATTCAGCGAGAGACAAGATAAGGGTATTTAAATGCTTACATAAAATATCTTAGGATATGCTGCATGGTTAGGTATTCTTATGGTAGTCTGTACAAAGTAAGAAGTTGATTACTAAAGCACATTTTTCTCTTTCTCTTTCATTCTACGAACATTGCAATTTCACAAGCCTGAAGCAATATTCTTAGTTATTATTTCCCATATATAATGCAACTTTGCACTTTATGGAGTTACATATGAATGCATAATTTTTGGCTGCATTGCTGCAATAAACTTGCATATTTACAAATGTGTGTATTCTGATCCAAACAATGAACAGCAAATTTGTTTTCTTTCACAGTCTATTGCTTTTTGTATAGTTTCCTACCTGATCAGCATCACAAACTTGTTTTAAGATGTTACTGAAATGGGGATGTTTTCAGTAGTTATCACAGAAGCTAGCACATTTCTTTTATGGTAATTATAATTATTGTGATAACGAAATAATTACATTTATCTATGTTCTTTATTTCATGAAATAAAATGTGTCATTCAGACTTGACACTTTTTGTGTTCATTAGCTGATGTTACTCATTAATTGAATAATTCTGTAGAGATCAACATTGCAATCAGGATGAAAGAACAGTTTAGAAAACGGTGCTAGATGAAAGGAATATTATACGTACGCTTTCCTAAAGAGATGGGTTTTGAGGCAATTTTTAAATGATTGAAGACTAGGGGAGAGCTTGATGGTCATAGGCAGGCTATTCCAAAGGAAAGGAGCCACCCGCGAAAAGTCCTGCAAGTGTGAGTTGGCTGCATGGGTGCGAGCAGCAGACAGGAGAAGGTCATTGGCAGAGCGGAGACACCGAGAAGGGGCATACCTGCAGATCAGTGAAAATATATAGGAGGGGCTAGAATTGGTCAGTGCTTTATAGGTGTGGATTAGTACCTTTAATTGACTCATATCGGATAAAGGAAGCCAATATATGGACTGACAGAGGGGAGAGTTGTGAGAGGAGCGACAGGAGAGGAAAATCAGTCTAGCTGCAGCATTCATTACATACTGTAGCGGGGCAATATGACTTGTGGGAAGACCTGTTAGGAGAGAGTTACAACAAACCATGTGAGAGATTACTAGAGCATGGACAAGCTCCTTAGTAGCATCTTGTGTAAGAAAGGGGCAGATGTGAGGCTCAAATGTGAGTCCAGAATCAAATATAATGCCAAGACAGCATACTTGCAAGGATGGACTGATGTGGGTGGCACTCACTTGAAGGGAGAGCGAAAGGAGGAAGGAAATACAAGGAGTTCAGTTTTAGAGAGACTGAGTTTCAAAAAGTGGGAGGACATCCAAACAGAGATGGAAGAAAGGCAAGCAGTGACACATTGCAGGATGGCAGGAGAGAGGTCCGGGGAGGAGAGATATCTATGATTGTTATCAGCGTACAGGTGGTATTGGAATCCAAATGAGGTAATAAGTTTGCCAAGAGAGGCAGTATAAAAATAGAAGGGGACCAAGGACAGAGCCTTGGGGGACTCCAACCGAGACAGGGCGAGGGGAGGAGGTATCATTAGAGGAGACATTGAATGAGCATTGGGAGAGATGGGAGGAAAACCAAGAAAGGACAGTGTCACAGAGACCGAGTGCTTGGAGAGTTTGCAGAAGGAGAACATGGTCAACAGTGTCAAAGGCAGCAGAGAGGTCAAGAAGAATTAGTATACAGTAGAGCCCTTTGGATATAGCTGCAATTAGGTCGTTAGTGACTTTAATAAGAGTAGTTTTAATAGAGAGGAGGGGGCAGAAGCCAGACTGAAGAGAATCAAAGAGAGAATTAGAATTGAGGAAGCAAGTCAGATGGGTAAAGACAAGTCTTTTCAGAAGCTTTGAGGAAAAAGGGAGCAGGGATATGGGACGATAGTTAGAAAGAGAGGACGGGTCAAGAGATTTTTTTTAAGATGGGTACTACAGTAGCATGTTTAAGGGCAGCAGGGACAACACCAGAAGAGAAAGAGCAGTTGAAGATGTGTGTTAAGGAAGGCACAAGACAAGAAGAGAGAGATCTGATAAGGTGAGACAGGATAAAGCTGGCAAGTGGTGGGTCAAGAGGAAAGGAGAAGCACATCTATCTCGTGTTCAGTAGCTTGGGAGACAGTCTAAAGGGTAAGAAAGGCATGACCTATGTGTGGTTGAGAAATAGAGGGGAAAGGTGGTGACAATTCTTTCCTTAGCTGTTTAATCTTGTCTGTAAAGTAGCATGCAAAGCTATAAGCTGTAAGGTTAGTTTGGGAGGGGGTGGGTGGTGGCCACAGCAGGACAAAGAAGGGAGTTAAAGGTATTTAAAAGATGCCTGGGATTGCGGGAGCATGAGCTAGTGAGGGAGTAAAAGTATGACTGTTTGGCAAGGGCAAGGGTTGTGCTGTATGAACGCAACATTAATTTGTAGTGGAGGAAGTCAGACTGGGTGCGTGACTTCCTCCAACAGCATTCAGCAGAACAAGAGCATCTCTGCAGGTAGCGTGTTGATTTAGTGTGCCACAGTTGGGGGCATGTTCCCTCAAGGTGCATGTTTGGAGTGGGACTGCAGCGTCCAGGGTAGAGGTGAGGGTAGTGTTATATGAGGAGATAGCCAGTGAGGAACAGGAGAAAGTAGGGATGGATAGAAGTTGGGAATCAATATTAGTGCATAGCTGCTTGAGGTCAACATAATTCAGATTTCTTTTTAGTTGAAGGGGGTTAGGTTAAGGATGATGGGGTAGAAAATGATAAGAGGTAGTAATCTGAGAGAGGAAATTGAGTGTTGCAGCGAGTAGAGATTGTACATTCATGAGAGAAAATAAGATCAAGGGTATTGCCAGCTACATGGGTGAGGGACTTAGCCCACTGTGATAGCCCAAGGGAGGAGGTAATTGAAAGCAGTTTTAAGGCTACTGAGAATAAGTGTAGGTTAATAGGAATGTTGAAGTCCCCATGATTTAGGGATAGAATATTAGAGGAGAGGAAGTAGGAAAGCCAAGCAGCCAAGTGGTCAAGGAAGAGGAGAGGGGAACCAGGGGGACGATAGATAACGGCAATGTTAACAGAGATGTGTTTGAAAAGGCGAATTGAATGAAATTCAAACAAGGAGAAAAGAGGGAAGGGGGAATGGGGAGTGGGTAGAGGTTTGAAGGAGCAGTGAGGTGAGTCAGACCACCACCTTTGCTTTCAGAGTGTCTTGGATTGTGGAAAAATTGAAGACCACCAACGGATAGAGAGGCAGAGGTAGCGGTATCAGAGTGAGAGAGCCACATTTCTGTTAAGGCTAGTAAGTCTAGGGAATGAGAGATGAAAAGGAATTGTGATATATTTTTTGAATAGATATGAAATTTCCAGTACAAATACATTCCAAACAGAAATTGACTTATGGGTCTGGAGAAGCAAGAGAAGAATGTGGCAACTTTTTAATAATTGAGAAAGGTCTGCATTTTTGGGACATAATTAAAATTGCACGTTAATAGAGCTGTATTATAGAAATTGTTTAATTACAAAGACTTGAGTATAATGCGTAGCAGAATTTCTGCAGTATTAGGCAGCAGCCGCGGGATCTTTTTATGTATAAAAGATATATTGCTTTGTATGATGACAATATAGTTTTGTTCAGCTTAAAAATACAGTGAAATTTTGGGGCCAGTTCTTAAAAAAGATCCTAAGGTAGTCTTTCTTTAAAATGTTGACTACAATAAGAATATATGTTAAAAGAAATTGAAAAGTTTGTACATATGTTAACTCAAATGTGCACTAAAAAAAATCCCACTGCATCTCAATAGCAGTGAAATCTGTATTATTTACAGAGTTAAAGACTTCAATCAGTTTACCATATTTAATGCTGAAGTACACTGCAATAACTCAGCTGTGTAAACTGGATGTAGGCATACTCAGAAAAGAAAGAAAACAGTCAGGGCCGCCCCATCCATAGGACGTACTGGAGCCATGGAACCAGGCAGCACTTTTACAGCATCCCCGCACCGTGCCCCCACAAACCACCCCCCACACCATGCCCCCACAAACCACCCCACACACTATGCCTCCACAAACCACCCCCACACCATTCCCTCACAAACCACCCCCACACCATTCCCCCACAAACCACCCCCCACACCATGCCCCCACAAACCACCACCACACCACCCCCACAAACCACCTCCCACACCATGCCTCCACAAACCACCCCCACACCATGCCCCCCATAAACCACCCCACCGATGCCTCCACAAACCACCCCCACACTATGCCCCCACAAACCACCCCCCACACCATGCCCCCACAAACCACCCTCACACTATGCCCCTACAAACCACCCCCACACCATGTCCTCACAAACCACCCCACACACTATGCCCCCACAAACCACCCTCCACACCATGCCCCCACACCATGCCCCACAAACCACCCCCACACCATGCCCCCACAAACCACCCCAACAATATGCCCCCACACCATGCCCCCACAAAACACTACCCACACTATGCCCCCACGAACCACCCCCACACTATGCCTCCACAACTCACTTTTGTTGCCAACGGTTTAGGCATTAATGGCTATGTGTTGAGTTATTTTGAGGGGACAGCAAATTTACACTGTTATACAGGCTGTACACTTACTACTTTATATTGTAGCAGAGTGTCGTTTCTTCAGTGTTGTCACATGAAAACACATAATAAAATATTTACAAAAATGTGAGGGGTGTACTCACTTTTGTGAGATACTGTGTATATATATATATATATATATATATATATATATATATATATAGCGAGAGAGAGAGAGAGAGAGAGAGAGAAAAAGGCACAATACTGTGAGTATTAACCCCTTCAAAACCGAGCATGTCTTGACTGATAAATTATTATCTTAACTTGTATTTTAAACAAGGGATGCATAGCCTAGCATATACAAATATCTTGTGTATTTATGGCTTTTCTGACAAATATTACAATTCAAATGATAAAATAGACAATAGATAAAAATAGACAATTCTTATTCTTCACTTATGTGTTTGTCAGGGGTATGGTCCAGTGCAGCAACCTCTATATGGCGTAACCCAGAATGCAAATAAACAAATACACACACAAATCAAGGCAAAAACACGTGTATTGATATTTAAGGAAGACAGTTAAATAAAATACAAACACAAATAATTGAGTGTAGCACAAGGGCTTCTGAATACAGGACAGGCAGGGCAAGACTCTAGATACAGGACAAGGCAGGACATGCCTCTGGATACAGGACAAAGCAGGGCAGGCCTCTGAACACAGGACAAGGCAAGGCTGGGCAGGCCTCTGGATACAGGGAAGGCAAAGCAGGACAGGAGGTCTAGACCAACAACATAACATTAATGAACTGGCAAACAAGAAAGGGTGAGGTTCAACTAAATAGGGAGAAGTTAATCACAATGTAAGGCCAACTGGGAACAGAGATAGATCTCTGTCTGCATGCAGCAGTCTGGAATAGCACCACAGACAGGTAGTGGCACTGTGAGTTACTGCACCAGACTGAGAATAAACTGAATCGTGACAATGTTCAGCCTTTTTAAAACATATGTGGTAAATAGAAAGCTTTAGACAGTATACATTGTTTTTTATCTTGCAATATTTCACACAGGGTCTGAAATGTTAATATAGAAGTAAGAATGAATTTTGCCACAGATACAGTACATTTGACAAAAATAGATAAATAGTCAAATACCTGACTTATAGATATTTGCATGGACCCTGAAGGCATTACTTTTTATCAATATCTGGAATGCTAATACAATGCTAACAGTAAAATGGTAGAGTCCATTCACTCTTCCTTCCTATCTGACTCTAGGAATGATATGACCCTTTGAAACTATCTTTATAGTTTAAAAACATGGGGTGAGCTTACATTTCAAGCAAGTTTGCATAAATTCTATCAGGATTCTAGCAGAGAAATTTATTCCTCTACAGACTGTTAATCATAAGTAGCGTATAAATGAGGGTGAGTGAGGCTTTATGGATTAATGTTCGTTCTGCAAAGTACATGAGAGTAAAAATTGTATACTTGATTTAGGTAGTGACGTGATTAATGATGTGGAGCTCTGTTACACTCAGACACATCAATGATAGGAGCTCCTAGAAAAGAGTGACATTTTAATATATAAAAGAGGAACATAGGGATTTGGCTTGCAACGCAGGGATTGTCCCTCTGAAATGAGAAGGTATCGAAATATACATAGCTAAAACAGGTAGTTTTGATGCAGCTTGATTTTTTTTCACTTTGCATTGTTTGGTTGAGATCATTTTTCCTGTGATTTTTAGCTTTCACAATGGTAAGAATAATGTTCAGGTTCTACATCTTCTTCTACTTAACTCACAAGATTATTAAAGATGTTGCAGGAATGAAGTTTATAGTATGATATTATGAAAAAAGGTCAGGAACAGGCAACATAATCCATTAACTGAAAGTTAAAAAAAAAAAAAATATGCCTACTTGGGATTTTTACGCAAGTATTTTAAAATCAATACAAAGACCTTTCTGTGGATTTCTTCAGAACTATTCACATGATATAGATAAATCTCTTGAAACTAGATTTTCTATTAGCCATCAACTAAAAATAATTCTACTAAAAAGCAAAACATTTTTAAAAAAAGTAAAAAATTTGATAATTTATCATAATTAACATAATTATAAATGTATGTATGTATATATACATGGAAATATATATCTGTATATCTCTATGATCAGGAATATTCAGGGATACTATGCATCCTAAATTTAAAGACAAAATGTTGCCCCCTACACTCTATCACTTCTCATGGCTCGTTTACTTCTTTGTCGGTAAATAGCTGCCATAAGCTGTTGCTATAAAGCTGATTAATTGCAAAAGATACAAATTACCGCTATGTTTCCAACTTTGTTTTAACATTTTTGTAGCCTAGCATTAAAGGGACAACATAATGGGACATTAAGAAAACTAATGAATTTCAAAAAGATACCCACAAAATGTCAATAAAAAAATTAACTCTTTTATTAGGATAATCTACAAAAATCTTTAAATGTAGTGCGTTCTATTAGAGTTTACAGAAATTACCCTGCACAAGAAAAAAATTGTAGATATCAAGCAACACTAAATAAAAATAAATGTTTAAAAAAGTTTAAGATCAAATAATAAGAAATTCTAGTCAAATGGTGATGAATGCCAAGCAGAATATGTAAAATCAAATGTAGTGACTAGAACACTACAAAAATACCAATGTGTAGAATTATCTACCAACCTAATGATAATAGTATATATACATGTAGCTCCACTAAAGGTACTGTACTGAGCACTGCAGCTTAATGATGCAACCATCCTTAGACTAAGGGATATCAGATTTTCCTTTAAATAAGCATTAACAAAATAGGAATAAAATAGAGCAGATTAGAATACCTATATAACATAGGTATAACAAGAGAGAGATAGACAGAAAGATCTAAATAGGGTTTAACCCCTTAAGGACACATGACATGTGTGACATATCATGATTCCCTTTTATTCCAGAAGTTTGGTCCTTAAGGGGTTAAAAGCATTCGTCAATAACTCAGTAGTGTATAAAGCTCAGTGATTAGATATATTATTTTGAAGCGACATTTAGACTGCCATTCAATCTTTTATTTACATTATTTATTCACAATTCAATTAAAGATAAAGAGTTACTTCCATTTTTAGTTTTATGGATGTGCTTTGCTATTATTCTTACAGATGAGTATCCACATACGTTTTACAACTAGGCTTATGGATGAGTTGTTCCACTTCGTTGGTGGATGAGTTGGTTCATTACTTTCAATTATAGACTTGTGCATTCAATTTCAAACTAATTGTGATTCGTCAAAATTTGGTGCGAACAGTTAGTAATCCAAATTATGTAACTCTGAATTGCCATATAGATGAATCGCAAAATAAATTAAATAAACAATAGATGAACCAGTTTATCTGATGCATGCTTCCGAGTTCCATCCATGGTGCTAATAAGAAGATTATTAATGGAGAAAAAAAATTACCAATAGAGGTAAAAAAGCAATACATGTAAAATCTATATTTATGCACCATTCATTTCATTAGGGTAAGCATTGCAGATGACAATGAGTAAAATAAACATTGTTTCATTTCTCCTTTTTACCCTGTATGTTTTATCTATACTGTCTGCTAGATAGAGAGCTTGTAACAATGATTGTCAGTGAGCTAAGATGGAGTTGTCTATTTGCAGGAAGAAGACATGTAGATTTCTATAATTTATTTTTCATACCTCACAAATAGATATTTATTAAATATAGAAATAGTTAAAAAATTAAAAATTAAACATGTGCAATTCGTTTCATTCCGAATGTACATTCGTACAAATTGCATGCTATTCGGACATTCGGATGCCTACGAATGTCCGAAGTGCCGAAGTCCAAAAGCGCAGAAGTTCCGAAGTGATGAAGTTCAGTAGTTCAGAAGTGCCGAAGCTTCGAAGTGCCGAATTGATACGAATTTCTGAAAAGTGGCGAAACAAGAGAAAGGGATGCAAAATTACATGAATGATGACAAGAATCTTGACCAATGAGCTAATTCCTTTTGTGCAACGATGTCATATCCTGTATGCCAGCAGACCCTGAAGGATGTGCGAGGGAGCTGTGCTGCAAGAGCACAGTAAGTACTTCACAGAAGCAGACACATTTTTTTTACTTACCTGAATTTCCAAACCGAACCCAATTTTTTGCCCATGCAAATCCCTGGCTAATCAGCATCTCCTCATAGAAATGCATTGCATGAATGCACCTCTATGAGGAAAGTTAAGTGTCTCAATGCAGTGGGTGGAGACACTGAATGGCAGTGCCCAGGAAGCACCTCTAGCAGCCATATGAGGAGTGGTCAGTGGACGTATCCCTAGGCTGTAATGTAAACACTGCATTTTCTATGAAAAGAAAATGCTTACTGCAAAAGGCCTGGAGGCAATAATTATGCTCACCAGAACAAATACAATAAGCTATAGTTGTTCTGATGACTATAGTGTCCCTTTAAATTTGATAAGGTCTAATTCAGCATTGTGAAGATTTTATTTACATTTTTTTTACATTCATTTTTATATAACTTATGGGCTTGAGCACAGTAATTGCCTTAAAGTATTAAGTAGGACCTAATGCTGATATAAATGTTTTAGTGTAATTATTTAAATTACTGTTTTGTGGCACAAGTGAAATCTGGCTAAAATGTAAATATTCATACAGTTAAGTAATTCAAATAACTTAACATTAAGATTGAGTTTGTATCCAATAGATTGAGTTAGATTTCGAAATGAATAAAATGAGTGGAGGGTCCATCTCTTGAAAATTTTAAAAATAAACACATCAGTGTTTCTCATGCAATGTAAAAGCTCAGTGTGTGTGCAAATGTTTGTGTGTTTGTGAAACCCATTGCTCACAGAGATAATTTCATCTTTATGAATTATCTACCAAAATTCAAGTAGATAACCACATCCTGTGAATTACAGCACAGGTGTTGCAGGAGATTAGTGTGAGGCTTCCTGTAAAAGGAACAGAACACTGACCTTTTCACCATCTTCATACAATTAGAGCTGACGTTAGACTGATGTCCTTAAAGAATGCTTTCTGCATGTGTGTGCATGCATTTTGGGAGTCTTATCACCATTCTTTTCTGTTTAACTAATGTTGAATCTTGGAATACCTAAAAGAATAAACAATTGTATTACTAAGATTTTCTTATGTCTTTTCAACATTTGTTTTTGTCTATATCTAAGTCTTATATATCATCTTGCATAGACATTCATACACAAAACTATACTTTAATATATAAATAGATGAAAAAAATGACAATGCATATACTCTTATGTAAAAAGTACTTGATGAACTTTGTATAATTTGCTTTTATACATATATGTATATATATATATATATATATATATATATATATATATATATTTTTATTATTGATTTTCTCACCCCTCCTGGGTGGTATGTTTATTCCTTATTCTCAGGTCCTCTACCAGAGTCCTGGGAGTATGAGGGTTCTGTGCAGTATCTTAGCTGTTCTTAAACTGCACTCTTCTGGACAGCGATCTCAGATGTCCCACCTGGATTCTGTTGAAGCCACTCCCCTAACTTGGGAGTCACAGCCCTGATTGTGAATACTACTGCCTTCACTTTTCACATCCTTTCTAGTTCTTCTTTCAATTATTGGTATTTCTCCACCTTCTCATGCTCCTTCTTCCTGATGTTATAATCACTAGGTATTGCCACAGCCACCTCGACTGCAGTCTTCCATTCCTTGTCTACCATCACAATGTCGGGTTGGTTAGCCAGTACTTGCTTGTCTGTCTGGATCTTGAAGTCCCATAGGATTGTAGCCCTGTCATTCTCAACTACCCTTTGTGGTATCTTCCATCTGGACTTAGGCAGGTCCAATCCATATTCTGTGCAGATGTTTCGGTTCACAATCCCAGCAACTTGATTGTGTCTCTCTGTGCATACTGTACCTGCTAACATCTTGCATCCAACTGCTAGGTGCTGGACTGTTTCAGAGGCCTCTTTGCACAGTCTGCACCTTAGGTATTGCCTGGTGTGGTAGACTCCAGCTTCTATTGATCTGGTGCTTAGTGCCTGTTCCTGTGCTGCGAGGATTAGTGCCTCAGTGTTGTCTTTCAGTCCTGCCTTTTCCAACCACTGGTAGGATTTTGTCATGTGAGCCACATCCACTATCTGCCGGTGGTACACCCTATGAAGAGGTTTGTCTTGCCAAGGGACCTCCTCTTTTTCTGTTGAAGTCTCAGGTATTCCCTTAACAGCTCATCTTTGGGAGCCATCTCTTCGTTATGTACTTGTGGATGCTTGGTGTTTCATCCAGGACTGTGGCCTTCACACTCATCAGGCCCTGTCCTCCTTTCTTTCAGCACGTGTACAGTCTCTGGGTGCTGAATTTGGGGTGGAATCCAACCTTTCATAGTGAGTAGTTTCCTGGTCTTGACATCCATTGTGACCAGTTCTTCTCTTGGTCAGGTTATTATTCCAGCTGGGTACCTGATGACCAGTAGGGCATATGTGTTGATGGCTTGGATCTTGTTCTTGCCATTGAGTTGGGCCTCCAGGACCTGTCTGACTCTTTGGCGGTACTCTTTGGAGGATGTTGCTATCCTCCTTGCCTCATCCCCATGGTTGCCATGCATTTGTGGTACCCCCAGATACTTGTAGCTGTTCTCTACATCTTCTATTTTGTGTTCTGGAACTCTGATCATCTCCCCTCTTTTTGCTATTATCTGTCCGCACTTCTCTAGTCTGAATGACATTCCGATGTCCTTGCTGTATATCCTAGTTAGGTGGATCAGTGAGTCAATGTCCTGCTCATTCTTGGCATTCAGCTTGATGCCATCCATGTAGAGTAGGTGGCTGATAGTAGCTCCACTCTTGAACCTGTATCTGCTATTCTTGATAATCTGGCTAAGGGGGTTGAGGCCTATGCAGAACAGTATTGGGGATAGCGCATTCCACATGCCACATTTTATTTTCACTTGAGTTATTGTCCTGGAATTGGTTTCTAGAGTTGTTTTCCACTTGCCCATCAAGTTCTTGAGGAAGGCTCTTATTGTCTTGCTGACCTTGTAGAGAGCCAAGCATTCCAGTATCCATGCGTGTGGAATTGTGTCATAGGCTTTCTTGTAAGTAAAAACAGTAAAAACTTTTGTAACGACCAGGAGTGGGTATATACAGAGCAAGGATATATGGGAATGAACATAAATATCCAAATTAGTAAAAAGGGGATCAGTCCACTAAACAGTGGGTTTTGTCTAATAAATACAATATCCAAAATAGTGCAGTTAACATAGAATATCAGTCCAAGTCCAAATATAGATAGTGCAGAAATAAATTAATGAAGGAAAACATATAATTTGATGAAGGAAAAATATAATTAAGTCAGAAAATTCCTATCCACAATGTATCAGAATGTATTAGCTGGATAAATCCCTGGATATAAGGGCTCCTGCTATAGTGGAAACAAGTGACCTAAATTATACCTGAAGTAATATAGTATCAAACTATAATTCCAAAAGCAAATACAAGTTGATACATATGTAGCAGGTCAATAATGGAAAAAGTCATCAGTATCAGATAGATAATGACAAAAACAGGGCCATAGTGCTCTCTGTTTAACTTTCTTGAAGGTACAAAGTAAATATCAAATACACTCACTCTTATCATCCGTGGTCCCACTCTATACTCCCTCCTAGTAGCCGGCTTGGAGGAAGATCGGTGGGGATGACAGGCTCTGCTTTGCTGGCGTGCATTCCAATGCCAATCCTGCATCCACACATTATTTATTTTATTGTTTCTCCAGTGTCCATACCCTATTTATGCCTTCACATATTCCCATCTGTTAACCCAAGGGTTCTAGTTGCTATTTTCCCTTGGTTCTCGGTAATTTTAACATAGTCTTTCTTGTAGTCAATCCAGGCTGTGCACAGATTGGTCTGTCTGGTCTTAGAATCCATTGTGACTGTTTTTCTATCAGTGGTTGGTGTTTTTATCCTCTGGTGTTGTTTCCAATCCCCTTCTGAGTATTGCTCATATATTGACTCATATGCCTTTGGATCTCGGAGGCTATGATGCCTGACAGGAGTTTCCATGTTGTGGGGAGGCATGTTATTGGTTGGTAGTTGGATGGTGTTGTTTCCTTGTGAGGGTCCTTAACTTCTTTATCCAAAAGTTGTGGATCATGTTAGGTCCTGGGGCTGATCAACTCTTCATGTTTGCTGCACTCTTTGACTGTAATGGTGACTGGTTCCTGTTCTGGCAGCATGCAGTGGTCTGCTTTCAAGTCTGGTAGCTACTGGGCTATTCTCTGCAGGTAAGAATGTGGGTATAGGAATTTCTTCCTCCTCATGGTGCATGGTTGATTTATTCTGTAGACTTATTACTTCCAGTTGTGACACTAGATTTCTATTGAAGATGTTCAAACGTTGTATAACCAGCTGTTTTGGTGTTAGGGTAGATTATGGTCTCTTATTCATCCATAGTTTCCACATATGTTTCACGTAGCCTCTCTCATTGGGTCTGCTGTTGTAGTAGCATTCAAGCAGGTCTAGGTTCTCGCTCCATGTCCATGAATGATTTGTTCCAGTAGCCCACCTGTCGTGAGATTGCCCTGGTTTCCTAGCATCTGACGTGGACCTTGTTAATCCGGGCGACGTCCTCGGTTATATATTTTAAAATGTAATGTAAACTTTAAATCACTCCTTATATACATTAAATACCCCATATATCACAAAGATACATGGTTTATTTAGTGTTACATATGAAGATTTACTTACGTATTCTCTATTTCAGTGCTACCACCTCCGGACAGTCCTCCACACCTACTATGCTTTTCTTCTTTGATTTGCCCTGCTTGGGACACATCCTCAAGCAGGGCAGATCTTGAAAGTGACCTCACCACACTGGCTTCCTTACCAGCATGTTGGCATCGGAATGGAGTGATATGTGCCAACACGCTTGTAATGAAGCCACTGGCTACGTAGTTTCCTTAGCAACTGCATCGCATGTGCTGTGGTTGTTACGACAGGAAAGCTGAGGGACCTCTCATGGGAGGTCTTTTCTGCTCTCCCTTGTAAGTCAAACTGGAGCACTGACTGACAGCTGGGAGAAAAGCCTGCTTTTAAACAGGATTTTCTCCAAAGCTGTATATTTGCTAGCAAAACACAATGTATAGATACAATCTTATGCTCAATATAATGAGCATAAGTTGTTTGGAGCATGACGAGTGCCCTGTAAAACAAAGTTTAATTGAACTTATATATTTCCATATACAGATGTTTGTGACATCAGCAAGCTATCAGTTAATATTTTTACACATTTAATACATACATAACATTATTAATAACAGAGATCACGTGCAATATTATATTTAGTTTAGAACCTATTTATTAGTTACTGTTTTGCCCATACTCCTAATATTTACACTATCTCTATAACATCCTGTTGATTCCATGAAGCTACAATGCTATGTTGCCACATATTGGTTTCCGGGGAAAAAAAAAGATGCTACAAATATATAAAATCTGAAATCTTGTTATTTATTAATATACCATTTTTTTTAGACAAATGTCTATGTTATGGAAATCTATGAGATATTTTCAGATGATTAAAAATAGCAAATATGTGACACATTTCTAAAACTGAATACATTGCTGTGATCTTTTTAGAAATTGAATACAATTTATATTTATTCTAGAACATGTTTGATTAGCTACTGTTATACCCATACTCTTTAATATGATTATCTTTAACATTAAGCACATTCTATGAAGCTACAAGGTTGTGCTGCCACCTGCTGGTTTCAGGGAAAACAAAGTCAACAGGAAATATATTTAAAAAAAGATATATGCTCTATTATTTTATTTGTTTTTAATAAATGTCTATTTAATGTGAATCTATGAAATATTTTTAAACAAAAAAAAAAGAGCAATTATGTAGCAAATTTCTAAAATTGGAGTAGCCATCATTGGAAACCCAATGCTGCTAGGAATTGCTCCACTTTTAGAACATAAGCTAGTTACATGCATTTTAATACAGCTTGACAGACAGAATGTCTCCTAATTTGTCAAATTTTCTTATCACATTGAGAGCTTCCATAATGCTCAGTGACTCTAAGATTCCATAACAGAAAAGAAAAGACAGTATAATAGTGCAGTCTCTTTGAAAGATGACAAAAATAAATATATTCCATTGATTTGCTAAAGATCCATACAATTGCTTATCATAAAAGCTGATGATGGAAAGTGTCAACTGTGGTACCCCAGTATTTGGTTCTGTAGTGTAGACGGTATCCAGAATTTGTAAGCTGATAGCATTGGAACTAACTTAAGTGTATTTATAGTGCTGGTGTAATATCAGACACTCATTGAATATATGCCTTTAGTAAATGACACCGTTACTTTATTATTAGTACTTTTTTACACAGTCGTTTTAATAATTTTTAAAGAAATGCCTTGTTTTAACTTTATACATTGTACTTGCGGTGAACAATTTTAAGGTATTGACCCAAGAGTTGCGATGATGGTATTAAGCCCTTCTCCTGTTAGCAGAAGGAAAAAAAATTCCCTCCATGAGTCAACACGCTCTGGCTCTGTACAGCTTCTTTGAAAATAAACAGGATGATAGATTATATAAAAATGTTAACATTATTCTATAATTCATGAATTTAGCATATTTTGCACATGCTACAGGCTTGTGATTTAAAGAAAATATTTTGGCTAAATAATATGGTGATCTATCTCAATGTAATATGGAAGTTCATAAAGGCAATCTGTAAACCCGTCTGTTTATATTAATAACTTCAGATTCTGCATCCACATAAACGAAACAGGATTGAGAGGAAGGCACAGAATATGTGTGCATTTGAACTCAATCATATCCAGAATTAATCTGACTCATGTGCTGCTAAATGTACATAAATAGTGTTGGCATTTGTTCGTCCTCCTTGATAAGCTTGCAGACCTGGATTTCATATATGGGATGTATGGGAGTGCATTATCGTGACTCATATTACTTAATTGGTGGGCTAATTATTAAGTGATGTACTGGATTTGATGAGTGTGGCAGAAGTAAATAATATAAATATGTAGTTTATCTATTAGTCAGCAAGTTGTGTCGTATTGATAATGCAGATGCAAAATGAAGGCCAATTTTTTGTGATTGGAAAATCAACAAGTTGGTACAGTTTTCAGTTCATTTAAATGCACTTTACCACAATTAATTGTGCCATGGCATAACATTCAGCTGGCTGTGGACTTATGTTCAATGTAAAAGAAAAAGAAAAAACACGTTAATAGTGATCTTCAAGATCTCTGTAAACTGGGAGCAATCTGCATAACTTCTAACAAGGGAATTATATAACAACATAATTGTAAACCTCTCCTGTCCTTAAAGTCAGCTTGTACTTTGACTATTCTTATCTCTGTCAACTCTGTGGGCCAATGATATGTCTACTATACTATGTAAAATATCCTTAAGATTAGGTGTTGATTCAAGGTTCTTGTGGGATTTTGCAACAGAGAAAACGCAGCATAGAATTAGTTGGATCCAAGATGTAAAAATGAGCCAAACTGAGAGGAGATTTTAAAATTTAGATTCATTCAACATTTTTACAAAACTGCACCCTTAAAAATTGCAGGCACAGGAGCCTATTACTGTATTAAATGCAATACAATGCTTTAATCTTAATCTTTATCATGAACTGCTTCTATAAGACATTAACTTAGTGAAGATCAACTTAAAGGCTTTAAATAAGAAGGCACATTAGATGAAAGTGATTGTGCTTATACTTGGCAAACAAAGAAAATCAATAACATGCAGTTAAATAACTGCAATACAAAATATCACAAGGCTTTAACCAGAGGATAATATACAATATAAATGTATCACCTTTCAAAGTTACACAATATGCTTGTGTTTGTGTTGTGTTATAATCGCCGAATGCGCTTCAGGTCTCACTTGCGTGTGCCTTCTGGCCCAGTACGCATGTGTGTGCGCATTCAGCGATTACAAGTTACAGCTGGGACCACTTGACACGATGGGCTGACAACAACCGCGGGAATGGCGTCTTCTCATTTAAAATAGGGCCAGATGATACATAATTAATAATACCACACCGGAGATTGGACTGTTACTATTACCCTGAGGAAGTCCAAACTTTTGGTGGACAAAATGCGTAGGGTTGGGCCACTGTAGGAATTTTTTTTTTGTATTTGGTTTATTTATTTATTTATTTATTTTGTTGATTTGTTTTTAAATATAATACATTGATAACATAAGAAGTAGTACTCATTATTCTTTGCCGCGAAAACCTGTGGATGTTCACCTGTTCGATATGATATGCTTCTAGATCATTTCAAGTCTGTAAGTGTTACTTAGTTAAGAGCAAAGTTAAGTGTTTAACAGTCTGCATTTATTGTGTATTTTTATTCTCTCCTACATGCCCATTTTCTTGTTGTGGATTCCATACCATCTTTAATCATTTGATATGCCTACAATCATTATACGTTTGTGAGTGCAACCTTAAACACAAGTATATTGGTGTAAATAACTTTACTACTCTATGAGTTTTATTTTCTTTTTACTGTAGATGCTTTTTGTATAACCAGAGGATAATGTAACATTTTCTGATGTGATTAGCTTCATTAATGATGACATTGTGTTCTATAGTGTAACTCAGCAAGATCATGATAATGTATTACACGCTATGCTGACAATAATTGTATGAAGAATGTATCTGTCAATACAGATAATTTGATTTTCTTCAGACCACAATTAACATCTTAGGTTATATTTTATTGAACTAATGTTACATAGAAATCTAACTTTGGCCAAGATCAATGCATGTTATTACACAGCACATATTCAATATTATGACATGTAGTTGTAGATGGGCATCTGAGACTACAATCTCATCAAAAAACTGTTGTGACATACCAAAGAAAAGCCATAGCATTTTGATTCCATAAACCCTTCAGCCTATAACTCAGATGTTGCAGTAACTTTTATTAAGTTCGCTTGTTTTTATTCTAAAATATATGACTAGACTTGTGCACGGATAGAAAATTCTTAAATATAAAAATATGGATTTTTTTTAATTTTTACTGCAGGGTTATTCAAGATACACGTAAAAGTAAATTAAAGGTGATTTTCAAATTTAGGGTTTAAATAGCCAAACTGGAAAAATTCTCTAAGTAAGATAAATAAGCCACAACACAAACAACCACTGACAGGTGAAGTGAATAACATTGATTATATCATTAAAATAGCACCTGTCAATGGGTGGGATATAATTAGCAGCAAGTGAACAGTCAGCTCTTGAATTTTGTGTGTTGGAAGTAGAAACATGGGTAGCAGAAATATAGGATTGACTTTGACAAGGGGCAAATAGTGGTGGTTAGACGACTTGATCAAAGCATCTCCAAAATGGCAAGTTTTGTGGGATTTTCCCAATATGCAGTGGTTAGAGCCTGTCAAAAGTGGACAAAGAAGGACAACCAGTGAACCAACATTAGGGTCATGGGTGTCCAAGGCTCACTGATGCACATGGGTAGCGAAGGCTAGCTGGTCTGGACCAATCACACAGAAGAGCTTCTGTAGCTCAAGTTGCTGAACAACTTAATGCTGTCCATGATAGAATTATGTGAGAACACACAGTGCATCACAGTTTGCTGGGTATAGGGCTTCATAGCCACAGACCAGTCAGAGCGCCCATGATGATCCCTGTCCAACGCTGAAAGAGCATTCAATGGGGAAATGAGCATCAAACCTGGACCATAGAGCAGTGGACAAAGGTTGCCTTGTCTGATAAATCACATTTTCTTTTACATCAGATTCACTTTTAATTTACTTTCAATCCCTACTTTAGAAAATAACCCTGTGGATCTGTGAATAAAATCAACATTTAGTGACTGTCCCTTAGTCATCCATTGTCTATTAGTGTAAATTTCTCTAATCTTAGGTATACTGTACTGTGACATATATATTTTTTACCTAAGATTAGGAGCCCCAGACTGCATAGTTGAGGTCCATGGATTATTACTTATATATTATGGGGAATAATTGAATGGATATTTTCACCATGTATGCATTATAGGATTCTAACCCATATCTACCTGTTGAATCAATATATATATATTATATATGTTATAGTTCCAAGACCGAAGCACACCGTTTAGATAATACGAGCTTACCCTCGTGCAGCAACTAGCCATAGTTATACCAAACAAGGAGAAGTGCACTGTCTGGAATTTTTAAATCAAACTTGTCACTGCTTTATCAACTCCAAAATCAGATAATCCCAACATAAAATGTAAGTGTTTGTGTTTTAACACAAGGCAACCGAGTATTCACAACTTGCAAATTTTTGACCAAAGTTACTTTGATAACTCAATATGTTAATAAATGGGTTTAAGGACTAAACATAATATTAAAAAAAATATATGATTATTGTTTTAAATAGTTCATGCAACTTTAAGCTACATGTGTACTTTTTTTACTAAAAAAAAAAAAAGATGATTGGTTGAAAAAAACATGGTTGCTTAATGGCTAGGGGACAGTCACTAAATATTGATAGTATTTACAGATCAAGTGAGAAGTCACTTAGATGGAAGAAAAGCAGGAGCAATAAAACAATATATTGTATGTATTTATTTTATACTTAAAGTATATATTTATATATATATATTTGTACTGCTCTGCGTCTTTTTTCTCACTTGATTTGTGAATTGTGAATGGTGGGAAAATGTGCCTGCAAAATAAATACAGACTATTTATATGTTTTCCTGAATATTTTCCCATGGACAATATTCTGCCTAACCGAACCATCACATGAACGCGCATTACACATCCCAAGCAAAATAAAAATTTGGGGTAAAATGATTCACCTGAATCGAACATTTCCGCAAAGTGAGAGTCTATAACTTAATGGTGTATAATTGTGTTTTGTGGAACAATTAAATGTGTTTGTGTGTGACCTGAGCTGTGTAAAATGTTTAAAGATGTTTGCTGGATACCTTAAAATGAATACGTTTCTAAAACTACTTAGCCAATGCTGAATTACCTTTTCTATCAGTCTATAAGAAATATTATATCCTCAAAGATATTGACCGTTATATCAACTGTCTGAAAATTTACATTTAAATCACTTACATGTGTCGGCATTGTTGCATGTAATAATAACATAATACAATAATAATGTGTGATTTTTATAGTGCTTTTCTCCCTGTGAGACTCAAAGGACTTAACAAGTATATAAAACAGAAATAAAAAAAAGAAGAAAGTTAAGAGTTTCTGACAGTCAGATGTGCTGACTGACCGGCATGTGCAAAAAAGCTTATAACAATAATTGACAGGGAGCTAAGACAGAGGCACCTAGCTGCAGGTTAAACATATGTATATATCTATATTTAGTTTCATTTTTTTACATTATAGATATACATACTTGTTAAATAGTGATGTCCCGAACGGTTCGCCGAACGGTTTGCCACGGTTCGCCACGGACTCCAGTCA
Organism: Pelobates cultripes; assembly: GCA_933207985.1. Classification (NCBI taxonomy): domain Eukaryota; kingdom Metazoa; phylum Chordata; class Amphibia; order Anura; family Pelobatidae; genus Pelobates; species Pelobates cultripes. The sequence continues at coordinate 34,796,702 of OW240912.1, read as the reverse complement.
GCAGACACATTCCTGCCAATCAGCAGCAGACCCTCCCTCCCAGACCCTTCCACCTCCTGGACAGATCACTAAGAATGCAGCTTCAAAATGGATGTTGTCCAGGAGGTGGGAAGGTCTGGGAGGGAGGGTCTGCTGCTGATTGGCTGGAATGTGTAAGCTGACTGGAGTCTGTGGTGAACTGTTCGCGAACCGTTCGGCGAACCGTTCGAGACATCACTACTGTTAAATATAGAGAATGAATAAACAATATTAAAAATTATGGGAATTGGTTTTTTCCATTTTTGCTTTCAACTGTCACAAAGATTTGTTCAAAATGATAATTTGTTTAAAATTTCGGTAATTATTCAATATATGTTTTTGTCAAAAGCTGTGTTAAATATGTATTACTGTTTAAAATAATATAACATTGGTAAAGGGCATTTTTGATTACTCTGATATACTTTACCAAAGCATGACTACACTATTTAAAAAAAAAGTTTCTGTGACTTTTGTTTGTTTCTTTGGTATTGTTGCATTCAGTGGTTGCGCTTATATTTATTAACTTTTTAATCACTGCCATTGCTTATTTACCTTTAGTGACCTGTTCTACTTTTAGTCAAACATTTTGTGTTAATAAATATAAGCATGAGTGAATGTACTTTGAGAACAATCTCTAGACGGCTGGTTCCAGCTTTTCTATGATGATGTCACATATGAGTGCTAGACAGCCTAGGGAATCACCGTTCCAACTGGATGATAATTATCAAAAGATGAGTTGCTGGATTTAAAGTGTCTTATAGTTTTGTTTATATGATATAATATTTATCTTCTTGTGAAGTTTTATGTAGCACCGCTTTAGAAATTATATTCCTTTTTTTTCATATAATGACCACAAACCTGAAAATTTGCATGTTTTCATGGACAGCCTTAATTTTCTATAAAGATAATGTATAATGTTCTGTGTGTGTGTAATATGTGTTGTATGTATGCATCGTTTACAATATGATCATATTGATGCCCATTATATTTTGATTACTTTGATATTAATTTACTACAATCAAGTGCATGCTAATGCAAATTTCTATACCTTCAATTCTGTTTAAAGGGCTAGTGTTGTGTAATTAAATAGTAAACGAAAGACATTTTAGGTTTATGGTCAAAATGCATTCACAGAAAAGACTAAAACACCTTAAAGGGGCATAACACCCATTATATGCAAAAATAATAGCAACAAAACAAGTACTTTCTTGTTTCATACTACCCATCTCATCCTTACTATCTGTTCTAACCTTATTTTATTATTTTCCCATTGAAATATATAAAATCACTATGAATATTTTATATTAATAGCACTCTTAGCTATCTATGCTGCTAGTACACTTCCCAATCTGTTTTCCTAAGGATATTGTCAGTGCACCTAGAAATATATCTCTATTCAGGATTCTATTTAAGGGCATTGATGGCAGCAAAAAGACCAAGTGCTTTAGCCAAAGGGTTGTATGGCTTCTCCTACATATATTAACTTAAGACCCTTCAAAAACCCTCATTATATCACATCCTATGTCCGTCTAAACTTAAAAGAACACTATAGTGTCAGGAAATGTATTCCTGACATTACAGTTCTAATAGTGCTGTTTAGGTAGCCTGGCCTCCTTGTCCCCCATTAAAAAAGTGTTTTAATCACCTTTACTCCAGCGCAGACTGAGATCATAAAACTTGATAATCTCAGCCAATCCAATGCTTTCTCATAGGAAAGCATTGGGAGGCTATTTTGCATGCGTGGCAAAACTCTTTGCTGTGCCATTCAGTATCTGCTCATAGAGAAGCATTAAATCAATGAATAAGTACGGGGAGCGTGCAGCGTCTCCATGCAGAGAGTGAAAGTGCACACTGTGCAGCACTGACCCAGGAAGAACCTTTAGTGGCCATCTGAGCAACTGCCACTAGAGGTGTTCTTAGGCTGAAATGGTAATTACATTAAAGACCCTGCAGAGAAAAGCTTTAAACACCAGAACGAATACATTAAGCTGTAGTTGTTCTGGTGACTATAGTGTTCCTTTAACCCCTTAAAGACACATGACATGTGTGACATGTCATGATTCCCTTTTATTCCAGAAGTTTGGTCCTTAAGGGGTTAATATGCTCTATAAAATAATATTGTGACCAAATATTTGAATTAATTCAGAGTATTATATAAATCTATATTTAGACACTTCACTCCTGGTATATTAACCACAGGCTATGGCATATTAAACATGTACCACCACAATAACCCTCCCACTGTGTAATTAACTACAAATATGCGTTAAAGTGGCACTGTCACTAATTATGTAATTGTTGGTGTTATTTCTTCCTCAATATTACAGGGGACTTGGGGCTAGCAGTGAACTGATATTAAAGTTAGAACAGAGGATTTTAGAAGCACTCCTGAATCTATTAGTACATCTTGCAATATATCACCACAGGATATTATTAGTGCACTGGAACTATAGCTCCACTCAAAATTCTATTAGTATACCTTGCTATCTATATATCTTTTCAAATGTTTTATTAAAAGTTTTAAATATGATAATAAAGCAAACAATAATAATGATAATAATAACATAAAACAAACAAGGAAAGGGGGTAAATATACAAGTACTATTAATTATCCAATCCTATTTAAAAATGAAAACGAATTAATCCCTTAACGCTGTGAGGGCATTCTATGCTGTCCCTATTATAATGGGCTTTAAAGCCATTACGGCGACATAGAACGCCCTAACGGCTTTGAGCCCCAGTGGCCGCTGTCTACTCACGTCCACCGCAATCCCCTTCCAGGGGACTGCTTGGCAGCCCAGGCAGACCCCCTCTGCAATTTAGGCCCCCGGGGGCCCTGTGATCACTTGGAAGGCTTGCAGGGGGACTGCCTAAACTGACAGGCAGCCCCACTGCTGGTCAGAAAAGATTAAAAAAAAAAAGTTAACAAAGCAATCAGGGCAAATATAAAAATTTTTTTTAATTATATATATATATATATATATGCAATTTCATTCTAAAAGTATTTTGATATTAATATATATATATATATATATATATTATCAAAATACACTTAGAATTAAATTATATATATATATATATATATAAAAATAAATAAAAAATATATACATATAAATAGATATAATTACATTAATAATTGCATAAATATACGCGTAGGATTTAAATACACATATATATATATATATATATATATATTTATATATTTAGATAATATGTATATTTATATAATATTTTTACATAATTAAGTCATTTCATCAATTATAATTTGGGGGAACAGCCTGACAACCCAGGTAGCAAGTCCAGAGAATTTAATTTGCAAGTCCTATGTTTACCCCTGTAACTTTCCAAAACACCATTAAACCTGGACATGGGGGTACTATTGTACTTGGGAGACTTTACTGAGCACAAATATGTGAGTTATAAAACAGTAAAACTTATCACAACAAAGTACAGTTTTTGTGTAAAAAATGCAAAAAACTAATATGAATGCTAACTTTGGCCAGTGTTTGTGACTAAGTGGCTACTAAAAAACACTGGACATACCCAATTTTAAGTACCCTGAGTTGTCTATGTTTTCAAATGGTATGCTATTGTGGGGTTACTTTTCATTTCTAGGCTGCCATACTGTTTCAAAGGCAACATAGCCAATCTGTCAAATTTAAACTTGAAAAAATAGAAATTGGCAAATCTTATATTTGACCCTGTAACTTTCCAAAACACAATAAAACCTGTACGAGAGGGGTACTGTTGTACTCGTGAGACATTACTCTACACAAATATGAGTGTTTTAGAGCAGTAAAATGTATAATACTGATGATATCATCAGTGAAAGGGCAGTTTATTTGTGAAAAGGGAAAATATATACATAAACACTAATTTTGACCAGTGTTTGTGACTAAGTGAATACTAAAAAAGACTGGACTTATCCCATTTTGAATACCCTGGGTTGTCTACTTTTACAAATGATGGGGTTAATTTTCATTCCTGGGCTACCATACAGTCTCAAAGGCAACATAGGCCCAGCAAACCAATCTGGCAAATTTTAACGGAAAAGGGGAATGCCATATGTTTCACCTCTGTAAGTTTCCAAAAACTCATAAAACATGTACATGGTACTTGTGAGACATTGCTGAATACAAATATGTGTATTTCATTGCAGTAAAATCTAACAGTATTACCACATTCACAGTTAAAATGTCATGCAGAACTTGAAAAATAACAAATTTCTCAAACTTTTCTAGATTGTATTCACATTCAATTATGTATCATATATAAATATGTGATGTAAAAGCCCTGTTTCTCCTGAACAAAATGATATATAATAAGTGTGGGTGCACTTAATATGAAAGAGGTGAATTGTGTTTTATCAACAAATAGCGCAAATTCCAGGTTTTGTTTATGTTTTGTTTTGATCACAACTTGTACAATTGGCTCCATCCTTAACCCCTTAAGGACCAAACTTCTGGAATAAAAGGGAATCATGACATGTCACACATGTCATGTGTATTTAAGGGGTTAATAAATAATTTAAAAACATTGTACAATAATACGTATAACTTTACCATTGGTAGTGCCTTATTTAGCAACCATAATGCAGTGCAAAGTGAATTAACAATACAAATATGTAGCAAAGTTTGGTGAGCGGCTGGCTGGGATGAAAGAACTAAATATGATATTGACGCCTACACGCACACACACACACACACACACACACATATATACACATATGTACACATATATATGAAACAAAACAATATATATTTTACATTATACTAATATATATATATATATATATATATATATATATATATATTTGTAACAACGACTATATATACATATTTGAATTTTATTTTTTTATTTTTTATTTTTTTTATATACATTATACATTTCTAAAGGAATAGGTTGGTGTTTTATAAATACTACTATATAATATAAATATGCTATTGTGAATAATTATGCATCTCTTGTACAACTGGCTCCCTCCTTAAGGGGTTAATAAATAACTAATCATTGTTAACAGGAGTAGTCCCAGAAGACTGGAAGTTAGCGAATGTTGTGCCCATTCACAAGAAAGGTAGTAGGGAGGAGTCAGGAAACTATAGGCTAGTAAGCCTTACTTCAGTAGTGGGGAAAGTAATGGAAACTATGTTAAAGGATTGGATTGTTGAACATCTAAAAACACATGGATTTCAAGATCAGAGACAATGTGGGTTTACTTATTGATTTTTTTGATTGGGTAACTAAAATAAAAGATCAGGGTGGTGCAGTAGACATTGCTTACCTAGATTTCAGTAAGGCTTTTGACACTGTTGCACATAGAAGGCTTATCAATAAATTGCAATGTTTAAGTTTGGATTCCAATATTGTTGAATGGGTAAGGCAGTGGCTGAGTGACAGGCAACAGAGGGTTGTAGTTAATGGAGTATATTCGAAGCATGGGCTTGTCACCAGTGGGGTACCCCAGGGATCTGTACATGGACCCATTCTCTTTAATGTTTTTATTAGTTATATTGCAGAAGGTCTTGATGGTAAGGTATGTCTTTTTGCTGATGATACTAAGATATGTAACAGGGTTGATGTTCCAGGAGGGATAAGCCAAATGGCAAATGATTTAGGTAAACTAGAAAAATGGTCAGAGTTGTGCAACTGACATTTAATGTGGATAAGTGCAAGATAATGCATCTTGGACGTAAAAGAGTCCTAACCTCAACATCTGAGCAAAGGGATTTAGCGGTGACTATTTCTGGTGACTTATAGGTAGGCAGACATTGTAATAGAGCAGCAGGAAACAGAATGCTTGGTTGTATAGGGAGAGGTATAAGCTGTAGAAAGAGGGACGTGCTCATGCCATTGTACAGAACACTGGTGAGACCTCACTTGGAGTATTGTACACAGTACTGGAGACCGTATATCCAGAAGGATATTGATACTTTAAAGAGAGTTCAGAGAAGGGCTACTAAACTGGTTCATGGATTGCAGGATAAAACTTACAAGGAAAGGTTAAAATATTTTAACATGTATAGCTTGGAGGAAAGACGAGACGGGGGGATATGATAGAAACATTTAAATACATAGAGGCAATCAACACAGTAAAGGAGGAGACTATATTTAAAAGAAGAAAAACTACCACAACAAGAGGACATAGTCTTAAATTAGAGGGGCAAAGGTTTAAAAATAATATCCGGAAGTGTTTCTTTACTGAGAGGGTAGTGGATGCATGGAATAGGCTACCAGCTGAAGTGGTAGAGGTTAACACAGTAAAGGAGTTTAAGCATGTATGGGATATGCATAAGAGTATCCTAACTATAAGATAAGGCCAGGGACTCATGAAAGTATTTAAAAAAAATTGGGCAGACTAAATGGGCCAAATGGTTCTTATCACATTCTATGTTTCTATGTTTCTCTACCTTTTACCCAAAAAGTGATAGATATATAATAGCTACTTTCTTATTCAAACACTCATATTTTCGTATTGATGAAAAAAAACCAACCTTTTTTTATTATGCATAAACATTATATATTAGCATTTTCTCACATCTATTCCACTTTCAGGTAATCAACCTGCAGCACAGCATCCCAGACAATCTTAATCTAGTCAAATACATTGTTATGCAGATTAAATAAACCAGCATGCTAAGGATATTGAATTAGCATTCACCAGAAGGAAATGCATTTGCATTCATCTGAGAATATAATTTCACATGTGTATGTTTTGAATAAGTCAGTTGAGTAATTATTTAATAACGTTCATAAAAAAATTACTTTAAAATACAATTAGTTAGCACATCAAGTTAGTCTATTAACATATGCATAAAATTCAAGATTATAAATAGAATTATGGTATAATTGTAACAGGCATACTTAAAGTTCCGTAATGAACTTGTCCTCACCAAGGCTGCTCTATGTTATGTCATTTATTTTCAGTTTTATAATGTTAAACTCAGATTAGATGTTTACTTCATGATTATATGGAATACAAGACTGTGTGATTATTGATATACAAATGTTTTATTGTACTTATAAAACAATGGCATTACTTTTGCTAAAGAAATAACATTTCATATTCATATGGGAAAGGTATTTCATAATAAAATAGCTGCAGCAGGATAGTCACATGTAATTATGTTGCCTTACAAGTTGAATACCTAAAAAATGTTTGGGGCACTTATTTGGCAAATATAGATACACAAGATGTCCAATTAAAAATACTTCACAAGTCTCCAATTTCATGCAAAATAGGGTACTTGATAAACGACTCATAAATTGCGACTAATACATTTCTTTACTTCTTGTATGGAAGATGGTGGTAGAATATTGACAAAAGCATGCAATTCAGGCAAGGTTGCTCATATTATACTGTAAGACACTCCGTTCTTCTGCTCCAAACTGTAAAACTTAAGGACAGTATGTTGTTATAATGCTTTCCAATGCATGTCAACTATTTTGAAGGGAGCAGTTCATTTTAACATAACCTCTTCTACATAGGTAGCACATGAGCAGGGTCCTCTTCAACCTATTGTTCCTGTAAGTTTTCTTGTAATAGTCCTAATTATTGTTACATCACCCTATCTCAAAATATTGTAAAGCGCTACGGAATCTGTTGGCGCTATATAAATGACAATAATAATAATAATAATAGGAAGGAGTAGGAAAGGCATGATCATATTCTCCAACATGTTATCTCACCATGACGTGTATCTGTACATACTAGATGCATAAACTGTCACCAAGATCATGTTTGGCATTGAGTATTAGGACAGAACCCACACAAACACCCAGGTTGCCATTCCACCTATAGCTTATTTATGTCCTGTATTTCTGTAGGTCAGGTTCTCTCCAGGACACAGGTGTGATGGCAATTGGTATAACCCAACCAGTTTTCTCACATCAGCAGGTCTTCAGGAGGAGGAAAGGCAAACATGAGAAATGTGTGACCAGATCTTTAGCCTCACTTTTAATGTGTTTCCTTGGATCATGCTATGAGTCCATGATACTGCTTCTATGGAAATGGAATCCCTCCTTGAAAATGGATTTTCTGCGGCTCTGCTGTATAGATGTGTTGTGGTCTGTTTGTTATGTCTTACAGCTGTGCACACATTTTAGAAGCATTGTTGTAGTGGGTAAGGCCCTTAGTATGTTTTAGTTTAATGGTTTCATTGCCACTTAGAATGTTGTACTTATGGATTGCCCTTGCCTTACTCTTGTTGTTAATGTGATTGTTGGGAATATCCCACAATCTCCTGGCCTAGTGTTTTAGTTAAAGGGATATATCAAGAGGTACCACTGTTAACAACAGCCAGGGTATTAGCAATGTAAAGATGGTATAAGAATAATATATGAACTCTTTGCAGAAGCAACAAATACCAGCGATTCCCAGCAAACTTTGGATTAACAAAGATTATTAGACTTCTTTATTTTGTTTTCAACAAATTGTGTTTTGTCAGAATTTTGGGCGATCAGTATTTTTTTTAAAGGACCACTATACTGCCAGTAAAACATACTCGTTTTCCTGGCACTATAGTGCCCTGAGGGTGCCCCCACCCTCAGGTTCCCCCTCCCACCAGGCTGGATGGAGAGGGTTAAATGCTTGCCTTTCTCCTACGCCAGGCTCCTTCGGTGCTGGAGACTCTCCTCCTCCTTTCCCCGTCATCGGCTGAATGCGCATGCGTGGCAAGAGCCGCGCCCGCATTAAGCCAGTCTCATAGGAAAGCATTCTAAAATGCTTTCCTATGGATGTTGGCATCTTCTCACTGTGAAAATCAATGTGAAAGTCAATGAGACAGCCACTAGAGGCTGGATTAACCCTAAGGTAAACATAGCAGTTTCTGTGTTTACAGCAGAAAGGGTTAATCCTCGGTGGACCTGGCACCCAGACCACTTCATTTTATATTATACTTCATTTTATTAGTATTAGCCTATAGTGGTCCTTTAAATTCCAAGCTCTGAAATGCTACATGGAAAAAATCACACAAAAAAAACAATATATGAAATGGACAATGAATGAAATCAAAGTTCATGATTCATGATTTCATCTGTGGCACACAAAAAAGCGATTGAATGTAAAAAGATGATTATTAGTTATTGGACAAACACTAAATGTTGATTTCATTCGCAAATCAAGTGAGAAATAACCAATAGAGGGAAGAGGAAGAGAAGTAAAAAATATATATTTGTATACTTAATTATTTAATAAATATAGAACATAAATATAGATATTTTGTTTTTTTTACTGCTTCTTCTTTTTCCCATCTTTTGGTCACTATTTCTAGTTCAAATATATTTATCTTTGCACCGATTGGGCAATTTTCTTACCATTTGGCCCAGAGATTAATTTGTATTAACCGAAATGCCACATGGATGAAACCCAAATAGCACAAAAGATTTTGGGGGGGGATGAATCGATTCAGATTAACCAAATCTTGTTTCACTATACACAGTCTAAAGATTATTGTTAGTATTATGTTCTTGTTTTAAGAAAATGATTGATTTATAAAGCATAAATTTAACGTTTTTTTTTTTTAAATAAATTATGTATTGATTAAGTATAATCAATAAGAAGTATTAAAGTATTAGTTTTTTTTTGTTAAAAGTTTAAAAAGCATAACTAAAAATGTGATGAATGTGAATATACCTTTCAGTCATGGTTATTCACTCACTGTATGACTCCATTCAACAATGACCAAGAAAAATACAATCAGGTCCCCATTTTGACCATGATCTTTAGAGCTTCTAAAAAATTGATTTTACTGTCTTCTTGCAAATGGGAGATGCCTGCTATACAAAGTGAACATAGTGTGCCATATTGAGACACAATGCATGATTTTTCACAATATTGTCAGGAGAAGAGGAAGAAGATGATTCACCTACTAAAGGTGAATCAAAATCAGAAAGGTTAAAATAATTAAATCTGTTTACTTTGGGAAAAAACGGTGACTGAGAGGGGATATGATAACTTTATAAAAATATATTCGGGGCCAGTACAAACCTTTATCTGGAAATCTATTCATAAACAGGGCTATACATAGGACACAAGGTCACACATTTAGGCTGGAAGAAAGAAGATTTCATCTAAGGCAAAAGGTTTTTTTACAGTAAGAGTAATACGGATATGGAATTCTCTGCCTGAAGAGGTGGTTTTGTCAGAGTCACTACAGAGGTTTAAACTGCAATTGGATAAATACTTACAAAAACATAACATACAGGGATATAATTTCTAATTAGTGGGGTAATAGCTGCTTCATCCAATGAGACATCTGACTGCTATTTTGGGGTCAAGAAGGAATTTTTTTCCTAGTTTGTGGCAAAATTGGAAGCGCTTCAGACTAGGTTTTTTGCCTTCTTTTGGATCAACAGCAACAACATATGTGAGGAAGGCTGAACTTGATGGACACAAGTCTCTTTTCAGCTATGTAACTATGTAACCATTTTCCTCTGGCTATGCATACTTTAAAAAGTAGTATAGATGTTTTTTATTTTCTCACCTCAACTAGATTATAGGGACACTATAGTCACCAAAACAACTACAGCCTATTGTTTTGTTCTGGTCAGTGGAATCATTCCCTTCAGGTTCATTTTCAGTAAACACTGTCTTTTTAAGGAAAATGCAGTGTTTACATTACAGCCTAAAGATAACTCCACCGGCCACTCCTCAGATGGCTACTAGAGGTGCTTCCTGGGGCAGTGCTGCACATTGTGCAATACTGGCATTCAGTGTCTCTACCCTCTGCATGCAGACACTGACCTTTCCTCATGGAGAGGCATTGATTCAATGTTTCTCTATGACAAAATGCTGAATGACCAGGGCTGTGCTTGACTTGTGCTGGCTCTGCCCTTGATCTGCCTCATTGAGAGTCTCAACCAATCCTATGGGAAAGCATTGTGATTGGCTCAAAGATTCTCTTATTATGATGTCAGGCAAGCAGGAAGTTTAGGGGCAGAGGCAGCAGCTGCAGACTTGAATGCTTTTACTGTATATAGGGAGGCAAGGGGAGCAGGGAGGTTAGATGGTGGTTTTAATACATGTTTGTGTTCTTGACCTACAGTGTTTCTTTAAACCTTTTATATTATACTTCATTTTATTATGTTTTAAAGGATTTCCTATTTTTGCTTCAGTAGGAAAATTGGTGAAAATTTGGACCTGATTTACTGATAAAAGTCAAATGGACTGGATTTGCAATCACTCAATTAAAGCTACATTTTCTGTATTTGTGACAATAAATCATCACGTACAGCACAATGACTTGAAAAATTCAATCTTCAAGCACAATGACTAATGGAAACCTGTATTTTGGTGCTAGGAAAGTAATAATTGTGAAATGATAGTAGACTGAACAGTTATGTCATGTTCTACAGTGAAATCATCATTGACAGATACAATACCAATACAAACATTTGATTGTGGAACATCAAGTGGTGATTTGAAAAATCTTTCTTTTGTACTTTGTTTAGTAATCTTCACTTTTGAATTACATGGTAACAGAGATTGTCTGGCCTTATCCAGATCTTTGCAAAGACATGTTAGATACACAATACATATAATTAAATTAACCCATACACAAAATGCAAGTCATTCAAGGCTGCTTAAAGGCAATTTATTTGAATAATATTTAGTCACATATATCTACATCACACAGACATCACCATCTTCATCAAAGTCCCCCAATATCTTGAGTCATGCACTGTTGTTTGGTGCATAGCATGGCTTTGCAAAATATCATTATTTAGGTTTTAGCAGGTATTATGGTCCTTTCAATAGGCATCAATGTAGTTTTCAGATTGTGCGTCATATATCTTTTTTTGTTTGTTTTTGTTGTTGTTTTTCTCTGGGTCTGATACACAATTATCGTATATTTATACTGAACAGTTCAGGTTTGTTGCCACAGCAATATGATCTCTATATTTGTTGGCTAATACATAAATAGGTAATACATATTAATTATGTATTTAAGACAAAGGTAAGAATGTTACCATATCATGTGTCAACTACAAGTAGACTATTCCTTATGGAAATTGTTGTGTGCGATATCAGTTTACATGGTGATTTTCTGCATCAATAAATTACCACATTTTGCACAGTGTTAAACTGGCATCAAAAAACTATCGCAGCAACAACAAAAAAATCTACACTCAATTTTGAACATACATGTTTTTTATATTTTTTTTTAATTAAAGTTTTTATTGAAGTGGCAACAGGAAATGATATGCAAACATATTGCATATGCATATATCTGGAATGAGCCCAAATAAGCCAATAATAGCCTTGTACATGATAGAAAAAAAAAATGAATCAAAACGAATATGCTCATCTATCGAGTGCTTCATTTGGTGTATGATTTTGGCTTGGGTATTTGAACGATAATATGATTGGCACAAATTTGAACACATTGCAGTTGGTAATAAACAAATCTCCAAGTAAAGCCGAACAAAGCATTGCTCCAAAATATGAGAGAACTATGAACTATACATATACAAATATATTTGGAACCTGTGCAAACCATTGTCTGGAAATCTATTCATAAACAGGGCTATACATAGGACACAAGGTCAAACATTTAGACTGGAAGAAAGGAGATTTAGTCTAAAGCAAAGTAAATATATGTTTACAGTAAGAAATATAAGGATGTGGAATTCTCTGCTGAAGAGGTGGGTTTATCTGAGTCTATACAGATGTTTAAATAGCAATTGGATAAATACTTGCAAAAACACAATATACAGGGATATAATTTCTAATTAGTGGGGTAAAGCTTCTTGATCCAAGGAGACATCTGACTGCCATTTTGGGGTCAAGAAGAAAAGAAAACTTTTCATAGTTTGCTGAAAAATTGGAAGTGCTTCAGACTTCTTTTAGATCAACAGCATATGTGAGACTTGATAGCTATGTAACTATGTACCTATTTCACTTACCCCAGCAGTAGGGGTAAGTAAGAAAGTGAGATAGTTAAATGACTAGGGAAGAAAGGTGGAAGAATGAAGCAAGAGCAGCTGGAATAGTGAAAGTAAGAGCACCTCAAGAGCTAAAGCCAGGTGAGCACAATGTCCACAGACATCTGTTATTGTTGAAAAATAGTAAAAATAGTTGTGTAGGCGCTTCAATTATATAAATAATTAGTGCGTGTGAAAAAGGTGTATTCCCTTATCACCTTAAGTACAATAACACAAATAAAATTAAATCACACCCACAGTCTACACACAATATATCCAATATACCACTTATTACAGGTATCCAAAATATTCATTGTATCTATAAAAAAAAAAGAAAAATAGACATACATAGTGTTTTCTGTAAAATACCATTATTGAAAAAAATGTAAATGTGTAGAATCAAACTCACAAAAATAGAGCCATGCCAGATTGTATATATAAAGCCCTAGAGTGCTTATAAAGGCTAACAGTATGGCCCCAATCAGGAACAAGAGATGATCTACAGGAAACAATGGTGAACAGTATGAATTCAAATTTATTATATGAAAATATATTATAAAAAAATATACAAGGAACTATGAGGTATACACATATAAAAGGCAGTCTAAAAAGGACGTATTGGCGCCAAGGACGTATATATGCGCCAAGGATGTATTGGCGGTATTTGTTTATTGTTATTGTTGAGTTGTTTCTTTATACGCCTGTTATTGTCAGTCAATTAGTGTCAGTCAATTAAGTGTGTAATGAATTATAATTTGAATCTAAGACAGTTACTCACGAAAGTTTGAATTTTCATGACTTTAAAGCGAGTAACACATTTTAGACCACTCCAGGTTTAATGAAAAAAAAAAAATCTCTGAGTCAATTATATTTTCAGTTTTATGATTTTGATCTGCACTTTGAAATTTCCTTTGAATTCCTGACTTTTCACACTTTAGTGAATCACAATGCAAGAACATATAGATGTTACCATGGATAAATCACTACTGGCTACAATTAGTGTACGCAATGTTTTACTTAATGATCTGAGTGTTTCGCGATTGTGAATAGCACAAGAATCTATATTTGAAAATTGTGAAGAAAACGTATAATTGTGTAATACAATAATAGTGACATTTATCATTTTTGCTACTTGTTTATCATTTTTTATTATAGTTCACTTTTTCTCAGCTCACATAGAATCAGTCAGTCCTTTGTCTTTATGCTACATTTAACTGAGGTGTTGCAATATTTTCAGAAAATTTAAGTCAGTCTGTCAATACTTGTTTATACAATAGTCTTTGTACAGTTACCACAAAGTTTTGCACAGTATTTTCTATTTTGAAGATTTTGAATACCACCCATTACTTTTCTTTTTACTTTCTAAACTTAAATCTTTAGACATCTAACTGTTTTGATTTGCTTTGTACTGGATATACATAGTTTTCATATTCCCAAGCACATTCATTGAACACAGCTTCTTCGCAACTGTTAATAATACACACATTCCCAGCATTTCACTAAAACTGGCCGAATGCCCAGATTTATAAAATCTAACTATTTGTACTGCATCCCATATTCGTTACTGAATTTGTCAATGATCCTTGCCAATTTGGCTGACAGTCTTGTGAAGACACTTTAATTATATACATTTCTCTTTAGTGGCCTTGGACAATTTCTTATTGGTTCCTGTACCAACCAGAAGATTGTGATACAAAATATATTATCTCACTGTTGTCACTCACAAAGATATGTTCTGAACACCAACTTTTAACTATGGTACTGACGAAACCATACCCATTACAGAGCACTCTTCCTTTAAACCCCTACTTGTTACAACACACTCCACTATTCAGTAAGCTCTCCATGTTAATGGTGTTCTAGAGTGAGCCCCATCTTCTTGTTAAACATAGGAGACCCATTTGCATCCCCAACAATGCAGTGATGTTCATAATTTGAGCACTTCTAAATTATCTAAATTAATTCAAGATAAGGCGATTGCACAGTTGCATTGAGAGTTAGGGATGGTTAAGGAAAAAAGCTAGCAGTAGGGATTTTGTATTCTTCTATCTATGTATGTGTGTATGTATGTTTGGAGATAATTATGTACTCCAATATGTGTTTTAATACAAGTTATGAAACAGAATGTCATTCAGTGGTCAAAATATAATTCTCTCTACTTAAAAAAAAACAACAAAATAACAAAACTGTTTATTTTAATGCTGGTTTGATTTTTTTTTTATATACAGAAAAATGCTATAGACATGGCAAAAACATTGGTTTTGATGGCTCCATGAAAAATGTATGAAAGGCATTAATAACAAACTCTAGTAAAGTAGAAACCATCATTGGGACATCTTCCAATTCCAAATATAAATTCAATATCTCTATACCATAGGTGGATTCATAAATTAATTGGAGAAGGTGTTTATCGCATACACAGAGCAAAAATTAAGAACTCACATCTTTCGCTACCATGAATGATCAAATCATCATGAGAAAAATCAAAGTTGCCCTCTAAGAAACATAAAACTAAAGGGATGGAGCAACAAGCTCTCCTGCACATATTGTTCTACACATAGCTGCTAGTAACTGCAATGATCTGCAAAGATTGCTGCAGTTATAAATCCACCCACTTATTTAGAAACATAGAAATAGAAACATAAAATGTGATGGCAGATAAGAACCATTCGGCCCATCTAGTCTGCCCAATTTTCTAAATACTTTCATTAGTCCCTGGACTTATCTTATAGTTAGGATAGCCATGCATGCTTAAACTCCTTTACTGTGAGTAGAACAAGTTACACCCTACCATACCAAGTATTAATGTGGTACAAATTCTATTTTTGACCAGCTCACTTAAATTTACATGAGAGCTCATGCTGTGGCTTGAGTTCAAGCATAGCTATAAGTAAATCTATTCATATTAAAACTCACACTACATAGGTCTAATAGTAAAGTATTATATATTACCTTGTGCAGGAGTTTAATTTATATATTTTAATGAATAAATTGATGCCAAGTTTTTGAGCAAGGATTTTCTCTCCCTCTCTCCCAATCATTTTTGTTTTAATCTCTTGCACACCTTCTTTATCTTGTATTCTGTCATGCCTCTTGCTTTGATTTTGGGGTTTATTTGGTGACCCTGTCATGGACGAAGAATGTTTTTTATGAATTATGGAAAGACACACAAACACACAAGCATGAAGGTGAGCACTCACTGGACTCTTTATTCTTTAAGGAACGCTGACAAAATAGTGCAGGACCGTGATATATATATATATATATATATATATATATATATATATATATATATATATATATATATATATATATATATATATATATATATATATATAGAGTTGTGGTGGGGAAAAAAGTGTGAATGAAAACACCTTCCATCTGAAGTAAGTTGAGAGTTAATGCTGATGAGTTGCATTAACAACGAAACAGCTGTCCATGAGTGGTTCACTGGCTTTGCTCCTATTCCTGATTTGTGTTTCAAAACTGTTGTATACAGCAGACACATACTCCAAGGAATCCATGTATAAAGTGGAATTATGAGGCAAAAATGTGGTTCTTTGTTGAACTTATTTGCATACTCCTACCCAGAACCCCTTGCAGTAGTGAGAGCACTGCTAAAGTGAGATTTCTGTAGGAAACGCTAGTCTTATGACTTGACAGGTGTGTGTATTTGTGTTTAGCAAAGTATTAACTATATATATATATTTATTTGTGTTTAGCAAAGTATTAACTATTGATAGCCAAAGAATGCAAAACCAACCCCAAGATTTTTTTCAAGTACATCAATTCTAAAAGAACAAAATAGTGTAGGTACACTGAAAACAGAGATCGGTCTGTTAGTCAATGAAGACCAGGAAAAGGCAAAAATTTGAAATTAGCTATTTTTCTTCAGTATATATTAATGAGTGTCCTATGGCAAGAGATAAGGAAATGATTGCTGCAACAAACTTGCAGATAACTTGTGATTGGATAACTCGAGACAAGGTGCTACAGCTATTAAAGAAAATGAATGTAAATAAAGCTCCGGGGGCTGACGGTATCCACCCACGAGTACTTAAGGAGCTAAGTGGGGAAATAAGTGAACCTCTGTATTTAATTTTTCAAGATTCTTTTGTTTCAGGTATTGTACCAGAGGATTGGAGGAAGGCAGATGTTGTTCCAATATTTAAAAAGGGTTCAAAATCCTTGCCTGGAAATTATAGACTTGTGAGCTTAACTTCTGTGACTGGGAAATTATTTGAATGGCTATTAAGGAATAATATTCAGGAATTCATTGGGAAGAACTGTGTTATTAGCAATAATCAGCATGGTTTTATGCAACATAGGTCATGTCAAACTAACCTAATTGCATTCTACGAAGAAGTAAGTAGAAGTATAGATCAGGGTGTTGCAGTGGATGTGATCTACTTGGATTTTGCCAAGGCATTTGATACGGCTCCTCACAATAGGTTAATCTTCAAACTAAAAGAAATTGGTCTAGATGAATATTCTTGTTCTTGGGTAGAACATTGACTTAAGGATAGAGTACAACAAGTTGTCATTAATGGTACATTTTCAAGATGGACAAAAGTGGTAAGTGGTCTCCCTCAGGGTTCTGTTTTGGGACTGCTTCTATTTAACATATTTATAAATGATCTTGAAATGGGCATTGAAAGCCATGTATCAGTGTTTGCAGATGACACAAAACTTTGTAAAGTAATACAATGTGAGCAGGATATTGCCTTGCTGCAGAGGGATTTGGATAGATTGGGGTACTGGGCACTAAAATGGGAGATTAAATTTAACGTAGAGAAATGCAAAGTTATGCACTTCGGGGTTAAGAATGCACAAGCAATTTACACCCTAAATGGTAGTGAACTACGGATAACCACACACGAGAAGGATTTTGGCATTGTTATAGACAACAAATTAGGCAGCAATATGCAATGTCAATCTGTTCTTGCTAAGGCCAGTAAGGTTTTGTCATGTATAAATAGGGGCATAAATTCTCGAAATGAGAATATAATTTTGCCTCTTTATAAATCACTGGTAAGACCACACCTTGAATATGCTGTGCAATTTTGGGCACCTGTTCTAAAGAAAGATATCATGGCACTAGAAAAGGTGCAGAGACGAGCTACGAAATTGATGAAAGGAATGGAGCATTTTAGTTATGAAGAAAGGTTAAAAAATGTAAATCTCTTTAGTTTGGAAAAACGGCGCCTGAGAGGGGATATGATAACATTATACAAATATATTCGGGGCCAGTACAAACCATTATCTGGAAATCTATTCATACAGGGCTATACATAGGACACGAGGTAACACATTAGGCTGTTTTTTTAAATATATATTTATATTTATATAGTTAAAAACATACTGAATTACTATTACTATGAACAACCACAGTTTTATGCTTATCTTATCCTCTTTTGACATGACGGATTCATCGAAAGAACTTGATCAGTTGTAATCCTGATAGATAATTACCCATTAACTCAACTCAAAACCTTGTTGTCAGATGGATTCAGGACTGAACAGAGCAGACATCAAAAATGCCAAGGACATGGAATATATTTCTAAAGTACTGCCACAAGGGAAATGGATGATGTAGCTAACTTCTACATACAATCTAAAAAATCTTCAAATCTTTATGTCATGCGATACGTTATCTATTTATTAATTTATACAATATTTTACCAGGAAGGATACATTGAGATTTCTCTTGTTTTCAAGTATGCCCTAGGTCCACAAAACATTGCATTGTTACAATAGTTACAATATTACAAAAAAATATAATATATATATATATATATATATATATACACACACACACATACATGTAACACATAATAGGTAATAAATATAGTCAAATACTTGTCACTTTGTATGTGTCTAGTGATGTGTCCTTAAAAATTGCAGATAACAATAACATTGATGCATAATGTAGTGCTCAAAATCAATGAAATAATCTGATTGCCAAAAAATAGTGGCTCCCTGTTTTACTCATATCCTTGTTTACTAGTTAGCTGCCATGGTTGGTGGAAGCTGCATGCCTTTAAGAGCATATATGTTTGAAAGCATAGAGAGAAGTAATTCAAAGGGAATACTTACCAATGTTGAAGGTTATGCAAGTGGCATGAAAATCAATTTGGAAAATTCTTCATCACTTTAAGAACACTTTCTGTGACACATTTATGTTTCTAAGTACTTTTGTTAGTTGTCTGTTTACACCTATATTTAATTATTTCTGGAGTAACTGTCAATATGACTAGAATAAAAAGAACAGATATGAAAATAATAATGAAATAAAACTATAACATTAATAAAAAATACATACACCAATGAGTCATAACAGTAAAACTACCTGCTCGATAGCTGTCAGATAACCACCTGCCTGACAACTCTGATGCATCAAGGCATGGACTCCACAAGACTTTTGAACATGTCTTGGCACCAATCAGACCAAATAGGCTCTACACATGCATTGGGTGCCCATGACCATGACAATGGTTGACCGGTTGTCCTTTTTTACCACTTTTGGTAGGTACTAACGACTAACAGTACCTTTTGGTAGGTACTAATGACTGCATACTGGGACTACCCCACAAGACTTGCTGCTTTGGAGATACTCTGACCAAATCGTCTAGCCATCACTATTTGGCCCATGTCAAATTCACTCAGATCTTTTTGCTTGACCATTTTTCCTGCTTCCAACAAACAAAATTCAACGACTGACTGTTCACTTGCCGCTAAATATATCCTACACCTTCACAGGTGCCATTGTAACAATATAATCCATGTCATTCACTTCACCGGTCAGTGGTTTAAATGTTGTGCATGATCAGTGTATTCTCAGATATATATTAAACTAAATCTAGTAATGCTCTTCCTATCTCAGTATCTGCTCAACACCTTAAAGGAACACTATAGTCAGGAGCACTATAGTCACCTAAACAACTTTAGCTTAATAAAGCAGTTTTAGTGTATAGATCATGCCTCACAGGTTTCACTGCTCATGAGTTAAATCACTTTGTTTCTGTTTATGCAGCCCTTACCACACCTCCCCTGACTCTGAATAACACAGCCTGCATGAAAAAAAAACTTTCACTTTCAATCAGATGCAATTTACCTTAAACAATTGTATCTCATGCTCTATAAATTGAACTTTAATCACATACAGGAGGCTCTTGCAGGGTCTATCAAGCTATTAGCATAGCAGGGGATAAGAAAATCAAAATTAAACAGAACTTGCAATATAGAAAGGATACATTTTAGATGACTCTTCACAGGAAGTGTTTAGGAAGACTTTGCAAGTCACATGCAGGGAAGTGTGACTAGGGTTCATAAACAAAGTGATTTAACTCCTAAATGGCAGAGAATTAAGCAGTGAGGCTGCAGGGGCATGTTCTATACACCAAAACTGCTTCCTTAAGCTAAAGTTGTTTTGGTGACTATAGTGTCCCTTTAATAATAAATAAGTAAATATATGTTCAGTTTCTAAACTGAAAGCTATTACTCAAACCACACTGTACGAGCCTACTGAGTGCAGTTTGTATGCATTTGTAGAATGAGAATGTGGGAGGTAAAGTCAATGTCTACATGTCATCATGTAGATTATAGTATATTCCAACTGCCTTGTGTGTCTGTGTGCTATGCTGTAATTGCCCATGCATGTGTGTTAACAACTCTTATCAAGCATAAACAGCCAAATGCTGCACAAGTCCTGTTGTATTACCGTTTAATCCAACTAAAATTTGTAGAATATTTTTTTGGTGGGTGTGTTAACATTGTGTCAGTGAACTATATACACATAGTAAGATTACAAACACACACAAAAGTGACAGATCAAGAAATGAAACAATGGCATGTGCTCTCCTCAAGCAGGGTAAATTCAGCTGAAAGTTAAGGATATATATTATATAAATATATATATTGTAGATTGAATTAGCCGTATGAGATGAAAATGATCACACATTTCAAAACCAAAAATTAAAGACTTCATGTACTCTGGCTTTCTCACACACTACCAAAACATTTTACAAACACACATCTTAATGTCTAATATAGTTATTTTTCAATACCGTATTGGATTAATTTGTATACATACATATATGCAGCTATATACTTGCATGCCCTGCTCTGCTGTTTTTTCTTTTCTTCTTTTCTTTTCAACTAGCTTATTGACTCTGTTTATTTATTTCTTCTGGCTATTCTCAACCAACCTGCACCTTTCACTTTCAGACACATCTCCTGCTATTCATGACACCTCCCCCCCCTTACTCCCCCACATCCTTCTCTAGCATCCATTGTTTTAAGTGTTACACTCTATCAGATTGATTAGTATTGCTTCAGACCTGAGGAAGAGAACACTCGAAAGCTTGTCTTTGAAATATTATGTTAGTCCAATACAAAAGGTATCATTGCATACTGCAATATTCTGGTATTTTGACATTTGTTTATTGTTAAAATTTCTAAACTTTCAGCTGTTTTCAATGAACAAATAAAAAACAAACAATTGGAATAGCTCAACACAATGAATGTTTCAAGTGGTTTCTCAAAATTCAACTGAAAATGCAACTTATCATGATTTCTCAAGTCTCCAAATGATTCAATCCCCCGAACAGAATCCCTCACAACAGCACAAATATGCAATACAGGTTTTATTTTTCTCAAGCACACCTGATGTAACTAATCAAGGGCTTCATTAGTTAGACGTATTATATAAATTTTTTGAAATATGACTATGTCAAATGAATAGTCACAAAGTTGTTCACAAACAAGGAATAGGATACAAAAGGATAGCAAAGGATCCCAACATACCTCAAATTCCACCAAGGTTTGGTTGCAGAAGAAGTCCTGGACCATTCTACAGTGGCCATCACAGACTCCTGACTTGAACCTCATAGAAAATCTATGGTGGGAATTGAATAAGGCTGTTACAGCACACAAACTAGAGAATATTACTGAAATGGAGGCCATTTTTTCCACCCTAGGCAAACAAAAATTTGCCGCCTCTCCATATGGATGCTTGAAGCAATCATTGAGTTAAACTATTTAAATTGCTTTTGTTTCATTTGTTCACTGCAAACAGCTGTAAGTTTTAAAATGTTGACAATAAACCTGATAATTATGATTACAACTATATATATATATATACAGTGTATAAATGTAATATTTGTATCATGATGCTGTTTGCATAACTGGCACAATTTGTATAATATAAAAGATGTAATGCAGTCTTGTGTCAGAGGACTGCCTACATCCCTGCTGGAGTGGGTATAATTCTAGGAGCAATAATAGTGATGTGCATCATCAATGACGGTCACTGATTTTTTTTTTTAAGTATTTCTCGGGTGTATAGAGCATGCATTGTGTGAAACGAATTTGACGTCAGTTCCATTTTCCTTCCAGAGAAGACTTTGCTCAATTGGACAATACTGTATGGAAAGCGGTGACAGGAAACCATAATACACATTGCCTGTTACTGCTCCTGTAGAAAAGATAATGGATAACACACAAGCATAAGCAGACATACTCCTTTGGAGAACTTGTCTATTCTCTCCAAAAAATGTGTTATTCACTTATGTTTGGCCAGTCTCTGACCCACTATTGCTGAAATTTTAGTGGAGGTCCCTTGATAGAAGGACACTTTGCTTCAGCAAGATGTATCTTCATATGCCACCAGGTGGTTTTCTCTTATTAAAGCAAGTCAACCCTTTCTATACTGTAGAATTTGGGAGCTATTGATTATTAACAATGTGAATAATGTGGGCTTTCAGTGATTATGCACTTTTTCTATTACTTTGGTCTGAAGATGTTAGTTTATGTCAATTATATGTACTTGTTTCATTTGATTGGAGTAGTTTTTTGTTAATTATGCACCATCTTTATTAGTCATGTTTGTAACACTGTTGTGACTTGACAAAGACCCAGCTGGGTTGTTTTGCTTTAAATAAAGCTGCAATATTGGCTTTTGTTTTCTTGAGTGCCTGGATCAATATTTATTTTCTGTCACTGCTTCTAAACCTCTACCACCAAAGGCAGCTCCCTGACTTAAGGCTGCACCACATCTTGAGTCTTGAGTTGGTGGAAACAGGGAAAGAATGGGAAAGTATGAGAGGAAGAAATAATAAGTGGAAGGTCAAATAAAAGAGGATACATACAAAAAAGTATGTATGAAAGTACAACAAATAGTCCACAGTTTCCCCAAAGTGAGGTGCTGTTTGTTTAGAATTATTGTTTCAACATTCCTACTTTCTCTAGATTCATATCTGCTCGTCCACTTCCCTTAGCAAACCTTTCCAAAAGTTGCAATATTATCTGTATTCTGCAAGTGATTAAATGTACCCTGATTTCCCTCAGTAAACATTTCCAAACATTTAGCAAAACCATCTGCATTCAGCAAGCGATTACATTTATACCTGGTTTCTCTCAGCAAGTCCCTTCAGCTGCCTCTAACCCTATCTATTTAACTGGCTCACAAGCCACTCAGTATTTAAATATGTCCCCAGATCTCTGACCATCAACTTTAAACACCCTCTGATATCTCAAATTTATTATGAACAAAAATAGACATAGTGCATACTTAATTATTTACACTAACAAATGAAAATATCAAATAAAAAAGAGAGAATTAACAGATAATCTTCATTACTATTTTTGCTACAGCTGAAATTGTATCTTCTGTTAATCGGAGGCGCCAGCAAGGAAGATCGCAACTTCCTCAAAGCTTTCTCAAAATTAGATTTGTGCCTTAATTAAATACATTAGTCATTTGCATAACCTAGATGTTATAACTGTTACACTTATGTCAAGTTTCCAAGCTACAGAACAAAAGGTAGGAGGGATTGTATAGATCTCAATTTGCTGACACCTCCCATCTCACTTTTGGCTGATTTAAACTAAATTTTACATATAATAGTTTAGAAAACAGGTCTCTGTGTCTTCCAAAGACACCTTACAAGACCCGCCTGAGACTCAGAATAAGTGACTTTACCAATTCCCTTAAATGACTTGAAGTACACTGGTAGGAAATACCCTCGGCATGCTGAATACATATAACAGGAGACACATAGAAACATAGAAACATAGAATGTGACAGCAGATAAGAACCATTCGGCCCATCTAATCTGCCCAATTTTCTAAATACTTTCATTAGTCCGGAGCCTTATCTTATAGTTAGGATAGCCTTATGCCTATCCCACGCATGCTTAAACTCCTTTACTGTGTTAACCTCTACCACTTCAGCTGGAAGGCTATTCCATGCATCCACTACCCTCTCAGTAAAGTAATACTTCCTGATATTATTTTTAAACCTTTGCCCCTCTAATTTAAGACTATGTTCTCTTGTTGTGGTAGTTTTTCTTCTTTTAAATATAGTCTCCTCCTTATACATCTCTGGAGTATTATAAATGTTTTGGGTTGTTTATGTAACTCTTAGTAGAACGCCTGGCTCCTGACTTCTAATTGTCTGGAGATGTATAATATAATTATAAAACTTTATAATCCACATGTAAATGTAAGGTTTCACACCTAACCAGTGTGACACAGCAGAAGAAAACTAATTTACAAACCTTTTCCTGTGATCTGATAAATGGCAAGAAAGCCAGATGGACTCTTCCAGTGGCAGTGCTATAATCAGCCATACTAATGTGTAACCATTCTCTGCATCCCCTAAACACTCCCAATGATTAAAACATTTTTACCTTTACGATGGATGATGCTCGCTTAGAATGAACATTTTCTCTTTACTCCCCATGTATATTTAGTGTGTACATTTTAACATAGTTTTGTCTGCTTAAGTTTTAATAATATAGAGATTGATTTTTTTTAATACTTCTTACCAGTTTCGGAGTTAGTAACTTGGATATTATTTTACTGGTATTTACAAGGTTATTTACAAAAGTGAGAATTGAAAGTGAATGAAAAGTGAATTTCAAAATGTAGGTCTAGGTAGCTGAATTGGAAGCTTAGTTAACTTAGTTTTTTTATTTTTTTATTTTATTTTCAGGGTTATTTACAAACGTGAGAATTTAAAGTAAATTCAAAGGGAATTGCAAATTTAAGACCAACATATCTGAATTTCAAAAAAATTATTCTCTATCTCTGTTCTATATATATATAGCCTTGTATAAGTTTAATTCAATTAGAGCTTTGTGATACATTGAAACACACAGCAGATTACTGTGAGTTTTATTGTTGTGGAACTCTGTAATATACGGAGACACATTGCTTGTTACTAAGAGTTGTTACAATGAAACTGTGATACATTCATGAACAGTACACATTGTTGTGAGTTTTATTGTTGTGAAGCTCTGTAATATACTCACAAAGACTGTTGTGGTGGTCAAAACATTGTTGCTGTGTTCATGCTTGGCACTTCAATAAAGGGACATCATTTGAAAGGAATTGCTGGGATATTATTTCTTTATTTTGAATATAATGTAGTGGCTTGGGCAGAGACAGATTTCATGCATCCTGTGTTGTAGGTGCCTTGAATTAGGTCCATAATTTAATGGTACAGTGAATGCATCTTGGTAAATAGGTCTTGATAAGGGCTTGATTAAGGACATGCACATAACTTAATTGTCACTTTTGAACTGTATTATACTATCTAAAACCTATTTGTTTTATTTCTTTTACAGCTTTTTTGCAAGTGACTATTTCCCTGAGCAAAGTTGAAATTAGTGTGGGTCAATCAAAATATTTCACATGTACAGGTAGGTACAAAAAGTGTTAACTGCTGATGTATTTGTTGAAAGTTATAGATTTCTGCTGTTTTATTTCTAATGGAAATGTTTTGAGGTTTTGTACAGAGACCTACTAAGGTATTTGACACCCATGGCCATTATTGTCTGTTGGCACCTTCTTGACAGTTGAAAAAAAATGGTGTCACTCCAATCCCCTCACCCCAACCCCTTTCTATAGCTTCTAACCCAATGTATCTCATTTTTATCTTTCCTGACACCAATAACTTTACTCCCTTGAGTGTTATTATTAATCCCCCTTATCCTTCTACATGCTTTTGTATCCACAGACTACTTAAAAATAGTTTGTATTAAAGGATCACTATAGTGTCAGGAACACAAACATGTATTCCTGACCCTAGAGTGTTAAAACCACTATTTATCCCCCCTGGCTCCCCCTTGCCTCCCTAAATATAGTACAATCTTACTTGTGTTCAAGTCTGCAGCTGCTGTCTCTGCCCCTTATCATTCTGCATACATCTTCAGAAGTGGTGGTCTGAGCCAATCACAATGCTTCCCTGTAGGATTGGATGAGACTGTCAAGGAGGCAGATCAGGGGCAGAGCCAGCACAAGTCAAACATAGCTCTGGCAAACGAGCATCTCCTCTTAGAGATGTATTGAATCAATGAACCTCTATGAGGAAAGTTCAGTTTCTGCATGCAGAGGGTGGAGACACTGAATGGCAGTACTACACAGTGTGCAGCACTGCCCCAGGAAGCACCTCTAGTAGCCATCTGAGGAGTGGCCAGTGGAGGTATCACTACGTTGTAATGTAAATACTGCATTTTCTCTTGACTGCTGACCCATATCCAACACACCTTTTAAATGGATAAGGGCAACAACCACAGCTTTATTAACCCATAACACAATATTCTGAGAGCCCAATAGACAGTTATGCATTATACTCTCCAAGAGCCCAACACAGCCATCACTAGTCATCAACCCTTTGCCAACTGTAGTCTCCCCAAGGTGACACTGTATCATACTCCTTCCTTCGACTGCACTGTCCAGGGAGCCCACCAGCTGTGACAATAAAGAAAAAACAAAGAGAGACCACACAAACACACCAAAAAAAACAGGGAGGGAGGGTGGAAATTTTAGTCAGGCCTCAACTGATCCTGCTGGCTGGTAAGTCCCCTCACCTCTGCTCCATATAAAACTCAATTTTCTGCAACATTGTTGCAACTTTAATACTAGCCCACAATCCATGGGCAGCTGTCATGCTCCCCCTTCCCCATCTGTCCAGGGGGAAACTGAAAAGACAGTGTTTACTACAAAAAGCCTAAAGGGAATAAGTATACTCACCATAACAAATACAATAAGCTGTAGTTGTTCTTGTTGCTATAGTGTCCCTTTATATTGTCATATTATAGAATTGGTTGGTTGACAAAGCTTTATATTGCATTAATAAAGATGCAAGTTTTACATTGTAATAGTTACAATACACATTTAAAAAACAGACAGACATATCTTATCTTATCATAGTAGATATAGCACTCCATGCAAATATTTTATTGAAAGAAGAGGAGAAACTCAAAATGTATTTAAACACATTAACACGATAGCTGTATTAAAAATTAGACTACATGCAAAAGTCTAAGTGCAAAACACATTATATATTCAGAATGCTTGTTGTGCATTCCTCTTTTTAATTGTATTCCTTTTTTAATTTTAAAGTATATTTTATTTAATTATATTTTAGGTTAGTTCACAGTGGGAACAAAGAGAGCCAAGAACAATAATGTAAGAATGATAGTTTGGCGGACCACCAATATATCGCCGCCATGGATTCCCTTTCCCCAAATAAAACAGCTCCTATAATCATGAAGTAAAATATTGCCAGTATCGCATATCCCCCCACACATGAGTTGAGGCTTAATGCTGGGAGTAAAACTGTTTGATGGAAGCACATTCACAGAATTTATACATGTCACAAACTCCTCCTCTGTACCTAAGAGATAATTGAGCCAGGAATTGTGCAAACTAAATTATCTCCAGGTACAGAAAAACATAACAATTTTCAAAAGTCACATCCCTGGATAGGCCTGATGCAAGTGACCATAATATCCAAAACTCACTCAGATCTGTTGAGTAGCTTTGCATCGCCATTGTGGGAAAGTTTTAAATGACCTGACATGAGGTTGAAACCCAAAATAGTTCCAGGGAAATGGTGGCAAGAGTCAGTCTCCGTTCCTGGGGGTTTTGTACGAATGCTCCCCTCATTCGGTTGTTCATATCTCCCGAACACTGTTCGTATAGGTGGTCAGAAACTTGAACGGGCAGCAGATCTATTTTCACCAGGTGCCTGGCCGAAATCTGTTCCAGGCACTCAACGACCAAGCCCCACTGCCTGTGTTCGGGAGACAAAATAGCCACCATCCATACTGTCGACCACGTGTGTTCGGTTGTACAAAATGGCGGCCACCCAGTGGAGCATTCTATTAATTGTTTCCTTTGCGGTTTTTGTACTGAATACTTACTGTTCCATGTTCTAATGACATTCTGGGGTGGTCCTTGTTCGGGAACCGAACCAGGTTTGTATGAACAAAATAAACGAACATACAGAAACAAAATGTGCTGAACCAAGTGATGGGGTATTCCTTCACAGATAGGAATTAATCATAAGTAGATACACATTTTAATTTCTTACTACATCATTAACAGAAAGAGCAAAGTAATATTAATAATAGAAATTGGTTTTAATTAGGAGGTGTTTGCAAAAAGAACCCTTGTAACAAGATAAAGCAAAGTAGTTAGGTATGTCTTGATTTGGTCCAGAGTTTCTAAGCTGATGGGTAAATAGAACAAATACATTTGAATATATATATATATATATATATATATATATATATATATATATATATATAAAACATATGGACTGTTTACACTGTTCAGCCATATCATTAAAACCACAGACAGGTGAAGTATCATTTTACCCCACTCCCTCTAAAATGTAAGCTCAACCTCTCTGTTCCTGTGTGTCCAACTTGTCTGGTTACAACTACATGTCTGTTCATCCACCCATTGTAAAGCGCTGTGGAATTTGATGGTGCTATATAAATAAAATTATAATAACACAATAATAATAATAATAATAAGTGAATAACATTTATTATATCATTACAGTGGAACCTGTCAAGGGGTGGGATATATTAGACAGTAAGTAAATATTCAGTTATTGAATTTCATGTCTTGGAAGCAGGAAAAATGGACAAGCGACAAGATATGAGTGACTCTGACAAGGGCCTACTTGTGATGGCTAGACAACTGGGTCAGAATATCTCTAAAATGACAAGTTTTGTGGGGTGGTTCCGATATGCAGTGATTAGTGCCTTCCAAAAGTGGTACAAGGGAGGACAACTAGTAAACCAGCATTATGATCATGGGTGCACAAGGCTCATTGATGCAGGGAGCAGAGGCTAGCCCATCTGGTCAAATCAAACATAGGAGTTACTATACTAGGCTAGCCCATCTGGTCAAATCAAACATAGGAGTTACTATACTATTTTTAATCATATTTTTTTCCCCACCATAACTTTGTTTTTTGCTTCCCAAGCACTACCAGTGTATAATTTAAAAAATGTATATGCCAGTTCACAATACAGTGGTTTAGGATTAAATTGAAAGATAAAGTCATTAATTTAAAAGTGAATAGATTGTTTTAATGCAATCTAGAAACATCAAATATAATTGTAATGCATTTGTTATAATATATGGAGCATAGGCTAAACTAAAATGTTTGTTTTTAATGATAAAGTTAAATTTATCATTAAAGTGATGTTTTGACAAGTAGATTATATTCACACTTTAAATTCTGAAAATCGTAAACTCTGCAGACAGCCATGTTCTAAAATTTCTGTTATGCTGTGAAACCTGTACATTTATTAAAGGGAACTGCTAAACGTTATAATTAATTGGGCTCTAATTAGTTACTTGGAATTTAATTTTCTTAACGATGTTTTTCTTTTTTCAGTAGATCGGGCCTGATTTGACAATTGAAATGCTCCAGTTACGAATTATAGTTCAAACCTAAAACATTTAAAATTTCAAACCCAAGAAAAATAAAATAAAAAGTAAATCAAAGTGATTAATATTGATGATAAAGATTCAGTTTGGAAATCAAACACTGCATAGATTGCAAAGAAATATATATTTGTTTGCCAACTGATTAAAATTTAACACAGTACATCAGAAGTGTTGCAGTTTATGTTCATCAGTATGGGTTGAAGTGCTTTCATATTAAAGAATTACACTAACAAAAATAGTGTTTATATAAAACATGCTTTTTGGTTTCAATAAACCTTACTGGCACACCCACCCCTACTCCCCTACCCAGGGCTAAGGCCAGGTTCTCCTTGCAGTCTGATTGTCATCTGGCAATGCCACTCCTCCATCCTGTAGTTGGAGGTATGTCAGGAAGGATAGGATGAGGGAAATAATTTAGCAATAGAGGGGGTGAGGGAGCAAGCATTGGCCATCTGTCCCAACTATTGTTGTCAGAACTTTGTAATTTATATTTTAGGTATTAGAGGTATTGGGCCATCCTCACTCTTATTAGGGTGAGGAGGTAGCTAGATTTTTTTTGAAAGGATGGTGAGGAACTCGGAGACCCCTTGCCACCTGTAGAAGCAAGTCAGTTGCTCATAACTTGGTAGGTGGACAATGACATGCCTACCCCCTTATCAAATGTAATACTTCAGCACCTGAAGCCCATGGTTGATGGGATGGGAGAGTAAGCAAGTGCATGTCCATTCCCCCAATGATTATTAAATAGCCCCAACATGCTATCCAGAAATGAGCGCTGTGGGGTGAACATGTCTCCACATTTATTAATATAACAACCCTAATCTCTGCTCATGAGCTGGCACTTGAGGAGGGACACTAGGTCTCCCGATATTAATATTAGTGCCCCTCCCCCCCCACTCCCCACACACCACCAACTGAAATAGTTGGTTGTTGGATGATTTGAAATTAGGGAATGTGGCTTGTTTGCAGAGTAGCCGATCATCGCATATTCGGCCAAATCATGATTCTGCTGAAACTGAAGCTCTAGTAGCTTTTATTATTACTATTTCCTTCTCTGTTTAGAAAGCAAATGGCATCCACTCTGTCTATAACAAATAGTTGTTGCATTGTTTCATTGGCTTTATAAATTTTGAACTATTGTTTAATATATGTTTAGAAGGGAAACTTAGAGGCCCATTCTCACTCATATGCAGATTTTTATTGTGTAGCATCATAGAAGCAGGGCATTAGACAAATTAGTTTGTTTTCCTGACACTATAGTGATTCTTTAAGCCTAGCTAGGGTCCCTATCTGTGTCACTCAAGTTAAACCTTTCCAAAGTTTTGATTCAAGAAGAGAAACTGAGCTAGATCATCTATCCATTGACCCAGCATTGCATTCATCTGCAAGGTCCTCTACCACTGGAATGCAGTAATGCTCAATAATTTGCAGCTTTCAAACAAGATCTGCTCAGAAGAGCAGAGATACCATATAATGACCCACCAGCAATTTTCAAGATATGCTAATCCAACCCATGTCAAAACTAGTATATTTAAGGATGATGGCAGAGAATGAAACAGTGAATTACAGAGAACTGACAAGGGGATTGCACATTTTTGACTAAGCTGTAAAAATTATTTTCCAATGCTACTGTTTTAGCCTGAAAGTACCCTTAATACACTTAATAGATTGCTATTGTTCCTTATTAATAAGATATGTTTTTAAGAAACATGAGAATAGACATGAATTATTTATATTATAAAAACAAATGCTGTTATTGTTCTTCAGAAAACGGATTGTAATTGTATTCTAGAGTTTACAGAAAACTGATAAGAAACTGCTTTGTGAAATCTTTATTACTGCAAGCATCATATCAACATCTGAAAACAAATCTGAAATGTATTAATATGTGACATTTCTTTATTCCTAGTTATGGGTGATCCTGATACGATAGACTGGTATAACCCACAAGGAGAGAAGATAATGTCAAGTCAAAGAGTAGTCGTTCAAAGAGAAGGAAACCGATCATGGCTGACAATATACAATGCAAATGTAGATGATGCAGGAATATATCGATGTCAAGCTTCAGATTCTGTTGGACATTTACAGGAGGCTACGGTTGTTTTGGAAATTTATCGTGAGTTTCCTTGATCAAGTACTATGCTTTTACTGTTCTTGTTAATGCACACAGAATTGTCCCTGGTTTTGTCTTTGTTAATTGTTTCTGTTTTTTTTTTTTTTTTTTTTTAAGGGAAAGGGCTTGGTGGATACTAAAAAGTTATCACTAAATCTATTTCTCTCACTGGTTATTTTTGTAAATGAGAGAGTGTTTTAAAATTAAATATAGACTAAATTAATGTGAGTGATAAATAGACTTAGGTCCCTTTTATTGCTGTACAATACAGTGATAAATTTGTTAAATATCTGTTTACTTATTTACACAGAGAGATAGTTAAAAGAAAATGGGAAATGGGTTTATCAAAGCCTCCCTTCCATGCAGTGCATGAGGCGAAGATTTTGAGCTCATTAGCTCACTATATATCGCTGCTTCCTGAAATTACTTTTAAACCTTTGCCCCTCTAATTTAAGTCTATGTCCACTTGTTGTGGTAGTTATTTAAAATATAGTTTCCTCCTGTACTGTGTTGATTCCCTTTATGCACTCAGTTCTCAGTTGTGTGTGTGTGTGTGTGTGTGTGTGTGTGTGTATATATATATATATATATAATGTGGCAATATATGCAATATGCATGATGTATATATTGCCACATTACCATGACATTACCTATACCATTTTACCCACACATTGCAGCCATGTTGCCACATTGAACACAAAAGGGCACGTGCATACATATACACACTCTAATACACACACATACAAACACAAATGCACTGATGTACAGAGACACACAATGAAACACACACTCACACACAATGACAGAATCACACTGCTATGTGTGTATTGGTACCTGTAATGTATATGCCTGTTAGAATGATGTTTATGTGATGTATATGCCTGTTAGGATGTGTCTGGCAGTGATTTGTCTTGTGCTGTGAGTGTATATCTGTGTGCATGTGTATCCATGACTTTGCCTGCAATTCATATCTCTGTATGTATGTATGTATGTGTATCTCTTTTTCTGGGAGCACATATATCTGTGTGTCTGGCAGTGTATGTGTGGAGGGAGCTGCTTACAGTGTGTTGTGTGTATGGGGGCTGCTTGTTGTCGCTGGCAGGGTGGTTGTGGCAAAATGAGTGTGACAAGGTGACGTTGACAATGTGACTGTGTGTGAGTTGTAAGTGTATGGATTGACTGTGTCACCATTTTTGTAATATAAAGTGAAGTGCTATTAGTAACTCTTTAAAAATACACACAGTGCAGTGTAAATGAGATCACCTCTAAAAGCCAGAAAACACTTATCTTATTGGATGGTAATATATTTCCTTAGAGTGTACCCTTAAAACAAAAATGGCATACAATAGTGCAGATAATCTTTACAATAGGAAAACATGGCAAAACAAAAATGAATCAAACATAGTGTGAAGAGCTAATTTACCTAGCTCTGGTATAGTAGGCTTTTGGGTCTGTGTAGGTGACCCTTCTCTTACAGTGGAATTTAAAAAAATTCAGGAGACATAAAGTGCATATAGTGTAATATTGCTTTAAATGAATGTACAATATATGTGAAACTGATTGCATTTACAAGTGTGGAGCCCTATATGGAGGCTCAAATCAGAAGCCTTGTATGGTAAGGGAAAATACACACTCTTTGCAGCTTTCAAGTGGGCTGGATAGGTAGGAATTCTTTAAAAGTACATACATTATTCAAACTTTAAAACTTTTCAATGAAATAAAACCAATATCAACAAATCAAAAACGTAAACTCCAATACTATTTCACTCAATACTATTTCACCAAAAATTCAGCTTTGTCAGTCCGGAGGAGTTAGTGTGTGGGGTGATGTTGCATGGTGACTGTGTGTAAGAAGTTAATGTGAAAGGTGACTGTGACATGGTGACTATGCATGCGAAGTTAGTTTGGGGGAGAGGTGATGTGTGTTGGGGAGGGTGTCATAAGATAGGGTGACTGTGGGTATGGGTTTGGGAGGGGATGATGTGCTGGCTGACTAAGTGTGTATGGGGGTTGATGTGACGGGTGTATGTTTGAGGGGTGAATTAATGTGACAAAAAAAGATAAATAGAAGGGTGATGTGGGTGATAATAGGTCCAAACTTTAGTGTAGGCAAGCCACTGTATTGAGGTCACTCTAAACCCCTATATAAAATAAACACAAAGTCTGAATACTAGTACAGGCTACAGGGCGCCACAGCCACTAAAACATATAACAATATGGTATAGAATAATCCCATAAATGAAGAGTATTCTGTGGAAATAAAAAGTCCACTTTATTGAAACAGTAGTATCCAAAAGTGCAACATGCACAATATGGATGAAATAACAATATTAAAAATAAATGTACAACCAAAATGGACCAAGAACCCCTATGGATAGCAGCTATAATCATACAAGAGAAAATAGTAAAGTGCCAAGTGCAAAAGTGCAAGTGCCAGTAGTTCAAAAACAGCATAAAGTGCACAAATACTATAAGATGGAATGCTTGTAGAAAAAGACTGCTATACCAAAAACTGCAGGGATCTTGGAGGTGCTCAACGCGTTTCGTCGATGTCGACTTCTTCAGGAGCTTGCTAGATTGCTGTTGGTCCTCTTCTTCTTTTAAATCCGCCGGTCTGGCCGCCATTAATTGATCGCGCATGCGCGGACCGTACCGTGCGCACTTTCATACGTGATGACGTGCGGCTGGTCTGAAGGCGCATGCGCTAACCAAGCTGGAACGCAAATAAACTTTATGTATAATGTATACAGCCACAAAATGAGCAAAACTCCACTTGGAGTGCTCATAGCAATTGCGGTCTGAATTTACAGACCTGCCTATATCCAGTCTAAGTTATATTACATATGTGGCATCCTAAATCAAGATGCAAATTGGGCCAGATAAGATAAAAATGTAAATAGGGCCAACACACAATAAAAATCACTTTGTATGCAGCTATAACGCTGTATAAAAATATATATAATATAAAATATATATGTATACATATATGTGTATATATGTAAACAGAAAAAATAAATAAATAAAATGTAGAAAAATGAAAAAATGAGGAGAAAATGAAAAAATGAGGAGAAAATAAGGAAAAAAGCTTAAAAGCCCATTTGCATCACTACATTCATAATTTGAATACATATATTTTACTAAGGCTAACATAGAAAGAACTATCTTTTCAATGTCATAATAGATCATTAGTATAAGATGTCAAGAAATCAAAAATCCAATTTATCTGAATAAATATAAAAAGTGAAAGATAAAAACAAATCCCAGCAATATAAATTTAATCATAAAAACATATTTAGAAGAGAAAGAAGTGAATAAAATCAGACATATGGTAGCAAATATACTAAAAAATATATATAATGGATCACAAGGTAAAAGCCCCTATATGATGAGAAAAATAATGCTATATAAGATCCAAAGAGTAAAAATAATTTTTCTTATTGTTTCGTTCTTCATTGCACATAAAAAGGGGATATAAAAACAACAGATTAATATATGCAAATTAATCAATGAAAACAAGTATATCAAGATCAGTGTTAAGGCCCGAGGGAACCGATGATTTCATCTTGTATATCCATTCGGTTTCCCTCATTGCCAACATTTTTTCAGTGTTACCCCCTCTCCAATGTGGTATGATCAAGTCAATTCCAATACATATAAAATCTTTCAAATTAAAAACATCACAGGTGGTACAGTGTTTAGGAACACTATGTTTCATATTTTTGTTATTAATCCCATTAAAATGTTCAAGTAATCTAACATGTAATTTTCTAATGGTGCGTCCTATATACTGGACGCCACATTTGCATTGTAATAAATATACAACATTTTTGCTCTGGCAATTAATAAAATGCTTTATTTTAAAGACCTCCTTTGTTACAGTGCTCCTAAATTCTGTAGTTTTATTTGCCTGAAATTTACAGGTACTGCACCTACCACATTTAAAGAAACCCATAGGTTTCTTAGATAAAAAGTGCTCCTTCTCTTTGCCCTCTTTAGGTAATATACTAGGTACTAAAATATTTTTCAGATTATTAGTTTTTTTGTATAGCACTTTCGGTCTTGATGGTAAGATCCTTTTTAAATACTGATCCTGCAATAGAATGGGCCAATTCCTTCGTATAGATCTTTCTATTAAATTCGCCCTTCCATTATATTTAGTAAGGAAGGCAAAATCATTTCTCTGGCTTCTATTATTCATAGTTTTATATTTCTTTTTATCTACTAGGAGATCTTTCCTTTGCAAACCTTCTACCTTTTGTTGAGTTTTGGATAAGAGATCCTCAGGATAATTTCTGTCTTGGAATTTCTTGTTTAAAACCTGTACTTGTTGTTTAAAATCATCCCTATCAGTGCAATTTCTAAAAATCCTCATATGTTGTCCCTTTGGGATATTCATCAACCAATTTCGATTATGGCAACTAGAGAACTCAATGAATCCATTCCCATCTGTAGGTTTAAAATAGGTCTTACATCTTACTCTTCCTTCTTTTATAAATAGAGTCAAATCTAAAAAATTAATATGAGTATTATGAATCTTTTCAGTGAATTTAAGACCATATGTGTTAAGATTAATTAAAGACAAAAACTGCTCTAAAACCTTTCTTTCCCCCTTCCAAACAATTAAAACATCGTCAATATATCTTCTCCATTGTACCAGGTTCGCACCAAATGGGTTATTCTGCCAAATATTCTGAAGTTCCCAATCTGCCACAAAAATATTGGCATAACTTGGTGCGAACCTGGTACCCATGGCTGTTCCATATTGTTATATGTTTTAGTGGCTGTGGCGCCCTGTAGCCTGTACTAGTATTCAGACTTTGTGTGAATTAATGTGACAGCCTGTGTGTGTGTGGGGGGGTATGATGTGACAAGGTAAGTGGGGGAGGGGAAGGGGTGACTGCGACAAGGTGAGTGTGTGAGTGTGGAGGGGTAGGTAATATGACCATGTGTGTGTGTGTATGATGGAAGCAGTCGCAACTCAACAGCATTATGGGCCCCCAGCAAAGCAGTGTACTGGGGCCCTGCCTACACAACCATTCACAGGAATAAGAATGTAAATTGTCAATAACATTAAGCTTATATTTATTGGTACCTCTAACAAATGCAATACATCCACACAATAAAATAATAAAAAGACTGCTGACTACACACCCATACGAACTACTGAATACACACACAGACTGCTGAATACACACATACGGAATGCAGAATATACACAGGTTGCTGAATATACACACAGGCTGCAGAATACACACAGACACTGCTGAATACACAACCACATAGACTGCTGAATGCACAGAGTGCTGAATACACACACACACAGAATGCAGAATACACACACAAGCTGCTGCATACATATACACTGATGAATACATACACACAGACTGTTGAATACACAGAGACTGCTGAATACATATACACAAAGTGCTGAATAGAGACAGACTGCTAAACAAAAAACACAGACTGCTGAATACATACACACAGATTGCTGAATACATGCATATACTGCTGAATACATACACACTCTGCTGAATACACACAGACTACTGAACACACACATAGAAACTGCTGAACACACACACACACTGCAGAACACATAAACATGCAGACTGGTGAATATGCACAGGCAGACAGCTGGGAGGGGTGCAGTGTGTGTGTATGTTAGTGATGCAGTGTTTGTGTGTGAGAGGTGCTGTGTGTGTGAGTGGCGATGTGCTTGTGAGAGGTGCAGTGTGTATGTGAGGGGTGCAGTGTGTGCGTGTGTGTGTGTGAGAATTGCAGTGTGTGTGAGGAGTGCAATGGGTGAGGGGTGCTTTGTGTGTAAGTGGTGCTTTGTATGTGAGGGATGCTGTGTGTGTGAGGGGTGCATTGTGTGTTTGAGAAGTGCAGTGTGTGAGGAGTGCATTATGTGTTTGAGAAGTGCAGTGTGTGTGAGGGGTTCAGTGTGTGAGGAGTTCAGTGTGTGAGGAGTGCTATGTGTGAGGGGTGTTGTGTGTATGTGAGGGGTGCTGTGAGGAAATGAGGGATGCTGTTTTTGTTTGAGAGGTTTAGTGTGTGTTTATTAGGGGTGCTGTGTGTGTGTGTGTGTGAGGGGTGCAGTGTGTGTGAGAAATGCAGTGTGTGTGTTTGAAAGATGCTTTGTGTTACGGTACCTCCAGTAATAAAATGTCCAAACCGCCGTTTAGTGAATGCTCCCCGTTCGCAATAATGTGGTCTGGTAGTGTGTATAGTAAAACCATGCGAATCGCCAGCTAGGGAACACTCCAAACTCCCGAACGGTACCTGTACGGCTCTTTCCCTTCACGAGCTCCAAATCCACGAACTGCCAAGATTAACCGAACGCCAATATCTTCCAAGCGGCAAATAATTCCAATAAGCAGTCTCTAGGCGCCGGTAATAAAATCCCCCCAATAACGAGACCAAGCTCCGCTTTGAGGGTAAAGCACGAACTGATTTACTGTGGGCTACCTGCCCGGTATTTATGCAGGTCTCCCACTTGGTGGACACTCCCCTAGGGGACCAAATGGGAGACTGAAATGACAGAAGAACATGGGGACATTTTGGACATACATCCCCTCAATATTCCCAGCATGCATCACAGTTCCCTCCCCTCTGCTCGGGAGATAATTGGGAAGTAATTAATTATCTCCCTGAGCAGAGGCAAATCGCCATGTTAAGTACAAGTCATAAAACACATAAAAATACATAACTTTATAACTGCCGAACATATTGCATTCGTGTAACACATCCCCAGATAGCCTGGATCTGAGTGCATATTATTGGCGAATAGCGCTCAGATCCCATTCGCATAGTTCAATCGCCATGGAGTCAAAGTCTATTACAGTTCTTCAGTATGCGATTGACTCCATGGGAGGCTATCTGGGTTAAGTCCATTCGTGTTGTTGAATCTCCCGAACGGCCGGCATTCGTATGCTTTTGTCGATTGAGAAGGGGAGGTCGACGGCTTCAGCGGTGTTCGGTTGAAAAAGTGTCCGTTTTCAGTTCCATGAAATAACCGTCGAACACCGCTGGTCTTTCGCATGGTTAAAATGGCCGCCGCCTCGTGGTCGACATACGAACGACGACCACCCGGTATTCGGTTTTAATTGAGAAGTGTCTGTGGTTAACCGCAACGTTCTAATTGGGATCAATAGGTTAACCAGCAGCACACTTCTCTTCTGGGTGGCCATCCGTTCGGTAGTTTCGTTCGACAAAAACCGACGTTCCCTTAAACAAAGCATACAAATGGGGGAATTCACGCAAAACAGCAAACAGATGAACACAGTACTTTTAGTCCATACAGATGGGTCTGTCACACTTTGTGTGTGTGAAGGGTGCTGTGTGTATGTGAGGTGTGCGCTGGGTGTGTGATAGGTGCTCTGTGTGTACGAGGGGTGCTGTGTGTGTGTGAGGGGTGATGTGTGTGTGTGTGTGTGTGTGTGTGTGTGTGTGTGAGGGGTGCTGTGTGTGAGGGTAGCTGTGTGTGTGTTTGTGTGTGTGTATAGGGATATGGGATTTTCTATTTTTATATAAAATAAATTAGAAAAAAGCTTCACATTCCCCTCACCCTTCTTCTTACCTTTGGTGAAGGAGGGGGGGGGGGACACTGCCAAACCTGGTGGTCTGGTGGTGGGTAGTGATCTATAGCCTGCAGCTCAACTGGTTGTAGGCTTTTTTTGCCAGCATGCTCGTGGGAGGAACGATCTGCCCACCAGTCCCTCTCGCCCTCTCTCTCTCCTCTAACGAAGGACTTTTGGCCTGAGAAGGCCCAAATCAAGTGAGCAGGGCCGGCTGTTCATAGGCCGGCCGGGAAGATCAAAGGATCTCCCCTTTCAGCCGCAGTACATGGACAACACTGTGGGGCCCCTATGCTTGAGGGGCCCCTGGCAAGTGCCCAGTGT
The DNA here is from genome assembly GCA_933207985.1 of Pelobates cultripes. Taxonomy (NCBI): domain Eukaryota; kingdom Metazoa; phylum Chordata; class Amphibia; order Anura; family Pelobatidae; genus Pelobates; species Pelobates cultripes. The sequence continues at coordinate 34,756,991 of OW240912.1, read as the reverse complement.
GACCATGCGGAAAGACGGCACTGATGCTTAAGGGAAGGGGGTGATGTGACAAGGTGATTGTGTGTAGGGAATAGGGGTAATGAGACAGGATGACTGTGTGGAGGAGGGGGATAACAGGAGAGGGTGACTGTTTGTTTGTTGTAGATGTGTGGAGGCTGTCTTTGTCTTTTCCACCTCCCCACACATTGTACTGACTGGGAGTCAACACTTCCAGAGAGCTGCTCTCAGCCAGTGGGCAGCCTGCAAAGTCCACAGATCTACCTACTGTCCTGTGCTCCGAGAGGAGGCTGGGAGGGAACTCTACACAGGCCGGTGCTTGAAAGGTAGCTCCAACTCTTCTATCAGCAAAATCATTACAAATAACATTTGTTTGCAATTAACACATCTCTGTTGCAATGATTGTAATCATGTATACATGATTGTGGAGTATGGGTGCAGATCCTGGCAATCATGTATATACAAGTGCCGCATAAGAGTGTTTATTAATGGAGATTACCAGTTACTATAATTATGAGTGAGTATGTCTGCTTGTGTATCTATGTGTTTATGTTCTTATATGTGTCCATGTATATTTTTCTTTATATATTTATGTTTTTTCTGTCTGTATTGTAATGCACAGCATCTGTAATAGCAGGGGTCAATACTTAGCATTACATTTGTCAAATCTGTCAAATTTGAAAACATTTAAAATAAAATGAAAAAATGCAATATAAAAGATGTACATTCGTGAAGTGTGCGTTAGGAAAAAATACCCTTTGTTGCTCCGGTAGACAGCTGTAAGCTGTTAAACCATCAGTTTTTGCGGTAAATGTCATTTCCAAATCCCCCAACAGCATATATTTTCCATAATGCACACATAACTGTATTATGCGTTCAGTTATTTATGTTGCTTGACAAGTTAGACAGATCTTCCTAAACATGCCATTGAACATTTATTGTATTTTTGCATGTACAAATATGTTTAAGGAGATTTTTAATTCTGAATACTACAGGTCTTATATATAAATATACCTTTTATTTGCTTGGTAACCCTTTTTTGCCTCTCATTATTGGTGCCTGACAATTGACTCAATTAAAAATGTTTACATGTTCATGATTTAATATTTTTGGATACATTTTTACAATAATGTAATATTTTGAAATTATTTTTTTAAGATTTGATTGTTTTGATATTTTTTGATATATTTGATATACTTTTGTATATATTTTGTATTTTTAAATATATCAATATTTTTAAAAAGAGTTATTTCAACATTTTATCCAAATATATTAAATCAAGGACAGTTGTCCCTGTATTAAGAAAACAAACTTGAAGACAAATGGTTATGGTTAATAAGTGATACGGGTAATTTGTCGAACATTAAAACAAAATCATTAATAGCAAGCATATCTGTTTATTTAAATCCATTTAAAAGTAACTAACTACATGCATGTATAGCCTTATGCTTGCTAGTTATTTTGTTGCTATGTTATTTTTATTTAAATTTATACTGATTTATATTTCACGTTCATTTGTCATGCCAGCAGCAAGTAGTTTATGCTTTAGGTTTCTAAGCAACCAGCAGCATACCTCTTATAAAAATAAACGTTATGGTTCTCTCCAGAGGAAATAATTGTACATAAGCAGTATGAAAACATATTCAATGCAAAGCATGATAACTCTCAAAAACAGCTGTGGCAAGAAATGGTTATCTCTGCTAGTTATTTTGGGGTGTATTCACTAAAAGCAACTTGTTAAATTTTGGCTTCTGATAGTACTTGTGAATAGTTATGGGAACAGCCATCTGCTAACATCTCTATAATACATATGCTGCTACACACGTTGCCCTCCATGTGTCTTTTTATTTATTTCTGTTTTTGGCTGTCCTATATAAAAATCCTTTTTGGTCTGCATGGCCGTTCACTGATTGCTACAGGTTGATTTTGGTTCCAAATGTAAAGCTAATAGATAGTTAAATTATAATTGTCAAAGCATACATTTTAATTGCTAAAGAAAACTGAAAATCGGCAGGTATTTAAGTTCACCTGCTATATTAGCATATTGTAGCATTTGTCAAGGAAACTATACTTTTTTCTTATGCTTCGCAATATAAACAACATATTGATGTATTTTTTTTTTTTTTTTATAAACTGTATTCTCTTTTTCCCAGTTGTACAGTGCTGCGGAATATGTTGTCGCTTTATAAATGCCGGTTTTAAGTAAATAAATAAAAAACAAAAATACAAAAAATACTATAACTCACTTCCAGAGTCCCAAACTACTAGATAACAAATAATAAAAACATACTAGCCATTTTAAATAATTGGAGATGAAAATGATTTTGTCAGTGTTTATAAGTATATGGAAAGCTTGGGTAATTTAATCCCTTAAAGGACCACTCTAGGCACCCAGACCACTTCAGCTTAATGAAGTGGTCTGGGTGCCAGGTCCTTCTAGGGTTAACCCATTTTTTCATGTGTGTTTGTTACACTTTAATTTAAGGGTTTCTATTCAAGTGTTTTAAATGATTAAATTATTGTTTTTTTTAAAGGACAGAAAGGGCTTTCTTTTAATATCCTATATGTATGGCTCAAAATTTCTACTCTCCACTAGTCACTGGCAAGGAAAATGTAACCCTGGCGAATAGAAATTCACCGATGGTGAGCTTGCCATGGACCCTCCGGGCCTGCAATGGCAAGTAACTTTTAAGGCCTTTCTAGTAGAGTAGGACTTGCATTTTTAAGCCATGAGTACATGCATACCTAACAAAACATTAAGTGTAAATAAAATGTTTAAAAGACACCTCTTTTCTCATTTGTACTTGCAATAATTTTTACTTAGTACTGATTGTTTAATGACTCATATGTCTAGGACCTAAATACATTTTTGGTAGTTAACACCCCCTCAGCTCTATACCAACCCTGTGCTTACACTAACCATATACCTACCCTAACCTTACCCCTAACCTTATATCATAAAGTATCCATAGCCCTAAAACATCATTAACCCTTTCTTTACCCCAGCACTAACCCTAATCAACATCATTAACCTGTCCCTATCACTAACTGTAACTCTATCCCAAACTTTAACCATGCTAATAATCCTAAGGGACACTCTCTGCTAAAATAGCAGAGGAATACTCCAGCTTAAAAGATACTAAGAAGATACTAAAGCTTAAAGAGTTTTATGTGGTTTAAATCAGGTGGCATTTGGCAGCATGCTATGGGGATACCCCTTATGTTACTACCTGGCATGCTGTTTCTGTTGATTACATTGTGATTATACAGCTGGGCAGCTGGCAAATCCCAGTACAGAAGATGGGCATGCACTTCTAAATATAAAGTACTGGTGAATCTATCACACCATGTTGCAGCCAAGGGAATTTAAATCTCCATTTAGAGGACTGTATGCAACATTAAGTTTGAGCATTGCAATCAGCTTATCTGTCAATCTAGGGCCTCTAAATTATCAGTTGATACCTGATCTCTCTGGTGTAAGCAGGCATTTAACCCTGCTCACAGTTAAACCGTAGGGTGTTTCATGCCAATCTAATGGAGTTAAAGCACACTCTGTATAGGACAGCATGAAACAGCCCAATGCAATTAGGAGGTTAACAATGTTGGGGCGTTAGACTCTAGTTGCAAAATTTGTCCTGCCCCCTGCCTTATTAAGCTCTGCTCACTTAACCTCATGTAGTCAATCCCTGACTGCAATATCATGCTTTGTTCAATCATATTTAAACCTATAGATATACACATTTGAGAAACAACAACTACTTTAAAGAAGTAAGACTCCACCTCCAATGCTGTTACGGCCCCTATGAACCAGCCATAACTGGCTGTATCTGCAAAAAAAAATCTGTGTGAATTGTAGAAATTATAGATGTGAAAATATTGTTTGGGAAACAATTGTAGATAAAATGTCAATGCAAATTATTTCATATGAGTCATATATAATTATTTTTGTACTAAAAT
>OW240912.1:34724959-34752937 GCA_933207985.1 Pelobates cultripes | reverse complement strand
TTTTTCCAGCTGTTTTATTTTTGTCTAAAATTTGAAATTCCTAACAATTCACGGTCAGTCAATAACATAGAATAGCTAGTATTCTAGAACACCATTTCTTGGTGTGCCGTCCTAATTTTTGTTTTTTATTGAGGTGTGTATGTTGCTGAAGTGTGCTTGTCTTATTTATGGGTGCTGCAGTTGCTTTTTAATGTTGTATTTGTGCATATGTGCATTGTTATACTGTATATGTGTATAAGTAGTTTGTATTATTGTGTATGCTATCTATGAATGTGAGTTGTGTATGGGGGCTGCTTGTGGAAATGTGTGTCTGGTTGGCATTATATATTGTGTGTTTGGTGGTGTGTGTATTTGTGGGGCTGCTTGTAGTACTGTATGTGAGAGATTACTTGTGGGATTGTGCTTCAGTATGTGGATTGTCAGTGGTGTTGAGTTGCTTGTATTTATTTATAAGGGGGAGATTTCTTCTGCAGTTCTGTGTGTATCTAGCAGTGTGAACTGAGCTGGCAAGGTAAATGCAAGGGTAGGGACTGCATACTGCTCTACACCAGGACTCCTGCTCATAAGTGCTGAGAGAAAGAGATTTGAGATCACTTCCTGTAGGTGCTGCAATGCGTACATTGAGGATTGTCCCTCACCACCTGCAATCACCACACAGGTGGCACAAGCAAATATCTGAAGTTCCACTGGCCAGAGCCTGTCTCTGTTAGCCTTGAGTGACGTGCAAAGACATCTAGGTTGGTGACCCCTGCTTTATGGATTTCAATCTTTGCTCAATAGATTTAAATACATGCTAGACTTGCTTAGTGATTCACATTTAAATGTTCTAGAAAGGAACACTTAAGGCAATGTAACCTTTACAGCTAAGGAACTTATTCTCCCCACCTAGCCGTTCTCTTTCTCAACCACACATAGATCATGCCTTTCCTATCCTTCAGACTTTCTCCCCTGCTGCTGAACAAGAGGTGGCTGTGCTTCTCCTTTTCTCTTGTCCCACCATTTGCCTGCTGACCTTAAACATGCCACTGTAGTACCTTTCCTGAAAAAAACATATCTTTACCCATCCTCCCCCTCTAACTGTCATCCCATATCCATGCTCCTCTTTTCCTCTGGAAAGACTTCCTCAATTCCAACTCTCTCCTTGACCCTCTTCAATCTGGCTTCTGTCCTCTCCACTCTACTGAGACTGCTCTTATCAAAGTTACTAACAACCTAATCAAAGCTAAATCCAAAGGCAACTACTCCATTTTAATTCTTCCTGACCTCTCTGCTGCCTTTGACACTGTTGATCATGCTCTCCTTCTTCATGCTCTTCAATCACTCGGTCTCTGTGACTCTCTCCTTCCGTGGTTTTCCTCTTATCTCTCCCAATGCTCATTCAATGTCTCCTTTTCTCCTCCCCTCGTTCTGTCTCGGTTGGAGTCCCCCCAGCCTCTGTCCTTGGTCCCCTTCTATTTTCTCTTTATACTGCCTCTCTTGGCAAACTTATTACCTCTTTTGGATTCCACTATCACCTGTATGCTGATGACACCCAGATACATCTCTCCTCCCCGGACCTCTACCCTGCCATCCTGCAACGTGTCACTGCTTGCCTTTCTTCCATCTCTGACTGGATGTCCTCCCGCTTTCTGAAACTCAATCTCTCTAAAACTGAGCTCCTTGTCTTTCCTCCTCCTAATACTGATCCTCCTCTTTTGCTCTCCCTTCAAGTTAGTGGTATCTTCATAAGTCCATCCTTGCAAGCACGCTGTCTTGGCATCATACTTGTTTCTGGCCTCACCATTGAGCCTCACATCCAGTATGTTGCCAAATCCTGTAGATTCCATCTTAAAAACATAGCCCACATCTGCCCCTTTCTTACGCAAGATGCTACCAAGGAGCTTGTCCATGCGCTAGTAATTTCCTGCATGGATTATAGTATCCCACTCCTAATTGGTCTTCCCAAAAGTTGTATTGCCCCACTACAGTTTGTAATGAATGCTGCTGCAGACTGGTTTTCCTCTCTAGTCGTTCCTCTCACACCTCACCCCTCTGTCAGTCCTTACATTGGCTTCCTGTATACTATAGAAGTCAATTTCAAGTGTTAACCCATACCTATAAAGCACTGAACAATTCTAGCCTCTCTTCACAGATCCATGGGTATGCCCCTTATCGGTCTCTCCACTTTGCCCGTGACCTTCTCCTGTCCGTTGCTCGCACCCGTACATTCAACTCACGCTTGCAGGACTTCTCGTGGGTGGCCCCCTTCCTATTAAATAGCCTGCCTACCGCCATCAGACTCTCTTCTAGTCTTGCATCTTTTAAGAAGTGCCTTAAAACTCATCTCTTTAGGAAAGCTTATGGCCTCCCAGAGTAACCTCTACCTTACATTTCTGTCTCTTGCTCTCTCCTAAAGGGCAGCACTCTACTCTCTCCTCCAGCTCTGTTTCACTCCCACCTATTTTGATTGCTATTTCCTGTCCTAATGTGTTTTTTACCCCGCCTCCTATAGACTGTAAGCTCATTTGAGCAGGGTCCTCTTCAACCTATCATTCCTGTAAGTTTTCTTGTAATTGTCCTATTTATAGTTAAATCCCCCCTCTCCTAATATTGTAAAGTGCTGCGGAATCTGTTGGTGCTGTATAAATGTCAGTAATAATAATAATATAGTGGTGATGATATTCTCTGAGAACTATTCTCTGTGTGCTATCTACAAGTGCTTTGTCAAACAACTTGAGAGTGATTTGCAAAAAATGGGTTACAGCGTCTCCTTAGTTTTTAGGCTACCTTCTCCACCCGAGTTGGGTAAAATGTTAAAAAGAAGTGTAAATTTGCATTATTAATGTGGCTGGGGAAGGTTCTCTACGGCACTCAAATAGCTCCCAGGTTGATGATGAACCAGTGAAGAGTGCCAAGAGACTAAGGGCAACATAACCACTACACTAAGCTGTAGAGGTTTGTTTCTTACAATGCTCCTTTAATTTGCTTGCAAACCACAGAAAATATATAAGATAACATGGCGCAAGGAAAAGAATACCTTTAAAAAACTTAATTTTATCAGCAGCTAACCACTGGTGTCTAGTTTTTAATGTTAAAGTTTTCTATAGAGACATGGTATACATGAGTTCTATGTTTATTTCTACCACTTTATAGCAACTTTTAAAAAAGCTAATAGAAATAAAATAAATGTTTTCTATATTTATCTGATTTAATGGATTTGCTTGACATTCTACTGAGTGCCAAAAGCTTTTTAGATTCTTTGCTGTTTTAAAAGTCAATATGGGTCTCTCAGGTAATTGGATCATAATCTAGCAAATTCCAGTGTCTGTTTATGATAACATTTGTTACCCTCAGAGGCATAATTATATTGAGTAACAAAGTTAATTCACCATAGGATGACCTTATAATGTTATTGTTACCATTTTTCTATTTCTAGAGAAACTTAATCAGGATGGTACATTCTTCGTAATAGGGATATTATGAGATTGTCTTCTTTTGTCGTTGATGTTATTTGTAGAAAACAAGTACCATTTGTATGTAACATGAGTATTTCATTACTAACTGAAGACATAGTAATTGGGATTTTTTTTTTGTCTTTTGTTTTTTATTAATGAAATATTTAGATTGATGTTGTCCAAATTTTAATCTTGTATGTATATTTTCACAGTCATAAATTGAACATGTTTTATTCTAAATATTGTGAAATGTACACAATACTACTTTTCTTTTAGTATGGCAAAGATTTATAAATTAACTAATTTTCTTATTTTTATATGTTTGATTATTTTCATGTCAAATTAGTAATTTATATTGTGCTGATATATATTAGCATTTGATGTGTTTGTTAATGGATACTAAGAGTTTTTATGTTCACATTAAATAACAAAACCTTAACAGGGTTAGTCACTAAACACCAGATATTTTCCCAAATGAACACAGTTTGGTGAAAATAGTTAAATTCTGATCGGATTGACAATTCTTATATTAACTAATGTCAAAATTACTAATGGTCAATATTCAGTTGAACTGATGAAATCTGCATCATTCAGATGGAAGCTTTCAGTGTCTGGTTTAAAATCATCACATTTGCATCCAAAACCTATACAAAATGTGGGATTTGTCATATGTGCAGAGCAACCATAGGCAGCCACTCATGGCCAGGGGTTGGACGCTGTTAAATAAAAGAAACAAGGGAGACATCCTAGTGTAACCGTCAAGCTCCCACCAGGGCAGTGAGTGGGGGATATTGATTTAATAAATAGGGGACCTAATGGGCTACCCAGTTGCTTTTTTACAGTCACAGTGAGGAACCACTAGTTGATCACAGTTTAGTAAATATGCTCCACCCCACAGCTTGGCTATTATTAGGGTAAGTAGGTTTCATTTTTAATTGGGGTGGAGGTGGCTAGATGTTTGGGGAGTTGATTGCCCATAAATTGGCAGCTGGACAATGACATGTCCATCTACATTTAATACACCAAACCTGATGCCCATGGGTGGGGTGTGGACAATGGCATTTTCTATCTACCATTGCTTATTAAATAGCCACCACCTGCTGCCCTTGGGTGTCGGCTAACAAGGACATTACACCTTCTTATTAATATTAGAGCCCCACCCACCGGCTTGGCGGGGGGGGGGACGGGGACATTAGGACCCACCTTATAAACCTTAGAGCTACCTCCTCTGGATGGGGACTGGGAGATCATTAGGTCCCCCCAGTTTATAGTTTATTAACTAGAGTCTCCACTTACAAAACATAGGTGGAGATTAGGGAAAACACTATGTATTATTATTTAATTAGAGCCCCAATTGTGGTGGTACAGGGGGACACTATGTCACCACCGCTTTAATTATTTAATCAATAGCCCTAACATGGGAACATGGGGAGTGTACAGTGATTTGTACACCCTCCCTTATTCTTTAAATTGAAGCCTCCACATAATGCACATGGGTGGGGGTGTCTACATTGCTAGTAACTGGGGATCAATTGCTTCTAATTTACTAGTCTTTTAATACAGCAAGCAGCCACTGGCTTCTCACTGAAGGAGGTATTAAACCTCCCTTTTACTAACATCAAAGTTCCCCCCACTGGCAGTTTTTAATGATTTGCTTGCTGTCTGTTAGTGTCACCAATGGCAAGTAGTTAACCCAGAATCCTGCTGCAACTGAAATGGCTCAGCGATTGGTTATTTCCTTTGCCTTGAGATTAGGGTATTTATTGACCCGGAATTTGTTTTCTCTGAAACCTAATCTCCAGTTATATTAAATGTCTGAATTTCGCAGTCTGAATGGCAGCAGATAGTTTTATCCAATAAAGTATGAGGCCATTCGGTAAATAACCCTGTAAAAATATAGGCACAGATGGGGACCCCCATAGTGCATACATATGTTAAAGATGAAATATACGTGACTAGTGTCTGGAGGCACACCTGGAACATGCAAGTTTAAGTAGTGGTACTGACATAACGACCAAAATATTACAAAAAATACAAATTAAGGAACAGCGCACACTCAAAAAAATAAAGTTTACATTTTACAAAGTTACTTAATATCACCTATCTTAGCAAACAAATATGGGGATTCAGTTAGACCATATGGACATACTTTGTTAAGCCCACCAGTAGGTCACAGAAACTTAATATGGGACAGACACTAATTGTTGTGTGTGTGCGTTGTTCCTTAAGCTGCATTTTGTATATATTTTGTTTTTTACAGCAAGCAGGTGTGCCCCACTCACTAGATTTCAGTGTACATTCAAACACCCATTACTTGTTAACATTATAAAGAGTGCAAGAGTTTAACGAATCTGAAAAACTGGAAATAAGTGGTCGATGACTTCGAAAAAATGTTGCCTTTTTTTGGTAACTCAATATTTTATTCAAATTTGATCAAAATCAATATAAGAAAAACAGGGCAGTAGATTATGCAATTTTTCATCTTAGAATGTACAAATCATTATCTCAGAATCGATAAGTCATATCCATATAATCAGGCAATATTTTCCCTTTGGAAATAAAAAAGGACACTAGAGCATATAGATGTAGCAATGATCACTGTATATTATTATACAAGTACTTATATATTGTATAATCATAAGCTAGTGCTATTTAGAAATTACATGTAAATAGAAATAGTCTGCAATGTTATTCTCCTTAGGTAGTGCAAATATCTTAAAATATGTTAAATCCAATCAAGAAAATAATCTATTAAAGAGATAACAAAAATTCTTACCACCCTGTAAAGAGAAATATTTAACAAATATTTTGATAAGCGGTGTGCAAGAACAATGCCTCCACTGGGAGTGTGCTCTAAAATTAGATTAGATAATAACCTTTACAAGAATGTTATAGGTGAAACTGACTCTATATCCTTACTTGAGTTGGAAGAGAGCCTCAATTAATACCAGAAACAGACTGAGCACTCTGGCAAATCGGTCATGGACTGAGGGCCCGAGGCTCTTAAGGGCCTGCCCTTGGTGTGCAACCTAATTGCACAACTAGGGAGTTCAAAGAGCTCCGCAGCCAGCCTGCACATAATAAAGGGCCCACACAGCCTTCTGTGGGCCCTGTTGTTAAAGCCCCTCCCCCTTGAAGTTACAGGACCTGTCCCAGTAGCCTCATGCTCCAGTGAGTGACTGCAGCCTTTTGGCTGTTTGGAGTGGGCAGGGTTATGAAACAAGACACTTCCCTGCTTCCTGCACAGCTTGGCTGCACATGGAGTTTCTCTGTTAAGGCTGGGCAGAGAGAAGAGAGAGAAGCCCATATTATACTGCATTAAACACATCAGAGGTAAGACTATGGGGAAAATTACCTACTAATGTTTATGTGTGAGAATTGGCTAATACTTGTGGATTCTTACTTTCCTTTCTCTATGGTGGAGAGACAGGAGGGGAGAATAGACTAGTAGTAGCTAAAAGGAGAGACAGGAGGGGAGAATTGACAAGTGGTGGCTAATGGGAGAGAAAGGAGGGAAGAATTGACAAGATGTGGCTAATGGGAGAAAACAGAGGGGAGAATAGACTAGCAGTAGCTAATGGGAGAGACAGGAGGGGAGAATAGACTAGTAGTGCTTAATATTAGAGACAGAAGGGGAGAATGGACTAGCAGGAGCTAATGGGAGAGACAGAAGAGGAGACTGGACCAGTAGTGGCTAATAGGAGAGACAGAAAGGGATAATGGACTAGTAGGTGCTAATGGGAGAGAAAGGAGGGTAGAATAGACTAGCAGTAGCTAATGGGAGAGACAGAAGGGGAGAATAGACTAGTAGTGGCTAATGGGAGAGAAAGGAGGGGAAAATGGACTAGTAATGGCTAAAGGGAGGGAAAGGAGGGTAGAATGGACTAGTGGTGACTAATGAGAGAAATAGGAGGGGAGAATGGACTAGTAGTGGCTAATGGGAGAGATAGGAGGGAAGAATGCACTAGTGGTGGCTATGGGGAGAGACAGGATGGGAAAATGAGCAAGTAGTGGCTCTGGGAAGGGATGGGGATACATTGGTAAATAAGCTAGTAGTGGCTATCTGGAAGGATAGGGGTACATTGGTAAATTGGCTAGTAGTGGATATGGGGAGGGATAGGGATACAATGGTAAATGGACTAGTAGTGGCTATGTGGATGGGGATACATCAGTAAATTGGCTAGTAGTGGCTATGGGGAGGGATGGGGATACAATTTCATGCTACAGGCTGCTACAGGAGGGGAAGGTGAGAATGAGTTACTACTGGCTATAGGAGGAAGATTACAATTGCCCAGTTAATTAAAGTATGTGAAAATTATATTTAAATTGTATAGATATGTTTAAATAAATTTAACAGGTGGTATAGGTATGGAAGGGTGTTGGAAACATATACTACAATTGGGGAGCAAAAGCCGTGGGAATGCAGAGTGGACACCACATTTAAACCGCATGCACACATACACACATACAAACTATCACACGACATAATACACTGTCATAAAAACACACTGACACTACACAAACACCACACCTCATACAAATACAGTGCCACATTGCACAAACACGATCCCCTCATGCACATACATTTCTATGCTACACAGAATGCAAATTGTCATAAAACCACATTGGCATAATTGACAAATACCCCCTTATACATACAGCCATGCTACACAAGCACGCCTACACACATAGAAAATACCACCCTGTTTTCTAAGAAAGATGTATTTAAATATACTCTGCATCCACAATACACACAAATATATAATATAATCACCTACACCAGGGCTCACCTTGGCTTTACGCAAACATACTTACCTTCATATTACATACACATGCAATCAAATACATGATACACGTACACCAGCCTGGACTGTCCCTTTTAAAGTATGTATATTGGCCTGCAGGGAGCCCAAGCCTAATATGGCCCAGGCCACTGTCGGTCCGTCCCTGGTTCATAGCTATTATAGGGAGCACCGTCAAAATAAAATAAATATTCAAGTGTGTGGTATGCACTGCATAGAAGTATGTGAATTATGAGGTAACAATTGTGCCAGGTTGTCTAATGCTTATATCATACTATAGGGAGATAATGAATTTAATACATTGGCATAGAGGGACAAGCTCCCCATGATTGTGTTTTTTCTGGATTAAAAAATCTAAAATAATTTGTGCCTCTAGCCGAGCAGTATATATCAACCTCTTTCTCCATTATTATGCAAACCTTCAGTTACACAAGACATTAAATTGGCATGCATCACATGACTATTTTTTTTAAACCAGCAAGCAAACACTTTAAAACTAATAAACCAAAATAACGTAGTTAAAACTTTAAAAAGTATATAATAAGCATTTATAAACTTGCTCTAAACTCATACTGCATTGTTGGACATGCCTCTCAGCTAAGGGAATTTCCTCCCCCACCCTCTTACCTACACATCACAGTTTTAGACCAGTCTACTAAAAAAAAGACACAGGTCATTATTGCGCAGGAGAAAAAAACAACAACGGTATTTGTTATGGATGATCACACTGTTCAGACTCTCCCTGTCACGATGTGGCAAGGTGAAGAGATCTTCCAACTGCAGATGTGTAAATCAGTCAGGCACGCCCATTGCACTTTACAGCATTCCCAGGGATTGGTTGGGTCAGTTTGGGTGTGGTTGTGGAAAGCATAATAAAGAAGAAGCAGGTAATTTTTTTTTAAAATATCATATTTACCTACTTTTTCAGTTTGCAGAGTAAGGCAACTGTCTCATTCAAAGCTAAAGCTTTCGAATGAGAATGTTCTCTCAAAGTGATACATGCAACTTTATGATAAGAACTATATGCTGTTCACAATATTGCCAGGACTGTCTGTAAGGGAAAAAAAACACTCAAGATCATTGATGGGACTTAGCTTGGCTGTTTTCTTTTGGTCGATGGAGGAGGACCAAATTACTAAGGTTAAATCATACCTGTAACCAAATACTTTGGCCCCACTGCCCTGCCGTGATCTCATTAGAGAGATGGGATATAGACTTCTGTAACATCCACCTCTGGTCCTCCTGTGTTCCCCCTCTGTGTTCATTTATTTGCCTTGCATGTCAAACCTTATCAATTATGCTGACACCTTGTAAGCAGACTATTTCACTCCATCCCTATAATCTCTTGTTAGCGCTAGCAGCACCTATATCATAGACATGGCATAGAAATGCCATAGCAACTACAGTTCATGCGCTACAATATGTGTGTCTGTGTGTGTCATTGTGTATCTGTATCAGGATGTGTGTGTATCTGTGTATATGTCAGTACATGTTGGTGTGCATTTATGTCAGTATATGTTTGTATTTATAAGTGTAACAATGTGTATAGGTATCTGTGTCAGTATTTGTGTTTATCTTTGTGTGACAGAGTATATGTGTATCTTAGCTGTTAGGGAGTATTAGGAGTATTAAATTGCTTGAAAAAATTGGGATAAGCCAAAATATATTTTAAAGTTGGATCTCTGTGGTTAGCCCCTTTCTGAAATCTGTCTATTTAAAATACTTGTTTTCCTTTGAAATATAAAATGCTGGGCATTCACATGTTTTAAATTGTTTTCTAAATTACATTTTCTGTACTCCATGTGAATGTCACTACAAAAAAAAACTTTGCAAATGTATAATAAAAGTGCAGTACATAGTTAAGCAGATAGCATGCAATGTATGTGCATGCTTATGTGACCATAAATGGAAGCAATAACATTATTTTTGTTCATTTATATATGGATTAAAATGCTAAAATCTAAGGTAAGTTTTTGTAAAATTTAGAAACCCAGATAATCACTTTAAAAAACCTATCCATCTCCACCATAATAGCAACATGATGATTGCTGTAAATTTCTTCTTGATTTTGAAGAAATATACTTATTTCAGATTACTTCCCCATACTCATCTTCACTGAGAAACAAAATAAACTCAATTGTCCTTAGCTTTGTAAAAAAAAAATTCTACTGACAATATCTTAAAAATTATGAAAATAGCTTTGATTTAAAGGGTTGTTCTACTGTAGTGATTATGATGTCAGGAGCACCATGGCCTGGTTCCCTGGTAATGTGGCAAACCATTTAGTGGTGGTTTGCTCCCCTACCTGGGTCCCTGCTGGGCTCCAAGGCTCTCTTGTTCTTGGCTCCTTGGAGAACTAAAGTTTCACTCACTCACCTCATCCTCACCACGTGTCTCATTTCCTCACCGCAGCCCCTCAATGTGTCTCATTCCCCACCTCAGGTCCCCCATGTGTCTTATTCACTCCCCCCAGCTCCTCCATGTGTCTTATTCCCTCTCCCCTAGCCCCTCCATGAGCCGCTCCATGTGTCTCATTTCCCCCTAGCCCCTCCATGTGTCTAATTTCCCCCCAAGCCCTTTTATGAGTCTCATTTAAGAACATTTATTTTTAATAGGGGGTGGCTAGGGGATTGGAAGCCCCAGCCACCTTTGAGGGAGACATACAACTATTTGGGTGTGGACCATGGCATGTTATCCTCCATTGTTTACTTCACTAAGGTCCCCACAATCCACCCATGGGTGAGGACAGAGGAGTGACCAATCCACCTCCACCCCCCCATAGTTATTTAAAACTACTGCACTTGATATCCACGGGTGGTGGACTATGATCATCCCCTGTTATTTCACAGGCCCCATCCCTGTTGCCAGTTTCAAAAAATTAGTAGACATGCTCCCACCTGCAGCATGGATTTGGAGATCCATTATACATTATCATGTTTGAGAGATTAAGTTACTGTAGGCTGGATGTATAGAATATGATGAATCAGTAATCATTAAGGGGTTGGTTATTGGTTACGTATACACCTTACACTCCTTTACGTCTACTTCTATAAACAGCCAATTAATATATTTTTGTATATTGATGATTGAGTACTTTTTTATTTGCCTATCTGACCAATTTTATGTTACATGTTTATTTTACTGTATACATATTTATATAACTACTGTATATGTATTGACAACATATATTCATTTCTTTTCATTATTAGAAGCCATTTACTATGTCGTTTTTTTGTAATGCTTGATTAATATTTAATAGTTTTTTTTACTGCAGTTATTTCTCACTTCTGTTTTCATAAATGTAATTTGAAATGTTATAATTTTCTAAAAATACTGACTTTGTAGCTGTTTATTTCCCAAGGCAGATAATTTGCATACATATATATGCATTCATCAGCTATATTTTTCCACTGCATAATTATAACTGTTAACTGGTCCTTTGACATGCACATGAGTTATCTTTGAGTTGTACTTGAGAAAAATATGTCCTATTCTAGATTAAACCAACATTAGTCAATGTTATGTCTTATGTACATATCTATAGATAATTTTAAAACTTTTAATCACATTTAACAATGTAAATTTGTATCATGTTGTGCTAATGGAATATTAAAGTTTGAATTTTAAATCATTACTTAAAGGGACACTATAGGCACTAAAATAACTTTTGCTTATTGAAGCAATTTTGGTGTATAGATCATCCCCCTGCTCAATTCTCTACCATTTAGGAATTACATCACCAGTCTTTTTAAACACTTCCTGTACTACTACCACTACCGTTTAAACTTTCTTTATTGCACATTCTGTTTAATTTAGAATGTCTTGTCTCCTGATCTTTTAATAGCCTTTCAGACGATGCAGAAGCCTCCTGTGTGTGAGAGATTAAAGTTAAATTTCCAGCGCATGAGATAACAACTTCTATAGTTAACATCTGATTGAAAGTGAAACCATTTTTTTTTTCATGCAGGCTGTGTGAGTCACAAATAGGGAAGATGTGGCTAGGGCTGCATAAACAGAAACAATATTGATTAACTCCTAAATGGCAGATAAATAAGCAGCAAGACTGCAGTGCCATTATCTATACACCTAAACTGTTTAATTAAGCTACATTTTCTTGATGACTTTAGTGTCCCTAATACTTTTGGTTTTTACTTAAGGAATTCTGTAATGATCATAACCTCCATAACCAACATTAGTGGTTATAGTGTCAGGAATGTATTTGTGTTTACTCACCATTTACTAGCCCGAGGACCGACCTCAAATGTCTGTAATGACAGAGGCAAAACTATGCTTCACACCATACCAGGAGTAGCAGCAGCGATAAGCTAAAAGTATCAGCTGAGCACTCTCAGTCAATGTTTGCCTCCAATCCCTGGTTGGAATTGCTATGCAGCTTTGCCTCTGCCATTTTGTCATTGGAGGCCAAGCTTTATGTTGCAGTATGTTAAAGTGGTTATGGTTCATACAGTGTTCCTTTCAAATATGAGTTATTCATTCATGTTATCAATATCAGTAATTTAACAAAGAACACCATGACAAGATTTAAATATAAATACATTTACTTTTAGGTGAACCTAGCCCACCGTATGTTCATGGACAACCAGGAGGGGGGAAAAGTTTCAAGATTAGCATTACAAAACAGGATGATGGAGGAGCACCTATTCTGAACTATGTAATAAAATATCGAAGTGTAAGTATTCTTAAAGATAAATTAGCTACTTATAAAATTGTAACAAGGTTTCCATGCATCAATCAGCCATTTTAGATTGAAATAAATTAGGTTCTATTACTTTGATTGATTCCACTGAATCAGATTTATATACAAGTCCAAATACATATTAAGCTGTATGTTATCATATGAGGGGAGATAGAGTACGTCAACAGAGTAAGTTACAATTTTTATTTTTCTGTGCACGTTAAGTGGACCTATATTGTTTTGGTCTGGCTTATTTATTTATGTAAGTATGGAAACCCTCATTAACAGAATATGAAGAGAATGTGAAAAGAGACATCAGCAGCTAAAATTTTCTATTCAGTCTAATGTGTAAGTTCCTATAAAATGCATCAATTTAATGTATGCTGCTCTTGAAGATACATATTATGAAAAAAAATGTGTATAACATTATTTTGGTTGCTAAGAAAAACCTTTCCATGTGGTTTTCTTGCTACTTTTGTCAGTGTGTGACAAAGTATAAAAGGAAGGGACTCATAATGTTGCCTGTTTTTGTACTGTTCATAATGCTTGGGTATCTCAACTAAAATCACAATTTCCAGCTGAGCTGAAAGTCAGTTGAAAAAAGTGTGTTTAGGCTGTGGCATAGTAACTTTCTTTATTTTCTGCCATGTATAGAATAATGTTTAGAGTTTAGAAGACTTTAAATTCTTTTTTCCAAATATACCAATTTAAGGAAACTTGAACTGATCCAGTGTATCATGTGGAAGGTAAATTATGTTGTTTTAAAAAAAACAAAAAACAGTTGACTTACATATGTTATATAAAATATAAGTAACTGACTAGAGGTTAAGTCAAGTAGAAAAAATATGCAGGGGTCTTCCAATCAACTTCTTATTAGATATGACTTTATATTTTAGCACTCCTGTGCTTTTATTTCATGTGTAGGGGTTAGGGACTAAATGATCATAAGTGTCATAGGACTGAATGCAAAGACTAAGCAGACTACACACATGCCGAGGTAAAACTCCAGATTTTTAAAATAGGTTCTCAGACAACTTATATCCCTCCAGTCAATGAGATTTACCAGACCAATGTTTTACATTTCCGTAGCAGTGCTTTAAAAATAAAATTGTGCTACCAGAAAATCTTGTCCCTATAGGGGACTTGATGGTGTGATACCATCCTACAGCCCTTGACTGTGCTTGTAACCTTAACACACATAGCACACAGGCAAAATACTCCATAAAAAGAAATGCTTCATTGTAAGAAAGTTAGATAAATGCACATTCAGCAAATATACAGGAACAGAATATTTTACAAATATTTTGAAATTGAATTTAGTGGTATCCCTAGTTATGTTATCAGTTGGCCATCATGAAATATTGTATACACACATTTGATATTGTACATTGTTGTTCGTTAATTAGGATATTCAGTTCCAGAAGCTAAATGACAACAAACTTAAAGAATTAGTTTTTTCACTCTTCGCAGAAAGATAAGGAAGATCAATGGATGGAAAAAAAAGTCCTTGGAAATAAAGATTACATTATTTTAGAACATCTCCAATGGAATATGGGATATGAAGTTCAAATAACAGCAACAAATAGACTTGGCCATTCTGAACCTGCCACATATGAATTCACAATGCCACCAAAACCCAATATTATTGCAGGTAAGCTCCGCAGATGTACTTTTTACATTTACTGAATAATTGTTGATTACATATATTTTTTCTCACATTGTCAATCCACAGTAGTCAGCTCAGTAGGAAACATGCCATTTTCCCCCCGAAAAAAAGACCGGTCTTATATTAATTTTTGCTCCAAAAAAAAAACGCACTAGGGTTTATTTTCAGGGGAAGCATGCATGTGCAAGAAAGCAGGTCTACATTGGGAAGAATTCCCCCGAACATAGACCAGCTCATTAAGGCATGGAATCCCATGAATCTATGTTCAGGGAGACTTCCCCTGCCACATATGAATTCACAATGCCACCAAAACCCAATATTATTGCAGGTAAGCTCCGCAGATGTACTTTTTACATTTACTGAATAATTGTTGATTACATATATTTTTTCTCACATTGTCAATCCACAGTAGTCAGTTCAGTAGGAAACATGCCATTTTCCCCCCGAAAAAAAGACCGGACTTATATTAATTTTTGCTCCAAAAAAAAAACGCACTAGGGTTTATTTTCAGGGGAATATGGTAGCAAGCATGTGCAAGAAAGCAGGTCTACATTGGGAAGAATTCCCCCGAACATAGACCAGCTCATTAAGGCATGGAATCCCATGAATCTATGTTCAGGGAGACTTCCCCAAACATAGATAATCTTACTAGCATATGCAATCTATGTTTGGGAAAAGTTCCCTGAACATAGATTAGGTTAGTGCATGGAATACTGCAAGTCTATAGATTAGTGAACTAGCGACTAGGGCTTATATTTGGGGTAGGGCTTATATTACGAGCATCCTTATTTTTGGGGGAAAACGGTATTAAAACTCACAAACTTGTGCTATACAACAGTGTTGCAATGAATTGATCATTTTGGAGCTCTTCTGAATCTGATTCTGACTGAGCTTTTCTGATTATAAAAATATAGTGACTATTACAGTATGGTGTGAGTGATAGTTTAATAATTCAAAACAATACCTCTCTGCATATGTTTTTGTCAAGCAGATATGACTAAAATAGCATTATTTTTGAGTTTGTTCTATGACATTAACCCTTTTTACGTCATATGTCAAGAGAAGCCAAAAAAAGTTTAATGTTTTAAGCCCCAAAAATTTTACTTATTCATAAATGACCAGATTATCTGCCTCAAGATTATATACTGAGCAAGTCGACTCTTCAATCCCATATTTTAACATAAATATTAACATAATAATATATTGGACAAATGTGCAAAGACAAAAAATCACAATCAACATTACGATACCGTATGCTAAATAGAGCATATTAGATTATATTTATTCCATTTAAAATATCCTAAAAGCAGAGGCTGCAAACCACACTGAAGTATGCAATGCCTTTAATAGTCATTATACACAAATAATTTTTTGGTGAAATAGGTGAACTCGTCAATCACGTCATCAAAATCTCATGGCAGCTGATGACTTTATTGTATGCCATTAAATACAAAATACACAAAATGAATTTTTATAGCTTATCCAATTGAATTCAATGGTGCTTACTCATGCGCTTAATCTTTTACTGTAATAAAGTACGAAAAACTTCTTACAAACAATCAATTACCAATTGCTTAGATTCTATAGAAAAAAAGATCATGTCGTAAATTGAGCAGCATTTGTCTCATCACTAAGATTTCTCTGTAACAAACACCCTTCGGGAAATGCAGGTGTAAGTTTTAAATCAATACCGTCAAGTCCAGTATTTATGGGGATTAACTGTGATAAGAGTTTATTAATTCTTCACATGTCACTGACAATAGTCTCTTAAGTAATTTCACAAACAGCTAGAAAAATACTCCAGGATAATACAGCTCAGATTTTGGCAAGTTTAACAATACCTCTAATATTCCAGGTAACAGTCTATTATTAAGAAAACCTGTCCTTCAGCTCTTCACTGACCTAGATATATTACCATACAATCCAAAAATGGATTTCTCAACTGAGCTGTACTTGAAAACTATCCAAATAAGAACATTTGACCTATATTATGTTGTTACCATTTCCTGTATTTTTAAATATAGTGTATTTTGAAGGACAGAGCAAATAAAATGTAAGTAAAAGTAATCAGGTAGTGTTTAGGCATCCGTGATAAACAAAAGAACATTTTATGTTAATTTTAATTATTGTATAAGTCATCTAAAACATTGAAATAAAATATAAAACTGTAAAAATTATATTATATAATGGTGAGTGTAGATGAAGCCCTGGCGAGTAGAAAGTCACTGCATTGACCCTCTGGGCTTGTGGTGGCTTGTTGTTAATTCTTAGGCCTAGCTGTTTAGTGTAAGTATATGTGATACAGATAAATGTAACAAAGAGACACAAAAAAAAACTTTGATGAAGCACTCTACTGGTTTATTGCTGATAGCTAAACTTCTTTGAAATGAGTTACTCAAATGCATACAAACTCACACCAATGTCCCTCCTGTTTATGCAACAACTTGCTCAGTTTCTTCATTCATGATCTTTCTTGAATTCAAGTGCTTCTGTCTACAAATCTACATATAACCTTAACACCAAAACATTGGTAGGGTTCTGATTGGTGTGTGTTTTGCAGCAGATTTCTAGTTTAGGAAGGACGTATGACAATTTAACTTCAACAAAGAGTGTAGATTTTAATATTGTAATGATTTTATTTATATTGTTTGTATTTTTAAACATTTTTAAAATGGGAATCTATTTAAAAGTGTCAGTTTAAACCGAGCTAAGAGTGATTGAAAGAGGCGAGGGAGTCTTTTTCCAGTTCAAAAAGTAATGCAATACAAAGTCAAGCTCTATTAGAAGAAATATAGAAAACGTAATGAATGGACAATACTTCTTGTTTGTTTATTATTATATCAAAATGCTCAGTAGAAGAGTATGTACAGTATGTAACCAAGTTACAGGGTTATTTTGTAAAATGAGTAAGGAAGAAAGTGCAAACAAAGAATAAATATATACAGTAAATGTAATTAATATTTTAGAGTAGCAAAACTGTTCACTACTTTAAATTTTGCAATTAATATTTATTCTGAGTTCATAATATCAGAAACTCCTCTAAATAGTCATATAATTTAGAATTGCACTTTACTTTCTGATACTTAATAGTGATACTGTCTGATGTTGATTTCAATGTACATAGGTTTTTGGTTTTTTTGGCATAAAATGTGATGGTTGTATTTTATCTGGTTTTCCTCAATTGTGTACCTTCTTTTATCTGTGTAAGCACTAAACAATACTTGCTTGTTAGCGCCCTGTGTTCACTCCATTTTTTTGTGCTGCATCATTTTAAAAAGAACATTAACTAAGATATAGGTAGGTATCATCTGCAGTAGGAGTGCTTTGTCCCTTCGGCTTACATACTTGTCTTTATATTATTCAGTACACAGTGATTATTTTCTTTAAAACACTGTTAGGGCTGCCATCAGAAATCAAAGGGCCCTTTACAAAATTATTTTGTGGGACGCATATATTCAGATATACACTGATACAAATTCACACACAGACACACCCATAAACATTCCCAGAAATATATGCACATTGATACAATCTACCAGAGATACTTACACAGATACACACTCATAGATACACATTCACAGCTACCATACACATTCTCAAACACTAGCATATTAATTTGCAGACACACACACAGACAGATTCACAGACAAATATACACTTCTAGACAAACATGATCCTAGACATACACTGTCATACACAGCTATACATTGCCACAACCACAAATGCACACTGCTACACCTTTAACTGCACATATATATATATATATATATATATATATATATACATGCACAATTACACACATAAATGCACGTCTTACACACAGATGAAACAATGACAATGGCCTTGTTCTATTATTTCATTGAGCTATTTCAATCTCTAACATGTCATTGACAAAGTGGCATTGACTTTTTCATTAATGGGCTAACTTTTATATACAGTAAACAAGGAATCAAAATGTTATGTCCTAATGTACTATCCTGGCCTAACGGTTAAATGGAACTGCAAGCCTGGAGGGCCCATAACACACTAACCAGAGAGGAATTTCTACTTGCCAAAGCTGAATGTTCACTCACCGCTAGCTTGTGTGCAAGTGGTAATTTTGAGCCCTGAAGAAAACATGTTAGTTAGTTAGTTAGTTAATAGTAAATTGAAAAACTTTATTGTTTAACCTAGTAAATATAAATACTTTATTAATTAAATGGAAAGAACTGATATGTTTCTAGCATAAATGTTGTAAATTATGTGTATTTTAATATCTGACAGATGTTGCCCTTGAATTCATTTAACTGCAGAGCCTCCCTAAAGCTTCTGGTATCAACTAGTACATTTATCAACAATTTTTTACATTTGTGATCTAGAATTTACTTATCTTAACACACTCTTTATATTTATATTGGCAGAAGTGAACTTAAAAGTTATTGTAATACATTTAAACTAGAGTAACCTTTACTTTATGTGTACAGTCAGTGGATATTTTTGTCGAAATATATATTCATGACTATAACAATTGGCAGAAAAGAAGGTATTGGTTGTGAAATGGAGAAATGGCTGCCTAGATTCTGAGCTCTGGTTTCTAGAATATTTAAAGTTTAGAAATCATACACACTACATTCGCCAAACACTGGCAAAAAGGAAGTATGAAAAGACTGCTGTTAAACAATACTCCACTTTACATTCTAAGATCTCCCATGTAGAAAGAAATCTAAATGGCATACTTGCCTACAAGTTACTGCATCCACTGAACTGAGCTTACTCTTATACCATGATGATACATTGGTTCTTACAATAAGGACAATAATTTGATACAGAACTTCAAAGACCACTATGCAAAGAAAGAATATGACAGCATAATTTAAGCCAGCAAACCTTAGGAAAAGGAAACAATTACATTCAGATATCCAACAACTGGAGGATTGCTTGACGGATTTGGAGGATTGCCGGGAGGAAACATTCCAAAATATCATTAAACTGTAAAATCAACTTAAATATCAGTTCAGAGATGTCACTATACTACAAAGGCATCTATATGATATTGGTAATCACAGAGTGAGAAAGTATATCTGACCCCATATGAGATATACCCTTGAAGCTAGCAAAACTGATATGCATTTAATTGGGTAGTTAGCTACATTTTGAGATACGGTTCAAAGGGGTATACCATTCAAGAAAAAAAATTGTCACTCTGTTCATAGGCATATACTGTAATTTGCAACCTCTTTTATTAGCTTTCAATAAGGGTCATCATGAGGAAAGCATGGGCTTTATATTTTGAATGTGATTTTAAATTAACTTAGAATGGTACTGTATATAAAGGTATGTAGAGATGCAAATATAAATCAAAAATCCACGTATAAATGTATTCTTTAACTTTGTCCAGCAAGAGGAATAGGCTGTGTCCTTTTTTTCTGATGTTCTATTATAGTTATGGCTATAATGATACTAGGACTTTTAGCTAATACTCTAAACATATAAGGACACGAATGAAGATCCACTTGGTACAGAATAGCTAATTGCCATCTATTCTTTTTAACCCATTAAACATCCATACCTAATATGAATTGGAACATATCCCAATATGCATATGCCAATAATCTTAAAGCGTACAGCTAAATTGAACATACATTTACATTAAAAACATCCTGTTAATTTTATTTCACTCTTCATGATGCACAGACCTCTCTGAAGTTCAAAAAATAAACGTCATGTTCATACATCAGGACAATCTATTTTAAGCTTCTTTCATTTTTAATAATAAAACAAATAATGTCAGCGTAAAATGTATAGTAATAATAGTTGCCACTTAATTACTCTTGGGTAATTTAATATATGACTTAACATGCCACATAAAAATTCCCTGGGTTTTATCTTTATGCTACCAACAGAAGTGTTGGTCCAGTGAGAAAACATTCCATCTTCACCATGCTATTGAACACTAGATCCTTCCATGAATAGCCTTCAATTAGAAATTTAAGGCACTATAAAAACAATGTAAAATAATGTTTTTGCATGTGTTTACATGTGACAGAAGGCAGTGCAGACAAAATGGTCTGTTACATTTTTCCGGAAAATAAATTGTCCGTGGAAAACACAACTCATTAAATATAACCAGCAGACTGGCAGACATTTTAGATAAATTGCTAATGTATATTGGTCAAATACCTTGGGGAGGCTACTTTCTACAAAGGTATGTTTGTGTAATGATTTTGTATTCTGTAACCACCATTTGTAGCCTCATCATCCTAAATTTTACAAAAGTTTAGTTTTAAAACCATAATTCACTCCGTAAAATATTTGTGTGTGTAGTGCAGTATAGGGAAACACTTCCTTTTGAATTTCTACTATTTTAGAAGTACATCCTAGTTTTCCAACATCAAAGAAATGATTAACAACAATCACCCACTACCATGACCCACACCCATCCATGTGTGCCTGACAGATTCATGTCTTGTATGTGACTCTATATCACATATAAAATTAACTTACCATATCATAAAATGACTTTTTCTTTAATGGTGTTATCCTGGCTTTATAAATAAAAGGTCAGAGTGCCTTCACAAATAATTTTGCTTAGATATTTATACATGTTTGGTTAGTTGCATACCTTAGTGGTACTACATGATGCATGTACACTTTCTGTATTTACTTCCATTAGTTCTTCAGAACCTCTAAATGTCATATTTTTAATATTACTATTAGACTTGTGCATGGTGAACATTTTTCAGTTTATCCAAGTTAATATGGTTCTGATTTTCCCAATTTTTGGTAATTATTATTATTATGATATTTATAGAGTGCCATCAAATTCCGCAGCGCTTTACAATGGGTGGACGAACAGACATGTAGTTGTAACCAGACAAGTTGGACACACAGGAACAGAGGGGTTGAGGGCCCTGCTCAATGAGCTTACATGCTAGAGAGAGTGGGGTATAGTGACACAAAAAGTAAGGATAGTATTAGACTAATGACAGTTGCAGAAGCGGAATCAGTCAGGAGCTATTAACAGTTTAATTGATACGCTTTTATGAAGAAGTGGGTTTTTAACGATTTTTTGAAGGAGTGGAGACTGGGTGAGCATCTAACGGAGGAGGGAAGCGAGTTCCACAGGAACGGTGTAGCCCTCGAGAAATCTTGAAGGCGAGCATCAGAGGTGGGAGTACAGACAGAAGATAGACGTAAGTCTTCAGCAGATCGTAAGGGCCTAGACGGGACATACTTGTGTATAGGGGAGGATAGATAGGTGGAAGCAGCATTATGTAGAGATTTGAAAGCAAGAACCAGAATTTTAAATTGAGCTCTATATTTTATAGGAAGCCAATGTAGGGATTGACAGAAGGGTGAGGCATGGGAGGTGCGGGCGGACAGGAAGATGATCCTCGCTGCATTCATTATGGACTGTAACGGCGCTAGTTGAGAGCACGTAAGACCACTGAGAAGCGGATTACAGTAGTCAAGGAAAGAAAGGACAGTGGAATGGACCAACACCTTAGTCGCATCTGGCGTTAAGTAGGGGCAGATGCGCGCAATGTTTTTGAGATGGAAATGACAGGATTTGGCAATAGATTGAACATGAGGCTTGAAGGAGAGGTCGGAGTCAAAGAGAACACCTAGGCAGCAAGCCTGTGTGGTGGAGCTGATGGTAGCACCATTGACTTGGAGGGAGACAGACACAGGAGGGAGGAAAGACCAGAATTTCAGTTTAAGGAAGTGGACAGCCATCCAGTTAGAAACAGCAGAGAAGCAGTCAGAGACACTAGTCAAGAAGGACGGAGAGAGTTCAGGATAGGACAGGTAGATTTGCGTGTCATCTGCATAGAAATGATATTGGAAGCCAAAGGAGCTAATGAGTTTACCAAGGGAGGCAGTATAGATGGAGAACAGTAAGTAATGAAAAATGTGGGTCGAAGCAAACTCTGAGAACTCTGAGTTTCAATATTACACCATATTGTTTGAAGCTCTGCTGAACTTCTATCTACTTTCAGTCTTACAGTCCTCTATTTGCCACTGATTTTGCTAGTCCAAGTGTTTCTTCCATATGGATGACCTAATGTTGACACTATCCCAACACATGTTCTTAGTCTGTTACTTCACACAACCTTTTTGTGCTTTTTTTTGCTTTTTTTTTGCTTTTTTGCTTTTTCATGTTTTTGCTTTTTATAATTTGGACTTGACCTCATTGGCGATAGCAACAGATTCTGTTCATTTTATTGCACTCTTCATGACAGACCTCTCTGAAGTTCATGTAATAAACGTCATGTTCATCGCATCAGGAAAATTTATTTTAAGCTTCTTTCATTTTTAATAATAAAACAAATAATGTCAGCGTAAAATGTATAGTAATATTAGTTGCCACTTAATTACTCTTGGGTAAGTTAATATATGACTTAACATGCAACATGAAAATTTCCTGGATTTTATCTTTATCCTGGTCCAGTGAGAAAACATGCCATCTTCACTTTGCTATTAAACACTAGATCCTTCCATGATTAGCCTTCAAACTGAAATTTAAGGCACTATTCAAACATTTTTAGATGTGTTTACATATGACTGAAGGCAGTGCAGACAAAATGGTCTGTTAAATTTTTCCTGAAAATAAATTGTGTTTGGAAAACACAACACATTAAATATAACGGGCAGATTGGCAAAATGCAGAAAAAAACAAAGGAACTTGAGCGCCATAATCACTTCTGTACATTAAGTTAAGCAGCTTTCATGAAGAATCCACATAAAAAGAAAGCAAAAAAATTACAAAACCTTTAATAAATATAAACTAGTATTAAAACATACAAACATGTACATATGGAGAAGTGGCAAATAATGCAATAATAGTGAAAAAGTGCATGCTGCTAAATAGCCCAGTCCTCTGAATGCAGCTTAGCCCACAACATTCCTTTGGGCCCAAAAACTGGAACACCTGAGCTTCGCTTAACGTGTTTCATCTAAAGCAACTTCCTCAGGAGATCTTTACTATTAACTGTAAAATTATATCACAAAGAAGATATTTTTTCGAAGACACTGGATGAATAACCTTAACATCTCGATTCAATCTCGATTGGAAAATTGTCACAATTGTGTTTCTCACAGGTATCTAGCTCAAGTGAGCCTCCATCACATCTTCCCCAAATTATCCAGCAACTGATTCCAAGTCTATGCCTTATGTGGAACATATTACATCATGTGTTGAGAGTGTGAACTGGTCATGAACATCTGGAGGAAAGTATTTGCTTTAATGAGCAACATTCTGTAAATGGATATTGAACCAAAACAAAGTCCAACACTCCTAAATGTTCTGCCTATTTCTCCTTATCTATGCCCAGCCAAACTTATATTGTGCAAGAAAATTTGCCATCTGGCACCATCTTGCCACATTCAATGCTGATCAGCAAAATCTCACAGGAACGTGTGACATCAAATGTTACGTGTAGGATGTCCTGCATCACCTGTACAAGTTGGTAATAACAGATATACAATGCATCAAACACTAAATATTGGCAGCACTAAATATTCATGGCTAAATAAACAAGTGAAAAATGCATCAATCAAATAATACTTTACCA
The DNA here is from genome assembly GCA_933207985.1 of Pelobates cultripes. Taxonomy (NCBI): domain Eukaryota; kingdom Metazoa; phylum Chordata; class Amphibia; order Anura; family Pelobatidae; genus Pelobates; species Pelobates cultripes. Next base: position 34,728,785 of record OW240912.1, on the reverse strand, counting down.
ACACACTCATGTCATGTATAAAAGAAAATAACTCAAACTTATCAGTCATAGCTGGTAGACAACAGGAAATAAGGGATAAAGAGTGACATATGGCTAATATTACAGAGCTTGCACAATTCCTCCATGCGGCAGGGAAAATTAAGGCATGAGGTAACCAGAGTCTAGAACATGGGGAGGACATGAAGTAACTGAACAAAATCAGAATAAATCTGAATAAAACTTAAAGTATATACAACTATATACACAAACTACCAGTGGGTAGTAAATTTTCCTGCAATGCCAAAAAAATAGAGCCAGATAATCCAAAGGAAACATGCAAGTAAGAAACAAATAATTACATTACTCAACTCTCCTTGTGTTGGGCACCAGAGCAGACGCTGGATGTGCTCATAGAAACCAGTGCCACTCAAGCTTCTCGTTGATACCACGTGATGACACTGTATCCAGCTTTTTCCCTATTACTGACTCATGTTTAAGAATTTGAGAGCACAACTGGGAAACACTGTGACTCATCTTAATTAAATGCCTTGTGACTTAAAGGAAAAAAAGTACTACTTATTTTTTTTTAGAAATTTATTGTTGTACAGATAACATACCTCATATAGGAAAAAACATTTTCAAACACGCTTCCATCCTTATACTTTAATAAAACAATTCCAAGAATACATAGTGAAGCCAGACAAGTAAATAAGATATCTTTTCAACAGAACCACCATTTTGTATAGACATCTTAGGATGGGATATATGATCCTTTAATGGGAAAATTGTTTAACCCACATAAGCAAAGCCATAAGGACATTTCAGGAGATGCACCACAAAATCTAAAACATGAATTTGAACTCAGCAATGGAGCAAAGGAGGATTTTAGCATTTATTTTGTTTTGTTGTTTTTAACTTTGTGGCATAGACCACCTAAGAAATGGTTACTCTAATCAGAACCAGTGAAAATACTGTTTTTTGGTTAAAGTAACCCTTTTCTTTTTCACGATTACTCCTCAATGCTGCAGCTGGGAAAACTGTAGACTTTCATGTTATTTTAATTGCTATATTTCTACCCTTCATCCATCTTTCCCAAACAGAAAAGTGCAAATTGCTACTAAAAAAATAATAACACTTCCCTAAATTAATTCTGAATTTCTTTACACAAATACATAGTGAATCACAGGAATAGAATATCCCAGAATCTAGAAGAGAGGGGGGCCTAAAGGAAACAAGTTCATTCATCTGAGTCATCAGAGAATGCTGACAGATAAAATGCTTTTTCTGCAGTATATAAATATACTCTAACACAATCTGCACCTACAGCACATAAAACTTAAAGTATATCTGTCACGAAAATTGACACTCTATATACAATAACATTCCATCAATACATTGTGCCACCCTAATTGCTTGAAAATGCATGGAAAACCTATTATTTAGTTGAAGATTTCAGCTTATATCTCTCTAAAATCACAAGAAGAAATTTTCAGATATGAATATATTTAACTACCATAATGTAGTGATAGAATTTTATTATGTATCTACAGAGGTCCTCGACATCTACAGTTTTATGGATGACAGGACCACTTTAAAACTGTAATTTCAAGCTAAAGTGCCTACTGTGTGAAGCCACCACAGCAGAACTGGCTGCTAGCTTTGTGAACATATGTTACAGATTGAAAGATGTTTCATATCATTATCAAGAGACTTCCATTTTCCCAAGCTCACAAAGAGAGTAAACATTAAGTTTTGTCTGTGTCAGTTAAATACACTTTATTCAGTAACATATATCCAACAATGCAAGTATATAGGACATGAAAAGATTAAAACCATGTGTTCAATAGTGGGTTTTTTAATGTAATTCTCACAATCGGTTAATTTTCCTATCTCTTTAGAGAGTCAATGGCTGTTAGAAGGCTATAGGAAATAATCTAAGATAACAGTGTGTGATACACTTTTGTATTTATCTTTAATGTCCTTTATAGAGTTGCAAGTTTTATCATCTCTTTCCCTGACATAACTTAATTGAATTACTGATTGATCGCAACCACTTATCTGCTAGTCGGTATATCGGGTTTGTAGTGCAAGGTTAAATTCTTTTGAAAAATAAAAATTCCTATTTCTTGTGGAATTACTGTATAAAATGTATAAACATTACATCATAAAAATATAAATATATTGAATCAATATTGCAAATACAAAGTAGTGTATACGGACCTGTTTAGTTTATTATTTTGATTATGTTTTTAATTAAATAAAAAAAGACACAATGCAGTAGATAATAGCGTAGCAGTAACAGAACAAGATATTCTTTTTGAATATATCAGAATAAATACAACCTTGGAAACATAGAGAACTAATAGAAATAATAAATAAGTAACATTTTGCTATATTTATATCTAAAAAAAACTAATTTAGAGAAATATAAGGAATCAGATGCCTCTAATTTATACTCATCTTTATATCTGGGTAAATAATCAATATAGAAATAATAGCAGATAAAAAGTACATACATAATTTTATTTCAAATTATTTGTCCTTTTCTTTCCATTAAGGAGGGAATGTAGTCAAAGTCTACAGTCTACCCTAAACTTTACTAGGTTTTAATGTACAACTAGAGGAATAGAGTCACATTATTTCACTGAAAGCTTTGTGTGTGTGCACATTCACTTGCATACACATGTAATAAGTCAGGCAGATCTACACCTCTTAAAGTAACACTCTAGCATTATAAATAAATACATTTATTTCTGATGTTGTGTTTAACCCCTTAAGGACTGGACTGTTTTTGCGATGTTGTACATTTGCGACCAGGCATATTTTTACACTTTTGTGGTGTTTGTGTTTGGCTGTAATTTTCCGCTCTCTCATTTACTGTTCCCATACATATTATATATTGTTTTTTTCAGGACCAAAGGGGCTTTCTTTACATACCATTATTTATATAATTTCATGTATTTTAATTGAAATTTTTTTAAAAAATATGATGAAAAATTGAAAAAATACATGTTTTTTGACTTTTACTTGAAAAATCTTTTACTCATCTACAAAAGCGAATGAAAAAAACTGCTAAATAGATTCAAAAATTTGTCCTGAGTTTAAAAATACCCAGTGTTTACGTGCTTTTTTGCTTTTTTTTGCATGTTATAGGGCTATAGGTACAAGTAGGATATTGCGGTTTCAAAACATACATTTTTAAAATTTATCAATAGTGACATTGTAACACTATTATCTGTCATAAATCTCTGAATAACACCCCACATGTACATATTTTTAAAGTAGACAACCCAGGGTATTCAATATGGGGTATGTCCAGTCTTTTTTAGTAGCCACTTAGTCGAAAACACTGGCCAAAGTAAGTATTCATATTTGTTTGTGTGTGAAAAAAGTAAAAAAACTAAATTGAACGCTAATTTTGGCCAGTGTTTGTGACCAAGTGGTTACTAAAAAAGACTGGACATACCCCATTTGCAATACCTTGGGTTGTCTTCTTTGCAAATGGTATGCCATCATGGGGGTAATTCTCATTCCTGGGCTACCATATGCTCTCAAAGGCAACGTAACCAACCTGGCCATTTTCAATGTAAAATATTTGACCCATATATTTGACCTTGTAACTTTCAAAAATGCTATAAAACCTGTACATGGGGGGTACTGTTTTACTCGGGAGACATCGCTGAACACAAATATTAGTGTTTAAAAATTGGAAAACGTATCACAACAATTATATCATCAGTAAAAGTGCTGTTTGTGTGTGAAAAATGCAAAAAAAGTCACTTTCACTGACAATATCATCGCTGTGATATGTTTTACTGTTTTGAATCACTAATATTTGTGTTCAGCG